>OZ005742.1:95885405-96251774 GCA_963930735.1 Dioctria linearis
CATTTGTGTTAATCTCTATTAGTTTTCCACAGTTGTGTTCATCTTCGACGGTGATAATGATTTCATCCTCTCCAACTATCATCTGCATCCAATGAACTTTTCAGCTCCCTTTACATATATGGTTTTATTTCGAAGCAGTGGTTCAACTATAGTGTACAGCTTGTGATACGGTATGTAGCCATCATCGCAGCGGAATCCGTGAAAATTGTGTTGAAGCCATTTTACTTGTCTCTTTTTTCCTGAACACAAATCTCTGTATCTGAACTGGGTTGAAATATAAAGTGCTGCATCTGGTTTTCATTGATTAAAATTGCCAGTTCTTTAGTGATAAATTCATTGAGGTTTGTTTTGAATCCTTGGATGTCTATGATGACAGTCATCTTCTTAATTTAACTTTCTAACTTCACTTGTCAGCGGACTGTATTCCACTATTCGATCGTGTAGAAGCAGGCAATATGCTGTTGTATTAGCCGGTATATTTTCATATGGCTTGAATTCTAGCCTTATGTCAACAGGTCCAGATTTTATTGTTTCATTTTGATGTGAGCAATCAATGACAGCGATCGGAGCATCGGTTTTGAACTTCTCCATGTGAGAACGCCTGATACTGATGATCATAGTATGATTGTGATACTTTATATACATCTCATACAGCAATGCGTATCTATTCAAATCAAATTTCAAATTCAAATCATCTGATTCTGAATTCAAATGAACTGTAACATTGGTGAGTTTGCAGTGATCAAATTTGCCAGCATCCTTGGTTTTATTATTTCTTCGATTCGTTTGTAACGCTAAGATGATAAATCGAGGTATCTCCAGTTGAGTGGAAGTATTAACTGACCAGGTCTGAAGCGTGGATTCCGTTAGTACTGGATACTCATATATGTCCCAGGTGTTGGGTCGTCCGTATGCCGTATTGCAATTTAAAAACGGATCTCTTTCCTTTTAAATTCGATTTATTCACAAAACAACCTATCTGTTTCAATTTATAAGATACACCTTTTTTTATTTTTGTACAATTTTTCCTTTGGAATTTTAAATTACACTTTTCTTCTTTTTGTATAAATTTTCCTTTTTTTTTGTAAGCTTTTAAATTACGCTTTTCTTCCTTTTGCATAAATTTTCCTTTATTTTTAAAACTTTTAAATTACACTTTTCTTCCTTTTGTATAAATTTTCCTTTATTTTTAAAACTTTTAAATTACACTTTTTTTCCTTTTGTATAAATTTTGTTAGAGATTTTTTCGGTGGGTTTGCACAAGGCGAGAATTAAAAAACGACTCCTCGAGGTTTGGGCAAATTGCACCCAGGTACCCACGATCACTTGAAAACCTCTTTTTGCTTTCTCACGACGTTGAAAAAACGTACGTGAGAAAAATGTAAAGAAGTGTTGATGCGAGCTATGTGCATCAATGGAAACTGTAACCCGATATGCACTTGTGCGCCCGTCTTGAAATATTAAGTTTAAGAGGGCGCGAATAATTTTGATAATTGTATGTCTGTATGTACATTCAATTAGATTGGATTAAGTAGGTAATGTACGTATGTACATAGTACATACGCAAAAAAAGTGAGAAGACACTGTATGTAGGTAAGTATGCATACCGTGTGAGTGGAATGTGTGTCTGATAACAAAATGCAATTTATGCTAAATTGCGTTTTGTTATAATGTGGGAATTTATAAATGCATTTTGAATTTATATTGAAATTTTTTTAAAAAGAATTAGTTTTTTATTTTCAGGGTCTTTTCTGTGGTACATCTATATATCGTATTGGACGATATATTGATGTATCGGTATTGTGGTTGTGATTCTGGGCAAGGGTACCTGAGTCACACCATCCCTCCCCCCTGGGGAAAAGAAAGTTTTATTCCTTCGGAGAAGAAAACTTTGTTTCCTGCCAAAATAGAAGCTAAGATTCATATACTAAAATAAAATAGTTGATGTAGTTGACTATAAGTAATTACAAAGTTATAAAGCTACAATATATTAAAAATTAATCAAAGCATTCTAATTGAAAGTGTTGGTACTATTAATTATATGCAAATATATATGTGCAGTACATATATATTTTCAATAACTGGATATCTTTTCCTTTCTTGATTTATTACTATACAGTAATGTCAGTGGTAACAATATTCTTAACAAACAAATTTTTGTTTGCGTTATGTCTTAATTCTATTCGCATAGACATTTTCTTTACACACACATTTATTTTATTTTATTTATTATAATTATAACATTAATATGTAGAAACTATTTATTATTATTTTCATTTCCGTTCCTTACCCACGACATTCCAAAGTTTTTATAGAAAAAAAACGTAATCTTTGTTAATAAAAAAAATTTTACGAGAAGGAAAAAAAACTTCGTATGATTTAATTCTTGATTATAATCTCTTTATATTCTGTTGTTTTCTTTTTGAGAAAACAAACACTTTCTTATAATTCTATACCCATTTTTCTTCATGGTTTTATTTTAATTGCATTCAACTGCACACTAGTTACATGAGATAAAAAGAAATAGAAGGAAAATTAAGAAATTCATTATTATTATTTTTTTTTTTTTGATACTATAAGTCGTGTCCGTTTGTTTAGTATTTGTTAAAGTTTGCCACTGTCTTTATGTATAAAGCGAAAGGTAGAGAAAATCATTAAGACTCAATCGGCTAATAAATGTGTGTCAATACAATGATACCGCGAGCCAGGGGAGCAGATATTAAGAAAAAAAAATCGTTTAATTTCTTTGATAAGAATAGCTTGTTTGATCTTGATATCGTGTGGGTAGATTTTTGTCGCGGGACTCTGTGTGATATGTTGTTTCGATAAAAATTGCTTGGGATGCAGGTTTATAGTGATTAGGTGGATTAAGGGTTTGTGAGTTCTGTTAGTTTGGACAGTTTTAGTTTCGCCATGATATTTGCGGTAGCCATATCACGAAAGCCCTACAAGGCACCCAAGGATTACGTAGTGGTTATCAATGGCATTTATATTGAGTCGGTTTGGCCCCGATGGAAGGGTCCAATACGATTAAACTGTCCTGGCCGAGACATGATTACGGTTTGGGGGCCGAGCCCCATTCCTCGAAATACCATACTTGGAATTTTTCGCTGTGGCCGGAGTATGATATAGCGTTGTCGCCATTGGGTAAGTTTGCTATTTTTTTTTTGTTATTGTGTTCGTAATTTTTCCTTTTCTATCTGTTTCAGGAGCTAACATGGTCTTACTTGGCCGGTCGTATTATCGCCCCACTCCGAATGCCATGGACGGCCATCCTCCATTGGTGGGACCTGATCCTGAGGCCGAGGCTGAGTGCTGCAGACTCCGACGGATTTTTTTTTGTCTTATAATTAAAAAAAATTAATTTTTTTATTCCTTTTAATTCCTATTACGGATTTAATAAATGTTTTTAATATAAAGGTTTGGGTTTAGTTTACTTTCACTATTTATTTCCTTGGTTCCCTTTTTTTCTGTATATTTGGTTTTGTCGCTATTTGTTTTTATTTTTTTTTTGCAATAGTTAGCTGTTTCGATTGGTTTTTGTTGGACCTAAAAAAATATGTTATGTATTGTGGTATTACGTTGATTTGTGTTTTATATAAAATTTGCTTTTGTGCTGTTGTAGGTGTAGTTAATTTGAGTTTTTTTTTTGCAAAATTTGGCTGTTGAGTTGTTAAAGCTAAATTAGTTAAACGTGTTCTGGCGTTCTTCTTGTAGGTGCTGGAGTTATTTTGAAACTCATTTTTTTTTTGCGGAGGATGAAATTACTGGCATTAATCTGTGAAAAGTTTCAAGTCATTATTATGGACTCCTCTATTTTTGTTGTTGACCTTTATGGTGCAATTTTCAGGGGAATTAATCTCCTTTATTTCATACGGACCTGACCATAGTGGTGAGAACTTATTATCTCTCACTCTGCTTTTCAATAAGACTTTATCACCAGTATTAAATGATTTTTGGACAGAGTTCTTCTCGTATTGCAATTTTGATCTTTCTTTATTTGCCATGGCTATGCCTTTAGCTATTTGGAAGCTATTCTGTAAACGTGCTCTTAACTCGTTTGAATAATTGTCGTAATTATAGCAAACGGTTGGAGAAGATTTCAAATTATTTGGGATTTCGGCTAGGAATCCGTAAAGAAGTTCGCGTGGAGTATAGTTTGTACTCGAATGAGGGGTTGTATTATATACAAACATGGCATAAGGAATCCATGTATCCCAGTCTTGTGGATCTTTTGCTACATAAGATCGGAGATATTCTGCTAAGGTTCTGTGACTTCTTTCCAATGCGCCATTTGTTTGAGGGTGATATGGAGTAGTTTTAAGTCGTTTTATTTTTAGTAATTTAGAAACCTCGGCGAACATGCCACTTATGAGGTTAGAGGTTATGAGTTGATCTGTGAGGATACTTTCTGGAATACCATGTCGACAAACTATTGTTGTCGTGAAGGCTTCCCCTAATGTCTTGGATTCGGTGTTGACTATGGGAATAGCCTCAGAAAATTTTGAAAGGTCGTCCTGGAATGTAAGGAGATATTTATTTCCAGAATGTGCAACTGGGAGAGGTCCTACAACATCTAGGTACACTCTTTCGAAAGGTTTGGAGCTAATGCTCGAGATTTTCATTGGAATTTTAGGAATTCTGGAAACTTTGTTCACCTGACAAAGTTTACATTTCCTTACATGCTTTGCGATGCCGTCTGACATGCCAGACCAGTAAAACTGTTTTTTTATTCTTTTAATAGTACGGGAAACTCCTTGATGGCCTCCCGTCGGTAGTGAATGAAAATCTTTTAAAACTTGTTCGATGTCATTAATGTCGGAGAAATATTTAATCGAATCTTGATGGAGTTTGATGTTTATTTGTTTATTAGCGAAGATTTTGGTAAAAGCGGTTTTAATAATTATTAGATTCTGTGGGTCTAATATAGGGAAGGAGATATTAATTTGTTTTAACTGATTTGCTTCTGTGTATGAGCAGATCTCAGTTAAAATCTTTTCGAGGTCTGATCTATCTCTTTGGGATCGACAAGGTAAATTAATTTTCGGTATCATTATTGTGGAGTCTTTTTCCTTGAAGAAGTTCAGTTCAGTTTTTAAAAGTGGAGATTTATCTGAAAGTTTTAGTTTCGAAGCCAACACTCTTTCAAGATCTGTATCTTGCATTGGCAAGATGAAGAATTTAGGATTCGCATTTTTAGTCAGTAAAAGAGGAAAATTAGTCTCAGTTATTATGACTGAGTAATTGTTCGCTTGTGATGGAGTTGAATTTTGATTAACGACACTCGTGTTGGGAGTATTCAAATTCGCCTGCGCTCTAGCTTGATTCCTTGTTACCACATTTACGCAGGTGGTATGTTCTGCGAAATTTTCGCTACTATCTGGAATAGCTCTACTGAGAGCGTTTGCATTTGTGTTGAGCTTGCCTGATTTATGGACTATCTTGTAGTCATATTCCTCAAGACGTATTCTCCAACTCATCAGTCTTGAGGAGTGGTCTTTTATATTCATGAGCCATACTAATCGTTTATGGTCAGTTATATTTGTAAACTGTCTGCCATAAACGTATGGTCTGAATTGCTCAGGTGCGAAAACGATTGCTAAGAGCTCTTTTTCTATTGTTGAGTAACGAGTCTCTGCACCATTGAGAACTAGGCTCACATAGGCGATTGGATGATCTCCTTGATCATCAACTTGTGAAAGGACAGCTCCGACAGCGTAATCACTGGCATCGGAGGTGACAAAAAATTCTTTGTCAAAATCGGGATATGACAGAATTGGTGCTGAAATAAGTTTATTGCGTAATTCGCAAAATGCCTCATCGCAGATTGCGTCGGACTTGAAAGGCGTACCTTTTTTTCAAAAGATTTGTGAGTGGTTTGGCTCTCCTCGAAAAATTTGGGATGAAGCGGCGATAGTAGCCGACGAAACAAAGGAAGGCTTTGATATCTTTTTCCTTCTTGGGTCTGGGATATGACTGAACTGATTTTATTTTTGCAGGGTCTGGTTTGACTCCATTTTCGGTAATTATGTGCCTTAAATACATAATTTCCTTTCTTAGGACATGACACTTGTGTGTTGAAGTTTGAGGTTGAAATCACGAAGGCGGCTAAATACTGCTGTGAGTCTGGAACTGTGGTCTTTGAGATTGTATCCATGGACAACAATATCGTCCATGTATACGAAGCAATAGATGCCTTGAAGGCCAGATAAGACATTATTCATGGCTCGTTGAAAAGTAGCAGGGGCTCCTTTTAAACCAAATGGCATACGATTGCATTCGTAGTGGCCATAGGGTGTGCTAAAGGCAGTTTTCTCCTTGTCCTTCGAGTCCATTTTTATATGGTGGAATCCACTGGCTAAGTCGAGTGTGGTAAAATATTTCGATTTCCCCAACTGGTCTAATATATCAGTGATATTAGGCAGTGGGTACGCATCGCCAATAATATTGTCGTTAATACGACGATGGAAAACGACAGAAAGGCTGGTTGTGCATTCGTTGCAAAACTCAGACGGTTTTTTATCACTTGGGATAAATCTAGCCTTGATAGGGGTTATATCAAGAAATTTACAGGGTGTAAAGTGTAAACAGTACTAAAAATCGTAAGCCCCCTACCGCCCACACCGTTAATTTCCGGCTCTCCTCCGATACAATTTATTTCTCGAAATTGAATGAGGAATTCGGGGTATAAAGGAAATGCGGTAAGTATGGGACACCCTGTATATTCTTCGCCAAACAAGTATGCAAAATAATTACCTTATATGAGCAAAGCTATCACAATAAACATACTTAAACATAATTAAGGACATAAGTATTGCTTCGTTTCTATATGTACTCTTTACTACGCCTTTTATGAATATTCCTAATACAATATATTTTTGTGTACATACATAGTCTAATGCCAATTATTTCACAACATTATTTCGGCAAAAGTAGTATTAGTTATGTACATATTCACGATAGAGTTCAATCAGTTTTATTCTGTTAATTGTGTGTGGTTTGGCTTTATAACTCTCTTATAATGTTGTTAGGTTTGTTTTTCGTAATGTAGATTTATAAAATTATTTATATTATTTATAAAATTATTTATAATGTTTATAAAATATCGTTTTATTCACTTTAAGGTTTCTAAATGAACAAATGTTCAGATCGCAATATGCCATGATGATAAATTTAATTATATATTGATAGGCCAAATGCTACTATAAATGTTCCTAAGTAGTTAATCAAGTTAACATAATGTTTAGTTCCTTTTTTACTATCTACACTGTATTATTCGTGTATAAGTTACGCTTGCTCTAGTCATCATTCTTTTCTTTGATCAATCACTTAGTTAACGTGACGTGCTCTCATTATACCGAGCGTCAGTATGGTTTAAATTCCCTTCAAAGTACAAAAACTGTTCCCATTTAAATAATTAAGATATATTATTTATTCACTTATCGACAAATTACACTTTCATACATACATACATAGATTTAGTCTGATATATACCTGTAATTATTCTGGGATGAATTATCTATCACTTATTGAACGAGATGTGCTTTCATTACATTGAACGTCATTAAGGGTCAAATTTCTTTCTCATTAATTTACTATCCTTTCAGCTATTTGTAAAGTTGAAGCTAATTTATGTTCCCACAGTTTCACAGATTTAAGGATATTTTCCATTTTGTTCTTTTGCTCTGGAATGTCTTTGTATATTATATTATATTATAAAGTATGGTTATTATTCACAATTTAAGTTTGTCACTATATTGCATTGTCGTTTTATTTTAGGTATAACAAAGTTTTTAATTGTTCCTAATTAGATAATTAAGTTCATGCTATTTGACAGTATGATATATACATATATGCTGTGCATATGCTATGTATACATATATGATATACAGGGTATGCCAGACTAATATGACAATATTTTGCCAAATAATTCCACTCATCCAGGCAAGTAAAAATTGTGAGGCAGGCATAATGTCACCCCTATCAAGTTACAGGGTGATTTGTAAAATATCCTCTTTTTTCATTAAACACCCCACATCTGCAAGAGTGCAGTGTATACGGTCAATTTAAAGACGGCATTGTAAGCACAACCTTTCCTGCGAATGCTCACCCTGTACCCCTCCGTCTCCAATCCAGAGTTATGACGCTTCAAATTCAAACTTTCGATTTTTAAATTAAATTTTTTTCCGTTATTTTTTAAAAATAGACCCACTAACAGAATTTTTTTTAGACAATTTTGAAAGCCCAGAGTCTTCTTTTTAATTTAATCATAGGTTATAGATTATAAGTTAATAACTCATTAATCGTTATAGATAGAACATAAGTGTAATAGGTTAAATTAAAGAGGAGAGAAATTCTGTAAAAAGGGGGGTATTTAAAAAGAACGAAATTTTGAGTTTGAAGCGTCATAACTCTGGAGTAGGGAGGGTACGGGGCTGGTTGAGCAGTCGTTCGAAAGGCCATGAACTGCTGCATACAATTTCGATGAAAAAAGAGCATATTTTACTGATCACCCTGTAACTCGGCAGGGTGATATTTTGCCCCTGCCCCTACCCTTGTCAGGACTTGGGGAATCATTTGGCAAAATGTAGTCATATTAGTCTGGGACACCCTGTACGATAGTACAACACATTATAGTAGTTACGCTATGCGGATTCTGGACCACTTTTTTAGCCTCCAGGATTTCGCCACAAATGGCGCCACTATCTCTGTGTGGTTTGAGTCCATACTAAATGTAGGGTTGTGACTTGGCTGTATTGGTTTGTGTCTTGGATACACCATTGCGCCTTGGATACACCATTGTGTCTTGGGTGCAACATTGGGGCTCAACTGCGCCCTAGCGGGATTAACCGGTACTACCGGGATGTATCATTTGGTCTTGACTGCATCCTAGCGGCATACCAGCATGCTCCCATACTACGGTTTTCTTAGATAGATTTGTGGTGCACCTAAATGTAGGCTTTTTATCATGATTTTTCTTGTGCGCCTAAATGTAGGCTTTTGGCTTTGAACTAATAATTAAAGTTAATAGTAGGAAATTTTTGTTCATGTCAATAGATTCTAGATGGTGGGTATGTGGGGGATAATAAAGATAGGGAGGGTGGGTAATGAGATTTTCATCAGAAATACTCTACGGGCTCTGGTTTTCGAGATATTAGCGTATTAATAATTCGAGTTATTTTTGGTCATGGATTCTTGGCGGTGTTGGGTGGGAGGGGGGAACAAAATTTTCATCAGAAATCCTCTAGTTTTCGATATATTAGCGACATTTGTTCGGGCGCAAACGCCATTTCTCGAGTAAGGTGCCCTAGCGGCCTTAGCCGGAACTACCAGCATGCCTTGGTTTTGCTGTTTTCTTTTATTAGCGGGAGAGTTCAGCATCATTCGAATTTCACAACATGACATCACCATGAACAGATTCTAGAAGATGTCAGTGAGACATTAGCCGATACTACCAGCATGCTCCGGTACTATAGCTTTCTTGGATGTGTGGTACGGTTCTCTTAGATATGCGAAGTTTTTTGCTTCACTTTTGTCGATACGTGGTAGCATGCTACGGTTTTGGGAAGTTTTTTGCTTCACTTGTGCCCACACGTGGCAGCATGCTACGGTTTTTGTGCCCACACGTAGCAGCATGCTACGGTTTTTATTTGGATGTGTGGTGCGCCTAAATGTAGGCTTTTGTTGTTTTCAAGTGTTGCGCCTGGTTTTGAATTAATATTAGTAATAATTGATTTTTCTTGAGCGCCTAAATGTAGGCTTTTGGTTTTGAAATAATAATTAAAGTTAATAGTAGGAAATTTTTGTTCATGCCAATGTATTCTAGATGGTGGGTATGTGGGGGGAGTAATAAAGAAAGGGAGGGGGGGGGGTAATGAAATTTTGATCAGAAATCCTCTACGGGCTCTGGTTTTCGAGATATTAGCGTATTCATATTTCAAGTTATTTTTGCTCATGGAAATGGATTCTTGGCGGTGTGGTGTGGGAGGGCGGAACAAAATTTTCATCAGAAATTCTCTACGGGCTTTGGTTTTCGAGATATTAGCGTATTAATATTTCAAATTATTTTTGCTCATGGAAATGGATTCTTGGCGGTGTGGGGTGGGAGGGGGAACGAAATTTACATCAGAAATCCTCTACGGGCACAAACGCCATTTCTTGAGTAAGGTACCCTAGCGGCCTAAGCCGGAACTACGAGCATGCCTTGGTTTTGCTGTTTTCTTTTATTAGCGGGAGAGTTCTAGATATTGGCATGACATCATCATGGTTTTGCTGCACCTAAATAAGTTTTCTTAGCAGGGAAGTTGTAGATATCAGCATCATTCGAATTTCACAACATGATATCACCATAAACAGATTCTGGAAGATGTCAGTGAGGGTTCTGGGTGTCAAACATTAAATGTGGCCCCTAGGCTTTTACAGGATTCGAGTAAAAACGCCATTTCTTGAGTAAGGTTACCTAGCGGCATTAGCCGGTACTACCAGCATGCGCCTAGGCTTTTACAGGATTCGAGTACAGATGCCATTTCTTGAGTAAGGTTCCCTAGTGGCATTAGTGAGTACTACAGGCATTTAATGGTAGGTGATATGTTTCCCATCCAATGCTCGCTACCGTAAAGGATTTGATACCTTCATTTTACTATAAAAGGATGAAACATGCGAAATCTTCATAAGTCGAAGCTGTAGCTCATCCGAAAGCTCACCGAATCCTGTGGACCTGCTGAGTACATTAAAGCTGTTCACCCGTTATCATACCTGTTTGAAAAGCTGTTAAGCTGTTATCAGAGCTGTTTGGAAAGCTGTTAAGCTGTTATCAGGGCTGTTAAAAACTGTTAAGCTGTTATCAGAGATGCTTGAAAATCTGTTAAGCTGTTATCAGAGCTGTTTCGAAAGCTGTTAAGCTATTATCAGAGCTGTTTGAAAAGCAGTTAAGCTGTTATCAGAGCTGTTTGAAAAGCAGTTAAGCTGTTACCAGAGCTGTTTGAAAAGCTGTTAAGCTGTTACTAGAGCTGTTCGGAAAGCTGTTATCAGAGCTGTTTGGAAACCTGTTTACCTGTTATCAGAGCTGTTTGAAAAGCCGTTATTCAGTTCATATCGAAGATGAATGAAAAGCTATTAACAGAAATCATCAAGACAAGGAATGCAGTGCGAAGTAAATTTAAAGCTCTAAGGATGGGAAGGATTGAAGCAGAAGCTCAACTTGAAGAAACCTTTAAGACAATCACTAAACCCTTAAAAGAGTTTGTTAGAAGAGTCAAATACGAGCCGCCAGATATAGCCAAGTTTGAGATAAAAGATACAAAAGAAGAAGAAGAAGAAGAAGAAGAAGAAGAAGAAGAAGAGGAAGAAGAAGAAGAAGAAGCAAAAGAAGAATCCAAAACGAAAATATGTGAAAATGGAGGCTAGGAGCACACCTATAAATTATGAAGATTATTCCTTAACATCTGAAGAAGTAGAATTCGCAACACCTAAACATTCAAGAACATTGACAGGAAGGTCTCCTGTCACCTTCCCCGATACGTCTGCATACATAGTTTCAAACTATTTAAAGCTATTCACTGATAATAGCCCTAAAATTGATCAAACTTATGGAGCTTATTATGATGACAACGCGTGGAGAATCGGTAATTCAACGTTTGATGTTGACGATGTAGGAAATATTATTATCAAGGGGAAGAGCTATAAAACAACTTTGGGGTTATGTGAGCTGCTATTTATGAAAGATCCTGTAAAAAGCCTATATACTAAAGAGGATTTAACTAATTATGGTTCTATTTTGAGAGATAGCAATGCATATAAACGTGCCTATGCTGAAGATGGACAAATAAAAGGTACTAGAGCGGCTAAGTATAAAGCTATAATCAGTAAACTTATACAACATAAAAGCATGGGACTAATGCGTCTGCCTAAAGAAAACACTGATCACATTTACTGGGATGATCCAAATGAATTAGTGGATAGACTGCGTCTTCTAATGGCATCAAAGCAGGCTGGAAACACCAGTCACAACAATGGAATTGTATCTATCCTGGAGGAGTTGCGAGAAGCAGATATTATAGTTTCAATACTACTCCATTACCATACTTCTACACAATATACAGATGAGCGTTGACAAGTTTGGACGTTTCTCTAAGCGAGGATATCTTGGCAAAGCAGGCGAACGTGAACCAACAGGTGCTCAGGGTGCAGCCGGTGAACAAGGAACTCAAGTTTCATCAAAACACACAATTATTGGATTAATAACAAAGATGTTTTATAATATCTTGAAGAAACATTTAACAATTTAATATAAATTTATAATTATAATACTTTATACATGTGGTTATAATGCAAATTACATTAATAAATAAAACTAAAAATATAATACATTTATTATTTACACTAGACTTAGATGCTGTCTGCGGTTGCCACTTGTTGATCTGATGAAATGGAGTAATGCCCCCATGGTAGAGTATCCGTCGTTTCGCTCATAATATATCGCCTATTATCATAAGGACTCAATGCGATCTTCTTTTGACTGACAGTGTACACGCTATGGTTATGGGATCGTATGGAGCTCTGATTGGCAGTTAATATTCGCTCGTTATTCAAGAATTCGACGTAGTGTACGAAATTGATATGCTTCTGGACTACATTAGCCTTTACCCCTTTTGCTCTCTTCACAGTTTTACCGTCGTTTATTCGCAGACTGTACATTTTCGAGCGCAAGCCAACAAATTCGCTCATGATTTTCTCATTCAGCTCATTCTTCATTAGACCAGGAATCTTTTTATTCATGAGCGGTAAGTCGAACTGGTTATCTTCTGGGTAATCACTTGTATCAAATTTGTTTATATTTTCAGCCATGAACTCATATGCATTTTTCTCTTCAAGTTCATATATTAGAGAATCTGTATCTGTATACATGACTTTACATTTATCTCCAAATTCACGCTGAATAAAACTGTAATGGAAATCGTAGAGGCATATTTTGAAATTTCCATAACTGCCATTCTAATATAGAGAGGCTTGATTATTGAATAAGATTTTGAATAGCCTTTAATGCACAGCAACTAAGTTCTCATCAAATATCGTTGCACTGTGGAAGTTGGGTGTCGCAATCCGAGCTTTTGCACCATAGCGACCTTCCGACTTTACGCAAAGCTTGATATCGCTATATTTGCGTACATTTTCCATGGTCTTACCAAAAGCTGCATTATTCATCTTCTTATAGCTGTCCTTCTCATGATCGCTTGTAGCCTGCAGCCGTTTGGTAGTATTTAATGCAATATATGGTTTAAGCCAAGCTGATTGGTCGAATTGAAGAACCCGGTGCACTTTTTTCAGGATGAGCCCATGTGATAAGCATTGCTCCAAATTTCGGTAGTGTATAACATATTTAATTTTTCCAATTTTGCTCCAGGTGGTGCTGCATGCTCAGAGCAAAACGGTAAGTCCTTATGCTTATCATGTAGATGTTGAGGATAATCCAAGTCTATTTCGAATATGTATCCAGTTGGAGAATGATCAGGAATTCCGGAAACGTCAATATTGGAAACATCAACTCATTTGAATCCTCCGGTTGGTAAATGCTGTGACATGGCCCATCCAAAGAGAAATACTTGATGTATTATGATGTGAATAACCTTTACGCATCATAATACATCAAGTATTGCTCTTTCTCCTCAGGCTTAAGATCATCCATATATTTATTATTGGCTTTACTATGTCTGTTCGAACATTGACTTATACCACCTCGAATGCCTCTCTCTATGAATAGCAGTATATCGACGTCGGGTATCAGCTCCAATTTCACATTAGTGTATTTTAGCATACCATCCCATGTTAGACCTGGCATGGTGTAATAATGTGCTGGATTTAAATTGTATGTCTTCATGCACACTTCTCGAAAGTTCTCAAACACATCGGCCAATAGGAGAACATCAGTCTTAAGGTATAGATCTGAATATTCACCAAGTGTTTGTATTTCAAATTTTTGCCAGACCTCTTCAGCATGATTGTAGTCCTCAGGAGATATAGCACTGTCAGTCAGTTTATTGTAGAACGCTTCTTGTGTTGGCAAGTTCCGGAAATCCAATTTATCCCAGTCATCAATAAAATCATATGGGAAGACACCCTTGCGTGTAAGAAGTTTGATAGTGTCATCATCCAATCCCGGCCATACTGATCTTGTAGCGTTTAATTTATCCATCGGCAGCAATGATGATAGCTTGTCTAAAGATTCAGCCATAAAATGGAAGGAATCGATGAATCTGAATTTTATGTAGCTGCCGTCCATGTGCTTGGTGAACGAGATATATCTTTCCTTGTTTATTGGCAAGAGATCAACATTTCCTGGGAAAGATGTAGCTATATCCTTAATAATGATGTGAGCATCATATCCGGATAAATTGTGAAAAATGACTGGAACTATGGAGCAATCTTGATACATCAGATTGCATGCGTTGTGCGCTGGCCCTCGATATTTTCCTGTTAAGTGGCAATGGTCCCGGACTGGTTCCTCATCGGCTGCAAACGTTTTTTCATATATATGGCAGCAAGTATTTTCCATATGTGAACGCCGTTCCTCTTTAGTCAGGGGTTGCATCGGCCTGATGTTCAGCTTCTCCTGTACAGCTATGGATGCAATCTTTTGCAATTCTAATGCAAACCATTTTTGACAGTCCTTGCCTCGATATGCTCTGTAATATGAGAGCTTAGCATCATGTTTGCTGTGGAAATAGAATCCTATGCTGTGAACTCCATGTTCCTGGATTCGCTGTGTATTTTGAACGTTGCCTTGAATCGGCTTCAATATTGATTCAAGATCTGCATACACACAAAACGGGACTGGATTCTTATGGTTATAATTCTTATATTCCAACCATTTATTTTCCTCTGAGGGAACCATAATCCTAAAGTCGTTTTGTTTCTCGCAG
The DNA here is from genome assembly GCA_963930735.1 of Dioctria linearis. Taxonomy (NCBI): domain Eukaryota; kingdom Metazoa; phylum Arthropoda; class Insecta; order Diptera; family Asilidae; genus Dioctria; species Dioctria linearis. The sequence goes on from OZ005742.1 coordinate 95,900,324, forward strand.
AGTAAAAGTAGATCAAAGATCTGTCGCATATGCACACTCTAGACTTATGTTTTGAAGTTTGTCCCGATACAAGGCGCGAAATATCTTTAATCCAGCAGAACTGATATCTGCTGGCATCATCATCATCATCATCGACATCATCATCATCATCCGTATGATCTTTATCATCATCATCATCCTGGCCATAGTCATCTTGTAGCATTCAGAGATTTACATGTCGCTCCATCCTGTGTTTCGTATGTCTAACTGGAACTATGGTGAAGAAACGCTCATTCTCTAGGATGAATACGTTTATTGATAAATCGTTCTGGCTTTCGAATTGTGTAATTTGCTTAAGCGTCATGGGAAATGTTATTCCAGTAAAATTAAGTACAGTAGAATAGCAGGATATAGCGCTGATTTTATTCCCCACGCGAAGCATGCTTCATCATTATTCCTGAAATTAATGCAAGCTTTCTTTGATGCAATCTCCTTCGGTAGAGGTATATAAAATGATCCCCGAATCGGTTCAAACTTGTTGATATGCACCGCTAAATGTATTACAGAATGCAGTGCCCAACCACTATCTTTCTCTTGAAACTCTTCTAGTTGAGTGAGTATTGGGTCGTATATATTTAATTTATACCACTCATTCAAATTATCCTCCACACTGATTGGGGCAGTTCTTGCTTGGAAGTACTTAATGTCTTTAATAACTTCATTATTCATTAAACTCACCGCAAAACGTTGTATCAACTTTAATATGATATTGTTGCTTTAATGTATTCTTAATGTGGCGAGCAAGTAATTTGGAGGCATCTTGCATAAATAACTTTGGATCTAGGTGGCTTATATTCACGATAACACCTGCCCTAATTCTACCTACGAATGCTGTTTTTATTTCTTCCCACTTAACAAAATCACTTCTTATTAATCGTTGATTAATTCCTCCACCTCGATGGGGAGCTTTGATTAACACTCTCAACGATTTAATTTGAGCAATACAGCTGTCCAAATGTCGTTTTCTAGCATTCTTATTACACTTCCGAAATGCTGCCTGATATTTACGAATGTTTCTGTTGCACTCTTAAATAATATTGTTTTTTTTCACAATATTTGCATCACTTAAACATTTCAACACATCTTCTCGCAATTTCTTAATTAATGAAAAACTTTCATTTATTACTGTGATAGACATTTTTAATTTTTTTATTTAACACTAACACTTTGAATCACTTAGATTGACTGGTGCTCCCCAAGAGTTTGTTTGCGCTTTTATACACGATAAGAAAATCACTCAAATTAATTTGATTACTTTATTCTGCTGGTCGAATTTGCAAATAAGATTGTTTACATGAATGCATACATGAAAATGTGAAAATTTGTTTACATTCCAATGAAACGTTTCGATCGGTAAAAATCTTGTAACAATAAAATTTTTGGCTGCCTACAGGAAGTGTGGTATCAAATTATATGAAAAGAATAAACATGAATCATTTGCTGATATTGCTTAAATTTGTTTACAGCAGGATGGGAAAATTTGTTTACGAATTCCAATGAAACGTTTCGATCAGTAGAATAAACATGAATCATTTGCTGATATTGCTTAATTTTGTTTACAACAGGATGTTTACGAATTCCAATGAAACGTTTCGATCAGTAAAATTCTTGGAATTGGGTTGCTTACAGGAAGTGTGGTATCAAATTACATGAATCATTCAGCTTAATATGCTGATATTGCAAATTTTCTTTAAGCAGGATTAAACTGATTTTGGAATCATGACTATAAATTGAGGAGCTGAATCAAATTTGCAATCAGTTTTATTTTGGAGTTCAAACGATAAACAACCAAGGAGAAGGTAATCTGAAATGGCCAACGCAATGGAGGAACTGATGAAGCTGGAGCAGTACCCACCTTCTCTAAAGACATCTGAAATGGAATTTAATAAGGAATACAAGATTCTGGGTGTCAGAAGATGTAAGACTGCATTTGGATCTCGATCTCGCATCATCCTGGACTTGGAGGACTGTCAACTTTTGCTTCCTGCACGGCACAGCACAATTACTGACGATGCTATACTGGAGATAAATACTGCAGGAGATTTTTATCTTATAAATAGAGGTCCTATCGGCCGAACGTTTAAAATAGAGTTTATTCGCCATGATTTTAATCTGTACCCAATTAATTATTATAATCGTTAAATAAAAAAATCAATAATGTGAAACTAGTTTGTTATTATTAATATTTCTAAATTATTAGTGATAATGAAAGTTACGTTTAGTACTAGTGCTCCACAAGTTTATATAATTAAATATGAGCCCAGAAAAGGACCTTGGCAGACATATGCTCTGGATCGCTTTCGTTTCCAAGATAGGATTCATAGAACTTCACTTATATTGCTACCAATTTTGAATATAGAACATAGGGAAAAAGTTTATAACTTAAGATTTAGAAATAAATAATTAATTTGATGTGAATAAATATTGAAATTTAATTTGTTTTGACAACATTATTTTCAGCAAAAGAAATTGTATCAATACACCTCACAGCTACCATATTTTTACCTTAAACTTGAAGTTTTCTATTAAATATTTACAGCAAGTGTTGATATTACTTAAATTTGTTTATTTTATGAGAATTCCAGTAAAGCGCATCACACCACATTACTAATTGCCAATTAGCTAATTACCAACCAAGCTAATTGCCAATTAGTAATTATATAATTGACAATTAGCTATTTGTTTGAAGAAATGTCGCTAATATCTCGAAAACCAAAGCCCGTAGAGAATTTCTGATGAAAATTTTGTTCCGCCCTCCCACACCACACCCCCAAGAATCCATTTCCATGAGCAAAAATAACTAGAAATATTAATACGCTAATATTTCTGATGAAAATTTCATTACCCCCCATCCCTATCTTCATTATTGCCCCACATACCCACCATATAGAATCCATTGGCATGAACAAAAATTTCCTACTATTAACTTTAATTATTAGTTCAAAACCAAAAGCCTACATTTAGGCGCTCAAGAAAATCAATTATTACTAATATTAATTCAAAACCAGGCGCAACACTTGAAAACAACAAAAGCCTACATTTAGGCGCACCACGTAACATGCTGCCACGTGTGGGCGAAAGTGAAGCAAAAAACTTCACATATCCAAGAGAACCGTACCACACATCCAAGAAAGCCGTAGAACCGGAGCATGTTGTTAGTATCGGCTAATATCTCACTGGCATCTTCTAGAATCTGTTCATGGTGATGTCATGTTGTGAAATTCGAATGATGCTGAACTCTCCCGCTAATAAAAGAAAACAGCAAAACCAAGGCATGCTGGTAGTTCCGGCTCCGCTAGGGAAACTTACTCAAGAAATGGCGTTTGCGCCCAAACAAATGTCGCTAATATCTCGAAAACCAGAGGATTTCTGATGAAAATTTTGTTCCCCCCCCTCCCACCCCACACCGCCAAGAATCCATTTCCATGAGCAAAAATAACTTGAATTATTAATGAGTAAACATAACTTGAATTATTAATACGCTAATATCACCAAAACCAGAGCCCGTAGAGGATTTCTGATGAATATTTCATTACCCCCCCTGCCGATCTTTATTATCCCCCCACATACCCATCATCTAGAATCCATTGGCTTGAACAAAAATTTCCTACTATTAACTTTAATTATTAGTTCAAAACCAAAAGCCTACATTTAGGCGCTCAAGAAAAATCATGATAAAAAGCCTACATTTAGGTGCACCACATATGTATCTAAGAAAACCGTAGTACGGGAGCATGCTGGTAGTACCGGCTAATGCCGCTTGGGTGCAGTCAAGACCAAATGACACATCCCGGTAGTACCGGTTAATCCCGCTAGGGAGCAGTCGAGACCCAATGGTGCAACCAAGACACAATGGTGAATCCAAGACACAAACCAATACAGCCAAGACACAAACCTACATTTAGTATGGACTCAAACCACCTAGCGACGGTGGCGCCGTCTGTGGCGAATTCCTGGAGGCTAAAAAAAGTGGCCCAGAATCCACATAGCGTAACTACTCATTATGCTGATATGCTACACTATTAATAATTCTGATTTATACGTAGCTATAGATTGCACTGCACGAATAATACTCAGCGCCGGCTCTATCATATGAGCAGAGTGTGCACTTGAACAGGGCGCTGTAATCAGAGGGCGCCAAATATGCCGCATGTAAAAAGAATTAAACTCCTGAAATTATAAATTCACACAACGCTTACAAACTTTACAAAAGAAAAAAACAAAAAAAAACTCACGGAACAGTTTTTAAAATGTGCTTTTACCGCAAACCTACATCAAATCAAACACAAAAAGCTTTTTATAGGAAGAAAATGATTTGAATTGTGTTCAAAATAGAAACATGCTCATATGGGTTTGAATGTAGCTTTCATCCACTTCTCGTTCTCGGTTACTTGAACCATTGTGTATTAAATATGTTTAATCTGGAAGTTTCCAAAATTATGTAGTTATAAAATTCAATTAAATGGACGCTACTTTGAAAATTATCACCAAAAAATTGCATTTTAATAGATAATATTAGACAAATTATTCATTTTAAATGTGTGCCATCAACATTTAAGGGTGAACATCTTTCTGTTTTCACCATACTACGGACAAATATTTTTTGTTATTGTTGTTGCTATTTGTCTGTGTCTATACTTCTATATACCCAAGACTTGAACTTTGGTGAGTTGCAATGCGAAGGAAAAGCACATTATTGCAAATTTGTTATTTCTACACACTGTTCAAATTAAAATCATGCTCATATCAGAGTGCTTCCATGTATGTACTTATTAAGAAATTTAAGGCGCGTTTACTATATTCTGTCATTGTAATTGCGCCTGCGTGGGTTGTGGGATTAGGATATTTTTTAAGCGAATATTTAGAATAAATTCAGTCGAGATTATAGTAATTGTTTTGCTTAAAACAATATTACGTATAAATATTTTTGGACAATTTTGTGGTTTTGTTTTTGTTTTAAATGTTAGGCGCGGGTGTAAAAAGAAAACCTTCTGACGCAGAAAAGCTTAAAAAACTTGCGGGTGGAGTGCAGGCAGGTAGGCTCAATAGTTTTTTATATCTAAGCCAAGCAGTTCGTAAGCTTGAAATATTTGCGGATGGAGTGCAGGCAGGTAGGCTAAATAATTTTTTATATCTAAGCCAAGCAGATCAGGACATGAATTTTTGCCTATATTGAAAAATATTTTTGGTTCGTACCAGAGATCAGTGAGTTATTGAGGTTTGCTATCAGCTCTTCCATACATCATTTTCTTAGTACTACCGTCGATATCTGGGTATTTCTTGTCTAATGCAGCTCAGAATCAAATATTGCTGATGACTAAAGAAGCAAAGTCCTTTTCGATAATAGTTGATTCCACTCCTGATATAAGTTGGGAGGAGCAAGTTACATTAGTAAATAGGTTTTTGCATAAAGTGGACAATACATTTATAATAACAGTACGCTTCTTATGTTTTTTAAAATGTACGGACAAAAGTGGCTTAGGGCTATCAGAAATAGTACTAAAAAAGATAAATAGTTTAGGATTATCAATTTCGAATTGCAGCGGTCAAGGTTCAAATATGAAAGGAAAAAATTCATGAATGCAAGCAAGAATTAGGGAAATAGAACCTAGAGCATTTTATGTTCCATGCTCCTCTCATTCATTAAATACAGTTATTAATGATGCGGCCCATTGTTTAGATGCAGTTAATTTTTTTCGATATTGTCCAAAGTTTATAAGTTTCTATCTCCGGCTCTACAAATAGGTGGGATATTTATAAAAAGAATGTTACGAGTTTAACTTTGAAACCACTTTGTGAGACTAGGTGGGAAAGTAGAATAGAAGCAAGAAGGCCATTAAAGAATAACTCAGGTGATATACATACATATATGAAACTCTTATACAAATTTCTGCATCAGGTGATACAGTCATTAAAAATAATGCAAAGTCATTTAGGAGGCAAGATCTTAGAATTTAAATTTATATGTTTACTATTAGTTTGTATTATATATTAGAAAATATTAATGTAGCAAGTAAATATTTACAAAATAAGCAAATTATTATAATTATTAATTTTGAATTAGAAATTTAATGACTTTATTAAAAAGGCAGAGCTCATTGCTATAAATTTAGAAATCCGATGTCAATTTCGACATAAATCTACATTCCGGTCTAGAAAAAGAAAAACTATGTCCGGAGAGAAAGCTCAAGATGAACCCATATTAGATCCGAAACAAGCTTTTAAAGTTAATTTCTACTTTAAAATATTAGATCAAGCAATAACTTCAATCAATGAACGATTTGAACAGTTGCGTGATCACAATGACTTGTTTTCCTTTTTATATAACATACATAAAGCTCATGAATTAGATAGCCTGAAAAAATAATTTTTAAATGTAGAAAAGGCATTAAGCAACAATAACAGTAAAGAGATAAATGCAGATGAACTTTATCAGGAGTTATTAACGCTTTCTCCTCTCGTAAACCAGCAGATGTCTTGCTTAGATATACTTAATCTTATTTTTGAGTATTATTTAGATACAATTTATTCAAATGTTCTAATATTCATATGCCTTAACATTTTAAATACTTTACCAGTAACTGTGGCATCGGCCGAGCGTAGTTTTCCTAAACTTAAATTAATTAAAAATTACTTTGTATCAACAATGACTCAAGATAGACTTAATGGATTACCTAATTTATCCATAGAAAAAGACTCGGAAGTTTTGCATTACGACAATCTGATAGGAGAATTCGCGAAAATGAAAGCAAGGTGTGTTCAGTCTCAATGATTTGACGCTAACAGTGAATAGAAATGATTCGTTCTGAATTTAATTTTAAGAAGAAATTATTCACACGTTTTCGTTATTTTGGATTTATTTATAAATTTATTTTATTGAATTGGTATTTATTTTGTTGATTATGTTAAGAATTTTGGTTTGTTTTTATTTTTCGAGGGATAGGACTATTAGGGAAACCTCTCTAGAAAAACGCATCGGGGGTGTACTTTACCTCTAACCTCTTGTTTATTCAACCGACGTTTCCAATAATTAAATTTAAAAAAATTATTTGTTAATTGTAAAATCAGATAAATAGTTTACAGGAGGCATGAAATATTAATTAATTTAAAAACATTGCAAGTTAAAGCCGTTTTTACGGAAAATAACAAAGATAAATATTTTAAGATCTTAAGATTTTTTTAAATGGAATACCTTCATAAGTCTACCTCAAAGGTGATGTAGAAATGGCTTAAATGTATTACTAGCTCTTTGAATTCAAATTTATTTAATATTGCGAAACTTGTATACATGGAAATATAAGAACAATAACACAATTTTCTCTGATTAATAAATTTAGAAACACAAAATCTTTTAAATGAACGGTAGACTTCACATTCATGAGTAAGTACATATAAAATATAACGCCTACATAATATTATTACTACGTCTTTAATATAATGGCCATATAAAATCTGAACGAAAAAACAAACACTGGAAAATAAAGGCGCCCCTTTACCGGTTGAATAGGGCGCCAAAAATGTTAAGGCCGCTGTTGATAATACTACTATTATAAAGTATATGTAGATACTGCAAATTATTATATTTGCCCCTGTTAGTACCTAGTTATTAGATTCTCTCGTAATTGTTCGTATTATTACTATTTTGGGGCTTTACTTATGACTGTTTATGGATTACTTCCTGCTGTATTCCTAATATGTGTTTACTAATACTCCTAACATGATTCTTTATTTTTATGTTATATATTTACTTTGATGTATTTCTCTATTTATTTAAATGTCGAAATGGCCAACGTTGTATTACCTGCTTAACCCTAAAATCTACACCATACCTCGACCATATGGTTGATATGTTAAAGGTGCAAATGTACCTCGTTGTTATTGAAACAAAATGTATTGAACAGGCGCGTTTTGTGAGATTTAATACAAGAAATAAGATAGGAGAAAAGGTAGATAACACGAAAAGAAAAATGTTGTGTTTATTTTACTATCGGGATCTTTGCAACATATCCCCCACGCGTATTTTTTAAGTTTATTAATATGAAGAAGAAAACGGACAGCTACAAGAGGTACAAAGATTCTGCTGATTCGTCTGAAATTTGCGACATGTTTGCTTCATTTTTTGACAATGCCTTCAATAGCGACTTCAGTCATAAAAATGACTCTCATACCGTTTCATTCACTATCCCTTCAATTTCAGAAGAGCATATACTCGATCATATTACTGGGCTTCCAAATGACTTCACAACTGGTCCTGATGGGATCCCTCCAGCCTTTTTTAAGTCATGATGCTTCGCCCTGGCAGCCTATCCACAAAAAAGAAAGTAGAAATTAAATTTCTAACTATAAACCTATTGCAAAATTATCTTGCATGCCCATATTATCCGAATCTATAATTTATTCTCAACTATTAATCTCCTGTAAGAATTTACTCTCTTCAAACCCATGGGGTTTATTTCGAGCAGATTTACAACCACTAACTTGTTGGAATTTGCCTCGGATTTGCGGGTTTGCAAAAGCCTTTCAGACAGATTTTATTTATACAGACTTTAGTAAGGCGTTCTACAAGTTATCTCACTCCATGATACTGTTTAAAATGGAAACGTATGGTTTTCCCCCAATATTTCTAAAATGGACGGAGTCTTATTTAAAGAACAGAACATAGTAAATCTTATTCCGCCATTCCATCTCTAGTGTATTGAAGGCTTCGTCTAGCGTACCTCAAGGGAGTCATTTAGGCCCGTTGTTGTATATTCTGCTTATTGACGACATTATCTCTGTTGTGAGGTACTGTAAGGTCTTGATTTATGCAGACGATGTTACGCTTTTCGCTTAGATTAAATCTATTAACGATTGTGAAAAAGTACTTGGTACCCTTCAAAAATTTTACAATTGGTGCAAGAGCAATAATTTGGTACTCAATATCCATAGGATCCCGAAACCAATCAGTTATGATTATGAGTCCTCAGCTTACACGATTCGCCGTGCGGATTCTGTCTGTGACTTGATCACACATTGAATTTTGTTTGCCATATAAACTATATGGTATCAAAGAGTAGTTCTATGCTTGGCTTTATAAAACGTTGGTCCTGAGAGATTTCGAATCCTACCATAACATTGCGTTTGTACAATTGCTTTGTTAGACCACTTCTTGAGTAGGGCTACCCAGCTCTGTTCACCATTTTACTGTACATCGATTGACCGTATCGAGTCTGTTCAGCGGAACTTCCTACGATTTGCTCTCAGGCATCTACCCTGGAATAATTCTTTAATTTTTCCACTCAATGAGGATCGCTTGAAGCTTTTAAATATGCACTCGCTTGAAAAACGTCGTATGGTTGCCGATGCAACTGTTGTGGCCCAATATACGGAAGATTCTTCCAACAGCCAAAGGCAACTCTTGTAAAATAATCAGCGATTGCTAAACAATTACCTCGCACGGAATTATTCTGCAACCGTAGAATGTTTTGCTGATTAGTCCAATAGCTGGTGGCGATGAGCGCTTAGTGGAGCAATCGACGATTACAATAATAATTAACCTCGCATGGTAATTATTATGTAAGGCTATTGTTTACTACTAAGCAACTAGGTGCTGCAACCGGTAGAGCAAACGACAAGGTTGTGACGTTTGTTCACATCCGCGTTGTGAGCAAAGAAAGCTTACTTCCGAATATTGGCGAGTACCTTTTAACGATCAGTCAAGTTCTAGCTGCTTTTTGGGCGCATCAAGTTTCGTGTGTAGGTTCAGTGTACCTAATCACCAGGTAGTCTACTTAACGTACGATAGGGAAACTCGCGGTGTTCTAAAAATAAATTATATAAAAAAAGAAGTCTTCTAGTATAATTCGAGAAGTGTCTTTTAATTAATTCGATAATTTCTTTGGTTGATTGCTAGTGGGACACGATAATTGGCGCAGCCGGAAAAAGTTAAAGTGAGTTTTTGTTTAAATTGGGTACAGGTAATGTGAACGTATTTAATTGCATATTTTATCTTTTGGTTTTTTTTTTGTTTTTTTTGGTCTCTAGATACAGAAAAAAAAAATTTATTGGCGGCTTTTATTTTCATGTGATCGATTTTCATTTTTTTTTTAGTTAAGGTGTGGACCAATTTTTTTTTACTTGGTGAATTCATAGATAATAATTAGATAATAATTTCAGTGGAGTGTAATTAAGTCTCGTTTTCGTAGGGGTGTGAATCGTATATACCGGGTATACCGGGTAAGGTAGTAATTCAGTCACACCAGCACACACACTAGGGGCAAAGCTATATTAGCTACTCCAGCACACACACAAGGAGCAAAGCTATATTAGCTACTCCAGCATACACACAAGGAGCAAAGCTATATTAGCTACTCCAGCACACACTAGGAGCAAAGCTACATTAGCTACTCCAGCATACACTAGGAGCAAAGCTATATTAGCTACTCCAATCATCGGTTATACATGCACGTACATACAACAAACGTGCCGTGCCCTGAACTATCTTCAAGTAAGGTGCTCATAGGAGAGTACTCGTTACACGGTAAAGTTAAAAAAACAAATTCAAATGTTTTGCGGTTCGTGTTTAAAGTAATTGGTTTGGTCTGCGAGAAGTGACACTGAAGTGTAAGGTGACAGTAGATTAGGAAATCTTGTGATTCATTAGTGTAGATGTCAGTAGGGAGAGACGAACTTTTGCGATTTCGAGAGCAGGAGGAAAAATTGGAAAATAAATCACAAGAGTTGAAAGAGTGCCAAGATAAATTAAAAGGGTATGAGCATGACTGGCAGTATATCGGAGAACGCCCAACAACTAAACTTAAGAAGCGATTGCCAAGTGAAGAATTAGAAGCTGTACTTGAAGAACTAAATATTTGCACCCGGACGACAATTACTAAGGGGGAGCCACTTGATTTATTGGTTACAGCTACTTTCGACATTATCCACAAAGGAGAGAATGCGTTGGAACAAGCAGTAGAAGAAGGCCAAAAAGAAAATCAGGCTCTAATAGAGAAAGTAAAAGTTCTGAAACAGCAGTTGCTAGAGGCAGAGCACTTAACAGAGGAATTAGAGAAGGAAATAGGACTTGATCCAAATACACAGGAAAAGCAAAAAGGCGCAGAGTCACAGAAAAGTGGTGGACGAAGAAGGTTGTTGTTCTGGGAGGCAAAACAAAGTGGAAGTGTTAAAACAGCTAAAAGCCAGTTTTCAACCCCCAAGTCAGTTGCAGATCAAAGGCCGAATAAGGACAGAGAGTCGTATAGAGAAATCAACATCACACGAACAACAAAACAACACGGTTGATGCACATGACCAAATCATGGATATGGTGTCCAAATATATCCCAATATTTTCGGGGAGAGGGCGTCAAAGCTAGCAAAGGAAGTGAACCGCTTCCTAAACTGCTGCCAAGAACAAGATATCTCCATGAAATGTGTAAGATATCGGTTGATGGACGATGAATACTATCCGGTAAGTTTAGAGGAGTCAAAATATTATGCGGCATTGCAGCAGACCATTAAAAAGTCCTACAGCGAATTGAAAACGGAAATGATAGCGTGCAGACAAAAGCCCGGAGACGACATTAAGGAATATGCGGACAGATTGAAGGATTTGTTGCATCAAATTAAAACGGCAGTTTCAGCTAAATATCCAGGTAAGAACGGAGGTTTGATTTCAGAGTTGGAGGCTGATGCAGTAGCCACATTCAAAGCAGGTGTGATGAACCGGACTACGCAAGTATACCTAACAGGCCGAAATTCCAATCTTTAGACGAGGCACGGGAGGAGGCGGATTACTTCGAGAGAGACGCTAGGCGACTGCAGGTGAGAGAACCAGGAATGCTTATCTATAACGGGGAAGGCATTAGAAGAAGTCCACCGAACAGTTGGAGTACGGGCAGGGTTGACAAAGACGAGAATAAGCGGATAGCAGCCCCACCAAGACAAGGGCCAGCTTCGTCCCCAGACACAATGTGCAGGAATGTGCCCAGTTAAAGCAACCCAGAAATATCAAGTGCTTCCAGTGCGGGAGCCAGGGACATATTGCGAAGGAATGTAGAGAGAGAAGCCCGTCCCCTTATTGTATGAGATGTCTGATATATGGACACGAAGCGACAGAGTGTTGGAAACAACAGGTAAGGTTTATGGATACACATGTTAACAGCCCGGGGGTAAGTCAGGCAGAGGCTGTAGTTCTCTATTGCCAATTTTGTAAACATCTGATCATTATACAGAGATTTGTGTGAAAAAATACATTGGCGATCAGGGAAATGGGGATCGGCAGCTGGGGACTTTTACCGCAGCTGCCTTCAACTAACAAAATTAGAGAGAACGAAAGTCCCACAGGAAGTAGCTGGTGAAATGAAATAGAGTTAAGTTTATTTAATAATTGTATAATTACTGTAGAATCGGATATAGGCATAAAGAGTAAATTGGTGTTATTGGTCGACACAGGGGCAACGTGCAATGTGATCAAGACAAATCATATCAAAGGAACTACGCCTATACAAACGTTAAAAAAAATAAAAATAGGAGGGTTGTTTGGGGCACAAAGAAGCCCAATTGGGACATGTACTGCCAAGCTACGAATGGTTAAAGTTGAACAGACTTGTGAATTTAACGGCATATATGACACGGACTCAATCTGACTGATGGAATTTTGGGTATTGAATTTCTCAGAGATAGAGCTGTCATTGATTGTATAAATAACAGATTGTCAATACGAGCTATAGAAAGGAGCAAGGACCGAGAACGGCTCTTTGGTTCCATCACAGGGAAAGAAGAAGTGGAAGTCATAGGGCTAAAATGGTGTACACAAGGAAGCCCAGGTAAAGCTAATTGGGAAGAAGTGCCTAACTCAACTGATATTAGGATTCGGCTTGAAGATAGAATAACAGCATTTAAAGATGTTGTCGCTAAAACAAGTGAAGTGTCAAAAAGCATACAAAGGTACTTGACTGAGAGTAATAATAAAGGAAGAGAAATACCCGAACTAGAGAACCGGCAAATTAAATCACAGAAGGAAGATGTGATGGAAACAAAGCAGACAATAGCAGGGTCAGTGGAAGAGGGACAAGGGGAGGAAAATACCTTGAGTGCAGGTTTTAGTACAAGAGCGGATCAAGCTGAGAGTCCGAAGACAAATGTAGCAAGTGGAATAGCGAAGGAACCAAATAATCCTCGCAAAGAAGTTAGGTTTGATATTTTCAAGACATCCACGTTGCTATCTATAAACGACGCGAAGTTGTAGCCAGGGAGAGCACGCACCCGTATATAAGAGAGACATCCCGCAATAGGAAAAAGAGGAGAAAAGTCTTGAAAGCATCCCTTCGCACAGGAGTAGCTCAGGAAAACAATTTCTCTTTCAGAAACCTTCGTGAGGTTTCCAGATGATATGTGAGGCAAGAAGCTAGTACGGGATAAAGAGAAAGAGTCAAGATGTCCTCGCAAGGAAATCGGGCTAGAAACTTTCCAAGCCACGGCCTATGCAGAAGTCCTAAGCACAAAAAGATAACCAGCATCTAAATCGGGATAAGATAGCTTCACCTCAAAGAGCCGGAGAGCTCAAGTGATCCATAATACGAATGGAGCCGAGGACGGAGCAGCTGATAAGCATCAAAGTTACAAGCCAGGATGAGATGGTGTGTATGGCAGAAGAACTATGTCCCGGCGTGTACTACAGGCCTAAGAATGGACAGGCATTTGTTGGAATCGTCAACGCTAGAACTGAGGCAGTTGAAATAAAGAATTTCAGACCTAAGCTGGAGAGCCTAAATATGTACTCTCTGCAGCCTATAGGTGAAGGCCGACTGAAGTACAATATCAGTCAGCAACGGCTTAACTAATGAAACAATCACTAATACTCGCAGAAGACCTAAATTCAGAGGAAAAGGAGTCCGTGACTCAAATTTGTTACAAATATAGTGATATTTTTCATTTGCCAGGAGACAAATTGACCTACACTCCGACCAAAACTTTCAAGCTACCTTTAATCGCTAATACAGGGCCCATTCATAGCAAGCAGTACCGCATGCCGGAAGCCCACAGAGAAGAATGTAAGAAGCAACTTGAAAAACTGTTAGAGGAGGATATCATAGATCCTAGTGATAGTCCGTTTAACTTTCCAGTACTGCTGATTCCCAAGAAGGGAACAGACGAATCTGGTAACCGCAAGTATAGGTTGTGCGTATATTTCCGGGAACTAAACAAGGTTTGCATCCCATTTTCGTATCCACTTCCGCGAATTGAAGATATTTTGGATCGGCTGGGTCATTCCAGGTACTTTTCTACGTTAGATTTAGCTAACGGATATCATCAAGTATTAATTTACCCAGAAGATAGAGAAAAAAACGCTTTTAGCACTAATTACAATCATTTGCATAAACGATTGTCGTTTGGGCTAAAAACTACGCCTCCGTTTTTTCAGTCGCTCCTAAACGGAATATTAACAGGGTTACAGGGAATAAAATGTTTCGTGTACCTCGACGATGTCGTTATATTTGCAAAAAACTTAGATGGACACAACAATAAGTTGAGGCAAGTATTTCAACGTTTTCGGGGTCATAATTTAATGCTGCAACCCTCTAAATGCCAGTTGCAAAAAAAATAAGTAGTGTATCTGGGCCAGGTATGCTCGGAGCAACAAGTAAAGCCAAGTAAACGTTTGGTGGAAGTTGTACAGAGCATTCCACGACCAAAGACGGTGAGACAGGTTCAATCTTTCCTAGGGTTAGCTAATGATTACCGGAAATTCGTTCCTAGCTTCTCGGAAATCATGGCTCCAATTAATAATTTATTGAGAAAAAAAGTGAAGTTTAATTGGGGACCCAAGTGTGATGAATCATTCGCCCTGATTAAAAAGGCTCTCACTACACCTCCATTGCTAGTTTATTCGGATTTTACGAAGGAATTTACATTAATTACGGATGCCAGTGGGGAATCTCCAGGAGCTGTGTTAGAACAGGAAGGTAAACCTGTTAGCTACGCCAGTCGCACGCTTAATCAAGCCGAAAGAAATTAGTTGACCACAGAACGCGAAATGTTGGCTTTGGTGTGGGCTGTACGCAACTACAAATGCTATCTCTTGGCTAGACATGTCACTCAGAGGCTTATTAAAGGTAAGGGATACAACATCACGCATGGTAAGGTTCCAACATAAACTGTCGGAATACGATTTTGAAATTGTTTACCAAAAAGATAGGAGAATGGTAATGCGGACGCCCTGAGAAGAATACCCCAAGAGAAAGCGAAAATAGAAACTGATGGAAGTAAAGAATACTCTTGTTTTGCAGTCACTCGTTTACAAGCTCAGAAGAAAAAACTTGATGCAAGAGGGGACCTGCCAGAGTCTGAGGAGGACTGGGAGGACGTTGATGAAACTCCGATTATGTCGAGAAGGTTGCTTGGCACTCAGATACCACAATACGTTACTGACCCCGAAGAGATAAAGGTAATATTAAAAGATTATCATGACTCTCCATTAGGGAGGCATTTCGGAAGGAATAAAACCTTGGAAAGGATAAAACGCTTTTACCGGTGGGAGGGGAGGAAGGCTGATGTTACCACCTACATCAGGCGATGCTCGAAATGTCAGAACAATAAACAATGTAACGCTATTAAAATGTCACTAGTCGTAACGGATGTCTCCAAGAACCCGTTCGATAAGATCTACGTAGACTTGGTAGGACTTGGCCTGTAAGCCACTCTGGTAACAAATACATTTTGTCAATGATGGATGACTTAACTAGGTTTGTTGATTTCGTAGAAATACCTGATCAGGAATCTAATACGGTAGCAGGGGCGTTATTTGAGCAAATACTTAGCCGATATAAGTTGCCGAAGCAATTAGTGACTGATCAAGGAGCCAACTTTACTGGGGAAGTAATAAAATCTCTGTGCAATATGCTAAAGATTAAAAAGTTGCAGACTACTGCCTATCACCCACAATCAAATGCGGTGGTTCCACCCTAGCCAATTATTTGAGGAGCTTCGTTGACGAAGACCCGAGAAATTGGGTTGGATTTCTACGCACAGCAGCACATGCGTACAATAACACTGTGCATTCGGGGACCAAACTTACGCCAATGGAAACCCTGTTTGGGTTCATATCAGAAGTTCCGAGCATCCTACAACGCAAACCGGAATCAATATACAACGCTGATAGATATCACGCAGTATTACGGTTCAGATTGCAGAAAGCGTTCAAGTTGGCAAGAGAAAATTTGCTCAGAGGTAAGTCTGTAGCCAAGAAACATTATGATAAATCGGTAAGGGCTGTGGTAATTCATGTCGGCGAAAAGGTATTGCTTAGAGATGCAGCTCGTGCGGGAAAATTGTCGCCTATTTTTAAGGGGCCCTATGAAGTAATATATGTTCATAGTCCTGAAAACGTGACCATACTTCAAGGGAACAGACTCAAGCGGCTACATGCAAACCGTTTGAGGAAGTTCGAAGGATAATGCGGCCATATCAATATTGCAATAATAACTCACCTCTTTTCATTCAATTCAAAATACCATTCAGCAAGGGAAGGTCAGGACTTGAGGACCGATAGTAAGGAACCTGTTCTACTAGGCTGAGGAATCCAAGAGACGTAACGAGGGAAGAGGAGTAGCAGGTATAAAACATATATTATTGTTTTTCCTTTTTAGCCATAGTATAAACAATAGGGAAATTAGAATATAGAAATAAAGGAATTATTGTTTGTTCATAGTTTATGAAAGAATAAATTAAAGATATTTGTCCAAGTAAGTAGTATAAGGCAATAAAGAAATTGAGAAGAAAATAAGTCTTTAAGAAAAAAATTTTAAGTATGTTAACTAACAAAATAGGATTAATCGTAGCAACCCAACTAACATCAATATTAATTATATACGCGGAGAATGCAGGCTACATCATTCGGCGAGTCGCATTTTCTGGAGTGCTGTTTGAAACCCTGAGAAAAACCAACTTCTACACAAAGGACTGGACCATACTATCACGCTGCAGGTACCGGACTTCTCGGAGGAATTGAGTTTTGCAGATAATTGTAGCAGCCTGGTTGCACAGTTCTGCGAGAACATCCATACGGACATCAAAACTAGATGCACGATAGCTGTTAAAGAGATTAAAAGTTGGACATCAAAGATCGAGCGTCGAAATGAAGAATTGTCGCGTAACACCCATTCAGAACCATCGCAGCGAGTAAGGCGATCATTTTTCGACGAAATAGACACACTATCGAAAACTGTTTTTGAAACGATAGACCATACAGACTCCGAGAACATCTACGAGGAGAATCGTACCTTCACGTTACTCCAAGAACAGGCTACGGTTATTAAATCCACCTTCGAACTTAACAACGCATCACGTATCAGAGCCGCAGCAGAGCGCGAAGAACTGAGACAAAAGATGACAGCCATTATTACTGCACAAAACAATCAAGTGGGGGAAATAGCATTGCTGCAGCAAAGGGTGGAGTTAAGTGAGATGCTGACACTACTGACTCTACAGTTACGGGAGATAAGCGAGGTGCAAGAAACGTATGCAAGCGTTCAGGTCTCATTGAGCGTGCTAAAGCTACACCCCTTAATAATCCACACTCGAGAGATGACAGATATTATAAGAAACGCTACACGACAATTTGATTTGGCTGAAGAATTCCTGAATTGAGAGGCGACAGAATATTCTAGTTCAAATAGATATTCCCCAGCCACAAAGGATAGCCTTGCATATTTTTAAGGTATATACAATTCCTACAGCAGTAAATGATGAAGATTATCGTATTTCTGATCTGGGTTCTGAGTTTGTGGCAGCTAATAACTACGAACGTCAGTACATCTTGTTAGACGAGAAACAATTTGGAAACTGCAAGCGGTCAACCAACTGTTACAGCCATTGACGACAGCTGTGTTCTGAATCTTTTCCACAGCTTCAACGTCAACGCCAAAGCTTGCAAAGAACGAGCTATTCCGAAATGGAACAGCCTAGTTCGGATGATGAACAGAAATCATTGGTTATTCATGATGTCTGGAACCACCAAATTGGAAGTAAATTGTCGTTATTCTCCTACATCTATGGGCGAGTTGTCATGTACAGGGATATTAACACTAGAGCAGCACTGTCATCTACAAATGGGGATCTTATGATTACATCTGATGACGACGCCCGACGTAACATAACTCTGTGGCAGCCAACCCATTCTGAACTAACAGGACAGCTTGAAGGCGGAACCAGTATCTCGGAAGGCAGAAGTGACAGCAACAGGTGCAGCTTCTACCTGCAGATGACTTCAACCAGGCCTGGAGGGACCATGAAAAAGAAATTCAAATGATGCAGGGCGCTGTCAAAAAAGAGGAGATCTACAGGTAGCAACATCATCCTCATGTAATGTACATGGCCGCTACATCGGTGACGGATTTAATAAGTATCGCCAACCTAGCACTAGCAGTAGAGGTTTGGTTAGGTTTGGTTAGGAAGTCACTCCTGGTGGGTATCGTTGCATTGATACCCCCACCAAAAGTCAGGATGGGTACTTGATAGTCAGTTTCTACCCTGCAATCCCTACAGTCTACCTTCTGGAGTATATTGGAGTGCCAAAAACCCCTCTCCGTCCACCAGCCCCCCGCTCTCAGCCTGATAGCACTAGTTGCCGCCACCCCCTTACAATAAAGGTCCAGCGGCAATAAGTCAAGCATGCCCTCCAGTGCCGCCGTGGTGCACAGGCACCCACTTATACCCAAACAGGCGGCTCTCTGGATTTTGGACAGCACATCAAGGTTACAGTTCCTCGTCAGTGCCGTCCACCAGACCGTAGAGCCTTAGCAGAGGATGGGACGAACTATGGCTGTGTACATCCAGTGTACCACCCTGGGTTTTAATAGCCAGTTTCCGCCAAATATTCTCTTGCACGTGTAGAACGCCACACTGGCCTTCTTCACCCGGCTATTCCGGCTCAGTTTGGAATCGAGGACGACACCCAAATACTGCGCTTCACAGGAGAGAGTAAGCTCCTCTCCTCCCAGTATTGGAAGTTTGAACTCTTGCACCCGCCCCCCTCTTGTAAAAAGGATTAGCTTTGTCTTCGAGGGGTTCACCCTCAACCCACTATTATTGGCCCAGCTATCCAGCTTAAGCAGAACACACTCGAGCCTTTCGGTAATAGTAGAGAGTAATTTGCTAGTTACCACGATGCATATGTCATCCGATTTGGCAACTACCTTAAAGCCCTCTCTGTCTAACTTGATGAGGATTTCATCCATTACCAGTAGCCACAGGAGTGGTAATAGCACCCCCCCCCCTGAGGTGTACCTCTATAGACTGCTCTCCTGACAGTAGCGTCACCTGAGACGGAGCTGATCTTTCTACTGAGAAGCATTGAGTTGATCCAGTCACATAGACCCTTATCACCATCCGCCCTTCTCAGTCCATGAAATATAACCTCCGTCTTCAAGTTATTGAAAGCCCCCTCAATATCCAGGAAAGCACCTAGAGTGTACTCCTTATACTGTAGGGACTACTCAACAATATACACCACTGCATGTAATGCTGACTGTACCGATTTCCTTTTTGTATAGGCACGCTGACTACTACTGCCGCCCTGCCATACATTTCTTATATGCACCTCTATCAATCTCTCCATGACCTTAAGCATAAAGGAGGAGAGGCTGATAGGTCTAAATTCTTTTGCCTCGATATGGCCTGTTCTGCCTGCCTTCGGAATGAAGATTATCCTCACTTCCTGCCAGGCCCTGAGCAAGAAACAGAGCCTCAGGCAGCTTTTATAAATCGGCACTAGCCATGGTATTATGTACATTAGTGCCTTCTGAAGCATAATGGGTCTTAGTCCATCCACCCCAGACGCCTTAAAGGGATTAAAAGAATGGATCGCCTATTTCGTCGCTTTTTCACTAACTATGGAGCTGATCACCTCCTCCTTTCCATCCTGTAGGTGCCGTTCTGAAGAACTCGACACCGATGGACCTATCTCCCCGCTGCCCGTAATGTGGGCGTCAAGAAGTACATTTAACTGCTCCTCGTTTGTGGTTGTCCAGACTCCGTTCTCCCCTTTTATGAAGGACGGAGTACTATGAAGAAGAAGAAGCTCCTCCATGAAGATCTCTTTGTAGGGGTACTGATCTACCTTAAACGCTGGAAGAGGAAACAAGTAGCGCCACGACCCAAGCAATTGTCGATAATACCTCTCACCCGGAGACAAATCAAAACAGTCCAGACCCCGAAGGAAAAACAACCCAGCGAAGATTCGGAGGATATACAGCTGACAGAGCCCGCAACAGCCTCCATGCCGACTGTAAACTTACCCACGATCGTAGGAAAACAGATGGTGCAGCTGGAATAACTAAGTTAACCACAGTAGGATTACGTATAGTATTATGTGTGTATAATTAATATGTATTTCTTTTTGATAACAAGTTAAAGTATAGCTTACTATTTAGTATTTTTTTTCTTCTCAACGTAGTATTGTGCAGTTAGCGTTTTCTTAAGTTAATCGTATTTATGTACATGAATAAAATAAAATTTGTAAATTAAAACTGTAAATAAATAGGTAAAGCATGCTAAGTCACTTTCACATCAAACACAAGTATCGAAAAAATGTAAACCGAAAAACTCAATTTATTCCACTTTAAAACAAGATTTTTGCTCCAATGATTAATAAAATTATGGGAAATAGGATAAACTAATAGTTTTACTAATAAAAAAACATATTTATCTTGGAATTTTTTAAGAAAACACAACTTTTATGATTTATCGGACGAATTTTTCTGCCGAAAAAGTTTTTCGGCCGATAAAACATAACAGTTGCGTTTTTCTTCAAAATCTGAAATAAATATAACTATTTTCTCAGTAAAATTCTTAGTTTATCCTATTTCCCATGATTTTATTAATCATTGGAGCAAAAATCTTGTTTTAAAGTGGAATAAATTGAGTTTTGCGGTTTACATTTTTTTTTTTTTTTTTTAATGTAATCAACAGATTTTTTTGTTGGCACTTGGTGAAACCTCATTTTCAATTAAGGAAAAATAAAACACTTGTTACGTTTCACAGAAAATATATAAAATAGTTTATTTAAATTTAATTTAATTTATGCCTAACGCGTTTCGATCTCAAAGATCATCATCAGAGGACTCCTTTATTTTTCCTTAATTACATTTTTCTGTTCTTAATTTTGATGTGAAAGTGCCTTTAGTGAATAGGAGGGAAAATGTATAAGAAAATGTTAGGCAGAAAAGAAGGAAATGTAATAGGTATAAGAAAGAAATTTAAGAAAATATAATTAAAGGTAAGAAAATAAGAAAGAAATTAAACGTGAAAAGAAAAAGATAACAAAAATTATGTAAATTTGAATAAAAAGGTGTGAAATGACATAAAATGAAAAACATAAGGAAAGGAAAATAAAGAGATTTGGATAATAAGTATGTAATGAAAAATGTACAGGAATCTGAACTGAACCACGGCTTGAGGTATTTTCACTTTTTAATTAAGACTGCTGCACTCTCCCGACCTAGTTCCCTGCGGAAATTAGTTTTTCCAAGGGGGGAGGAATGTTGTTGCCCAATATACGGAAGATTCTTCCAACAGCCAAAGGCACATCTGGTAAAATAATCAGCGATTACTAAACAATTACCTCGCATGGAATTGTTCTGCAACCGTAGAATGTTTTGCTGATTAGCCCAACAGCTGGTGGCGATGAGCGCTTAGTGGAGCAATCGACGATTACAATAATAATTAACCTCGCATGATAATTATTATGTAAGGCGATTGTTTACTACTAAGCAACTCAGGTGCTGCAACCGGTAGAGCAAACGACAAGGTTGTGTCGTTTGTTTACATCCGCGTTGTGAGCAAAGAAAGCTTATTTCCGAATATTGGGGCTTAAAAGACGATCAGTCAAGTTCTAGCTGCTTTTTTGGCGCATCAATTTTCGTGTGTCGGTTCCCATTACCTAAGCGCCAGGTAGTCTACTTAAAGTAAGATAGGGAAAGTCGCGGTGTTCTAAAAATAAATTATATAAATAAAGAAGTCTTCTAGTATAATTCGAGAAGTGTCTTTTAATTAACTCGATAATTTCTTTGGTTGATTGCTAGTGGGACACGACATAACTTTTGTTCTTCAACTCTTAAACGCGAATATTTATTCTCCGCCGTTACTTAACAAAATCTCTTTCCGGATAGGAGCCACAATTTGAGAAGGCTATATCTGTTGCATGTTAACTCCTGAAGGTCTAACTTTGGCATGTATGAACCTATTAATCGCATGTGTATTACTGTTAATAATGTGGCTGAGAATTTTGTTGTTGACATTTCTAAGCATATTTTAAAAAAACGTCAATATAATATTTTATCTTTTAGTTAGATTTAATTTTTTTTGTTCTATGTCGCATTGCATGTCATTTTGTCAGTGTAACATACTAATACTAACACCGACTAAGTGATGAAAGGCATGTATTGTTGACCGTTTATTTATTAAACGTGTCCATCCAGTGAGATTGTGTTACGGTGGTTGTGATAGTAATAAAATAAGTATCACTTACATTCTCTCTCTCTCTCGTTCTCGCTCTCTCTCTCTCTCTCTCTCTCTCTCTCTCTCTCTCTCTCTCTCTCTCTCTCTCTCTCTCTCTCTCTCTCTCTCTCTCTCTCTCTCTCTCTCTCTCTCTCTCTCTCTCTCTCTCTCTCTCTCTCTGCTGTACTAAGCCACATAAATACTTCCCAACGTTTATTGCCGATAGCTTTCTTTGGTTGAATGTAAAATTAAATCCCACTTTGAATTATAAATTGAATAAATTTACATAAATTCAACTTCACTGTTTTTATTCCTAACACTGAGCTATTGAGAACAGAAATCCCGAACTTTTTTTCGGTGGTAACCCCTTTGTTCAGAGTACATATAATTATTTTCTACTTACATACTTACAATTTGCATATTTTTAATTTTATACAAAGGGTCAATGCAACCAACTTCTAATTGTCATCATATTTCATTTATTCAATGCGAAGTTCATTCATTGCAGCAGTAACAAATATTATGCGTCAGCAAAATTAATCAGTGAATGAACTCTGCATTGTGTAAAATTTATCATTTTTTTTTATTGTTTGTAAGCAATTTTTGTACATAAAAATAGTCAATCAATTATTATTCGTTCAGTTATTTTTTGTAACTTGGTAATAAATGTTTGTAGTAAATTAAACTCAGTGTTGTTACTTAAACATTTTTGGTCCTTCGAGCAAAACGTCGCTGCTATAATCATCAAGCTTTTAGAACTTGGGTCTACAGGTAACAGATTATTATAGCAAATATAACCTCTGGAATTAAGGTCCAAAGGCTGTAATTATAAAGTTGAAAGACTATTATTGAATTTCTGGAACAAAGGGTCCAAAGATTTTTAAATAGTGTCTTCAACAATACGCAATAATATTTTTTTTTCCTGCTACTTTGAAATCATCATCGGTTGAGGTAAAAGCATCATCAACCTACTAATTCGTCGTACTCATCATGGATCAGATACTGAGGGAGCAGAAAAGATATAAAAAAGGATAATCAAGAAGGTCGCTGCGCAAATCAGCAGAGATCCTTCGGCTAGGAAGACTAAATAGTATGGCGAGGCACGGCTACATTCACTCAACACTGCATGGGAAGAGTTCGATAACATCAATACACAACTCGAATCACTAAGGGAACAAAACTCCGATCACAAATATTTCGTCGAAAACTACCACAGTCAAGTTGAAACACTATATGATCAGACTAGAGATCTTGTAGAAAATTTGATTCGAGAGGCAATCGAAAGGAGGAAAGGTCAGAAGACATCTCAGAACAGTTACACCAAATCAAGAAGCAATCAGCTATAATTGATACGCTGAAACGCAATATACCTAACATTAAAGCAGATGAAGAAAAACATCACTCTCCAGTATATTATACACAGAAGATTAAACTATTGAATGACTGCTGGGAATTGATTGTGCATACTCATACCAGTATAATGGCCTTGAGAAAATTCAAAGATGACTACTTTGATCAAGATGTCTTTGCAGCAACTGAAAGCATCTATCAGGAATCATTAATTCAATTGCAAGAAAAATTGCAGAATCTATCTACACCATTAGCAACAATTCAGGCACCTAATCCTAGAACTGAGAGAAGTGCAGCAGTAAAACTTCCACGTATTGATATACCAATCTTTTACGGCGATTATCTTAAATGGCCTTCCTTCAGAAATTTATTCATCGAACTGATACATAAAAATTATACAATTACTAAGGCCGAGAAACTATTTTATTTAAAAGCAAACGTGAATGAAGAACCAAATGAATTGATTCAACATTTTACCATTACTAATGAAAACTATGACGCTGAATGAAAATCCTAGATCGCAGATATAATAATACGAGAAATTTAGTGTCAACCCAACTAAAAATACCTTGTAATCAACCAGAAATTTAAAAAGAATCATCGGCTGGTCTAAAAGAACTCCACGACTCAACACTAGAATGCCTATAAGCATTAAAAAATCTAGACATCGACATTACGAACTGTGATCCGCTCATTATTCATTTACTAATACAAAAACTAGACAAAGAGTCTCGAAAAATCTATGAACAATCATTGGAAAATCCCAGAGAGATTCAAGCACTAAATGAATTCCTAAATTTTCTTGAAAACAGATTTCAAGTGCTAGAATCTATGGAACCGACAAAGACCATTCAGCCAGCAAAAATTTTAGACAAAAAAAATGAAGTAAAAATACACCACGGTATGGTGGGAATAAAATCACTATGCGGCTTCTGCAAAGCAAATCACAAGATTTATACTTGTGAAAAATTTAATAAATTTAATGCTTTACAAAGAAACGAAGAGAGCAGAAAAGCAAAACTCTGCTCCAATTGCCTAGTTAAGGGCCATGCAGCTCAGAATTGTAAAAGTTGGAAAACTTGTAGAATATGTAGCAGAAACATCATACACTATTACATTTAATTTCATCACCTCAAAAACTTGATTGGAAGCTAAACAATCAGGAAACCAATGAGAGGGAATCGACTAGACCAAATGCGTCAGTAGTGTCAACTCATATTGCCGAAAGTAAAAATCAGTGTACTGTATTGTTAGTCACTGCAATATTACAAGCAGTTGGTAAAAACAACAATACAATTATGCTGCGAGCGCTTACTGACCAGGGAGCTAAAGCCAGCTTCATAACCGAAGAAGCGGCTCAGAAGCTAAAACTGCCAAGAAGACGAATAAACGCCACTGTAACAGCAGTAGGAGGTGCAAAGATTGACAATATTCAAACGTACATTGAATTAACAGTAAAGCCAAGATTTCCATCACCATTTCTCACAACAACAACAGCATTAGTATTTAAAAAGTTAACGAGAGTAATGCCGTCCGAAAAAATTACAAACAGATCAGAATGGAAACACACAACGAATCTGATATTAGCAGATCCGAATTTAGATGAACCAAGAAGAATTGATGTAATCCTTGGAGCAGAAGTGTTTGCTAAAATACTAATGGACAGTGTACTGCGGAGGCCTCCAGAAACTCCCATAGCTCAAGAAACACAATTAGGTTGGATACTGTCGGGCGAAGTGAAACAAAGTATGTACACCATAGCACCCCAATGCTACATATCTGAAGTAGATGTAAATCAAGAAATTCGAAAATTTTGGGAAATCGAAGACTTGAATACTGATACAGTCTTGACAGGTGAAGATGTAATGTGCGAAACTCACTTCAGAACTACTCATCGAAGATATGCTGACGGTAGATATACAGTTAGATTACCATTTAAAAAGAATCCTGAAACCGCCAATGTTGGGGGATCTCGAGAAATCGCATTAGCAAGACTACTCCCGATGGAAAAGAAATTCAAGACAGAAAAGACGTTTGAAGTCATGTATAAGGACTTTATGAGTGAATATTTAAAACTTGGCCACATGACCTTAGCAACTGACAATTTGCACACAGCATATTACCTACCTCATCACGCTGTACTAAAACACCACAGTACAACGACAAAACTAAGACTGGTATTTGATGGGACAGCAAAAAGAAATAATCATGAAAGCGTAAATGAAATACTTTTAGTCGGACCACAAATACAACAGAATTTAATTTCAATTCTGCTCAGATGGCGAAAACATAAAGTAGTATTCACATCTGACATTGAAAAAATGTACCGCCAAATAAACATTGATATTAGAGACCAGAATTATCAGAGAATCTTGTGGCGAAATTCTGAAAAAGAACCCATCAGGGAGTACAAATTAACTACAGTCACATATGGAACCACAAGTGCACCATTTTTAGCAATTCGAACACTTCAAGAAGTGGCCAGAGATACAGCTAAAGACTTTCCATTTGCAGAAAAAGTCATCATGCGAGACACATACGTAGATGATATTATATCTGGAGGATATTCTTTAGAAGAAGTCAGTAAAATAAGTCATGAATTAATAAACGCCCTAAAGAGCGGAGGTTTCAACTTGAGAAAATGGAGTAGCAATAGCAAAGCACTCTTACAGAAACTACCATGGGAAGTAAGGGAATCAGCTACAGAAATGAATTTCGATCATGAAAAATCAATTAAAGCAATTGGAGTTCACTGGAATCCATCCTCTGATTACTTCAAAATAAAAGTAAATATTTCAAACAATGAAGATCTTCTGGCTAAACGTGAGATGCTGTCCGAAGCCTCTAAAATATTCGATCCAATTGGACTATTGGCCCCAATAATTATTACTATCAAACTACTATTTCAAGAAATTTGGACTGAGAGCCTAAACTGGGACCAACCCCTATCTGGGGAAATTAAACAAAAATGGAATCGGATCAAACAAGAATTATCAATGCTAACACAAATTAAAATAGCAAGATGGATTGGATACTCTCACGGCGATTACAATGAACGAGTTTTCAGATGCCTCAGAAAGAGCCTACAGTGCAGTAATATAATTCAGAACAGTTCATGACGGAAAAATGACTGTCTCGCTACTCACCGCTAAAACTAAAGTTCCCCCCCTGAAGTCGAAACTAACACTACCAAAATTAGAATTATGTGGAGCGCATCTTCTTGCAAATTTATTAAAGGAAACTTTAGTCAGCCTAGAAATTGCAAACATTCCCTACTTTGCTTGGACAGACTCCAGAATAGTCCTATCATGGACTAGGGCCGATCCACATAAATGGAAAACCTTCGTGGGCAACAGAATGGCAGATATACAATTAAGATCAACCAAGGAAAATATGTACTACGTAAAGTCCTCTGAGAATCCTGCAGAGGTAGCTCCTCGAGGAATCTATCCATCACAACTAGAAACCCATTCGCTGTGGTGGGAAGGTCAATACTGGTTGAAATATGAAGAGATCACACATCCATAAAGTAAATTCGAAGAAACAGAACTAGAAAGGAAAAAGATTGCAATACACACACTAATACGTACACAAGATACAAAGGTATTCGATCTCCTACTGCAAAGTCACCGTTCATTATGGAAAGTTCTACGTATCACTGCATACTGTAAACGATTCATAAACAATTTGACGGAGGATAGACACGCAAGAAAATGTGACTCACTGACTCTGAAAGAACTCGAAGACGCATTAGTACCAATCATAAAGTATACACAAGAGAAGCATTTCAAGGAAGACCTTCAGATATTACGTCAAAGTCAAGAACTATCAAAATCAAGTCGGCTACTCACGTTAAATCCATTTACTGATTCAATCGAAGTATTACGTGTTGGTGGTAGACTAGAAAACTCAAACTTGACGTTTGAACAGAAGCATCCAATCATACTTCCCCATAAAAGCGAGTTAACTACACTTATTATAGATCAAGCTCACAAGAAGGCACTACATGGAGGAAACACTTTAACCTTGGAGGTAGTCAAAAATACTGGATAATTAATGGACCAAAGGCAATTAAAGGTTATATCCATAAATGTGTTCAATGTCATCGATACAAGGCCGAAAAGTCGTAACAGATGATGGGAATGTTACCCACAGCCAGAGTCACTCCGAGTCGTCCCTTTACTCATACTGGTGTGGATTACGCAGGACCATTCGATCTACTTGTGAAAACAGGTAGAGGCAACCGCACTTACAAGGGATATGTAGGAATTTTTATATGCTTGACTACCAAGGCAATTCATATTGAGGTAGTCACCGATCTCACATCAAAGGCCTTCATAGCCGCATTTAAAAGATTTGTAAGCAGAAGAGGGACTGTGGCACATATATACAGTGATAATGCCACTAATTTCGTGGACGCCAGCAAAGTAATCAGCAATCTTCATCAACAAGATGCATATAAAACCGAAGTAAATGAAGCCATAGCAGAAACTGGCGCTCAATGGCATTTCATGCCTCCATCGTCACCACATTTCGGAGGACTTTAGGAAGCCGGCGTCAAATCGATCAAGCATCATATGCGTCGAGTAGTTGGTGAAATGAGAATGACATACGAAGAAATGACCACACTAATGACACAAATAGAAGGGTGTCTCAATTCTCGTCCATTATGTCCATTAACACAAAACCCAGAAGGCCTAGAAGTGCTCACACCCGGTCACTTCTTAACTGGTGCCCCTATATTGTCAATACCAGATAAGGACTACTTAGAAACCAATTCTGGTCTTCTTAAGAGATGGGATAGAGTGGAAAAGATGTACGAGGACTTCTGGAAAAAGTGGTCTAATGGGTATCTTGGAAGACTTCAACAAAGATTAAAATGGGCGCAGAAGAAGCCTAACCCAACAGAAGGCGACATCGTATTAATAAAAGAAGATGACTTACCTCCGTCTCATTGGGCTCTTGGAAGAATAATCAAAGTACATCCGGGAAGTGATGGACTTGTCAGAGTCGTAACTATGAAAACGAAATCTGGAACCCTTAAACGACCACTCACCAAAATCTCGATGCTGCCGATAAGTAATGATCAAAAGAATTTAGGCGACATGCCAACTGAAGAAATAGACTCTGACAATGATACTAAAGCGACACCTGTTCCCTCAGGGGAAACAAATAACAACGAACGTAAGGCATCTGTACAAAGTTGTCACAAACGACGAAGGAGTGAAAGATCTATAATGCAAGCCATTTAAAGATGAGTCGACACGAATCTGGGACAGCATCATCATTAAAAAAAGCTCGCAAATCCAACTTTCTGAGTTATTTGTTCATCATCACTACATTGTTGGTCGTAGCACTGGGTGAAACCGTCAACGCACCGTATCGACTAACCAAGCTTGATAACCACGAAGGATTATATTTTGATGAAATTTCCGATATGCGATTTTACTTTAGCGAATGGAACTTGGTAGTCTATTACAACCTAACAACATATTGGAAAGAACTCTATGGCATCCGAAAATCAATCCGGAAACTGAATCAGTTATGCGATGAAGAAACTAGGCTGTCAAGAGATCTATGTTATGCCACTACCCAAACATTGAAACATCAATTGTTAGAAATCGAACAAATGAACGACATATTATACCAACAAAATGAATACCCACGAACTCGCAATAAGCGAGCATAGGAACGGTCACTATTAAATTGTTCGGAATTCTGGACCACGATTTTGCTGACCAATATGAAAGACATATAAGTGAAAGTAAGGCAAATGAAGATTATGCTAGACAATTATTACGAAATCAGACCTCAATAGTAGAGAATACGATTGTAGTATCTTTTATAATTTTTAAAGAAAAACCTGGGAGCAGTCGTGTGACTTTGACTCCACTGGAGCGGCTATTAACAGCGCAGACTCCGAGATAAAATGGGGGTATGAATAGTAGGAGCAGCTGTACAGCTTAGTACTCCTATGTGGAATAATACACGACGGTTTGTAACTTTCTCGATAAATCAAGAGAACTGAATGAATTTAATTTATTGATCGTTCTTAGCCTATATATACATAATTAGTAACCTATGGTACCCTATTCTTACTATTCTAAATGCTGACGCTGGGCGAGTAAGCAATGTGCATAAAATTATGATGACATGCATTTACGCGTGAAACCCCTTGACGATGAATCGTTTGGGTCAGTGGTGCAATCGCTTGCTTGTTGCAAATAAATGTATGTCATTATTATCATCAATTATTTTCGATTATGAATGGTGTTGTAATAAATTTGTGCTGATTAATTTTAGCGTTTTACATTTGTTGTGAAATTTGTGTTTACAGCTTTTTAGTGTTGTTTGTATTTATGGTATTAAATGTATATCACACCTTTCCCCCTTAGGAAAAAAAAAAAATTTGTGTTTACATAAATTTTTTTTTTTTTTTTTTTTTTTTTTTTTTTTTTTTTTTTTTTTTTTTTTTTTTTTTTTTTTTTTTTTTTTTTTTTTTTTGTAGTTTGTTTACGTTAAACCTTAATTGTTTGCTCGCCGCAATGAAGCATTTTATCGCTTATGTATACTAATAGTTCATATGGTATGTTTTTGTATGTAGCTGATTATAATGAGTCTTAATTCCTAGTCGTATTTACATATACCTACTTATATATAGTTTATTATTATAGCTCTTAATTGCTCAATGGCATTAGTAATTGGGATCTTTATTGTTTACGTTTACTTATCTAGTTGATTACAATAATTCTTATTTGTCTACACCGGTGTGTAATCTAATTTAACATGCTAGAGATAGTTAGAATAATAGTACATAATTTTTAATTTTCTATCTTTCTTAGCCTATTCTTATGTATTTTGATTTTGTTCTTATTTATATCTTCGATAATGCAATTTACGTTGTCTATTGATTTAATTATATAAGGTCCGTTGTATAGAGGATCTAGTTTTCGTCTATTTTGTACTGTCATTAGTACTTTGTCGCCTACTTTGATTGATATTGGTTTGCAATTAGCATCCTTGACTTGCTTTCTTCGCACTTTAGATGCCTGGAGGTATTGTTTTGCCTTACCTATGGCTTGTTGAAGTCTGTATTTCATCTCTTTACTATACAGGTCATAATTATACACGGGATCTGGTCTATCAATTGTGAGTTCTGAAGGTAGGTCTATATTTTTGGCAAATATGAGTTCGAATGGTGTGTAGCCATGTACGGTGTTTGGTGTGGTGTTGTAGCAGAATGCGTAATATGGAATCCATGTATCCCAATCGTCTCTATTGTCATTAACAAAACATCTGAGATATTCATTTAGGCACTTGTGGTTTCTTTCTAGTGCTCCGATCGTTTCGGGATGTGCGGCGGTCGCGAACAGTTGTTTTATTTTCAGTATATTACATACTTCCGCAAAGACCTGGTTTTTGTATTCCGTTCCTAGATCAGTTTTAATTTTGCTCATAGGTCCGTATGTTAGTATGAACCCATTCACTATGGCTCTTGCTATGGAATTTGCTTCCTTGTCCTTTGTGGGTATTATTACTATATACTTGCTTAGATCGCATTGCATTGTTACTGCGTATCTGTTATCGTTGGTGGTTTTTGTAAATGGGCCGACTGTGTCAATGGATACAATGTCGAAAACTTTTGTTGGTGTTGTAGTTATTTCCATATGCTCTTTATTATGCTTTTGGTGCTTATTTTTCGCACAAAGCTCGCATCTGTTTATATATTTCGCTATTGTTTTCCTCATTTTCTTCCATTTGTACATTTCCTTCAGCTTTTTATACAGTCTTGATTGACCCAGATGTCCTCCTGTAGGTGTGGAGTGATAGTTATGTAGGATTTCGTTTATTTTCGTTGTTTCTGATATGTACCGTTGCGGTTTGAAAATTTTAACGTTTATATTTTTTAATACTTTGTTTCCTAGGATTTTAAATGCGGTTAAATTAATTATTTTAAATATCTCGCTTTCTGCAGAAAGTTTCAGAGTCTTGGTCTGAAATTGTTTATATATATCATTATCCAATACTTCGAGTACCTGCTCTAGTGCGGGCTCTACTGGTTGGTTGTTTTTTATATTTATATACCGCTTATATTTTATTTCATACTTGTGCACTATATTTATTTCTATTTGTGTTTCTTTATTACTGCAGTTCTCAATTTTTACTTTTAGTTCAGGTAATTTGGCTATCTTTGTTGGAGATGGTATCTCCCAAACGCGCAGTTGATCAGGCTGCGGGACTATAGGAGTATTTTTCATTTCATCGGACATTATGTTTTGTTCTTTTTGTTTTTTCATTGCTCGGGTTTGGACGCGTCGGACATTTATTTCCTTCAAATCATTAATGTCAAGTTGTATTCTTGATAACGCGTCGGGTCCGTTATTTCCTTTTCCTTTAATGTATTTGACTTCGAAATCGAATTCCTCTAAATCTAACCTCATTCGTGTTAGTTTAGATGATGGGTTTTTCATGCCAAAAAGATATGTTAAGGGTCGATGGTCTGTTCTTATTGTGAATTTTCTGCCATAAACATAAGGCTTAAAATGTATAATTGCCCAATGTATTGCTGCGAGTTCCTTTTCAATTACTGACTTATTTTTTTCTCCGGCAGTAAATGTTTTACTAGCGTATGCGATTGGGTGTTCTGTTCCGTCGACACTTTGTGATAAGATTGCTCCACATGCAGCATTCGAGGCGTCTGTGGAAATGGTGAATTGGGTTTTGAAATCAGGGTGCTGCAGTATTATTGGGGATATCAAACTTGATTTGAGAGCATCGAAAGATTTTTGTTGGATTTCTGCCCATTCGAATTTTGTGTTTTTCCGGAGTAGTTTGTTTAACGGTAGTGCTATTTCTGCAAAGTTGGGGATGAAACGGCGGTAATAATTACAGAATGCTACGAATCGTCTGACTTCGTCGGCGTTTTTTGGGATAGGATAATTTTTAACTACCTCGTATTTTGAACTGTCTGGGCTTATGCCTTGTGCTGATATTCGATGTCCAAGATAGGTGACTTCGGTTTGGAAAAATTTGCATTTTTCAGGATTTAATTTGAGATTACGCTCTCGTAATCTGTTAAATACTGTTTGCAAGTTTTTTATATGGTGTGACTGTGAACATCCGACGACTATGATGTCGTCAATGTACAGAAAGGCTATTTCCGGTGGTAGACCCGTCATGGCGATGGTCATCATCCTTTGGAAACTATTTGGACTTATATTAAGTCCGAAAGGAAGTCGTGTATACTGGTAGTGACCTTGGTTAGTTGAAAAAGCTGTGAACTTTCTAGAAGATTCCTCTAATGGTATTTGGTGGAATCCGGACATAAGGTCAAGTGTAGAGAAGTATTTGGCTCGGCCCATTTGGTCGAGTATCTCTTCTATACGCGGTAAGGGAAATTTATCTGCCAGAACTTTTTTATTAAGATTCCTAAAATCAACTACTAAACGCCATTTTTTATTTTGGTTGTTGGATTTTTTGGGTACTAGTAGTATTGGAGAATTAAAGTGAGAAACAGAGTTCTCTATTATTCCGTCTACTAGCATTTTGTCTACCTGCCTATTAATCTCGGTTTTGTGTGCTTCTGGTATTCGGTAGTTTTTTGTGTATACTGCTCTATTATCAGTTAGTTCTATATTTTGTTTGTAGAAGTTATTGGTTGTTAGAGGTTCACTTTCTAACGCAAATATGTCTTCATATTCTCGGCATAATTCTTCGAATTGAAGTTTGGCGTAGTTTGGAATGCTGTTTAAGTTTAATTTGGAGATAGCTTGTTCTGTTCTTTTTGATTTTATTGTGTCTGTATTAATGACGTTAAAGTCTGAGAGGTGTTGTGTTATTATGTCGGAATGTTGTAGTGTGGTGGTTTTGTTTGTAGTGTTTAGTATCCTGACTAGTGGGTAATTTTGTGAAGTTACTGATCCTGCAATGAATATGCCTGGGTGGATTTCTTGTCCAATGATTACCATATCATTGGCACCTTCTTGTTTTTTAACCTTGAACTTTCTTATTATTTCACATCGGGGTGGTATGATAATAGAATTTTCGGATGGACCATTCAGTATTGGGATCTCTGCCGAACTTTCAGGTGTGTTTAATGTAAGGGTCCACGTATCATAATCGATAGTGGTCTTGAATTTTGTTAGGAAATCTAGTCCTAAAATTGCATCAGCCCCGAGGGAGAAATCATCTTCTACTATCTGGAATAAATGTTCGACCGCAAACTGGTCGTTAAAATGTAATTTTGTGTATGTTGCCCCAATCGACTGCCTCTTAGTATCCGTAACCCCTTGGATAATACAAGTGTTTTTAGGATAGTAAAGTTGGTCTTTATTAATTTTTCCCCTCTTGAATATGGATATTTCTGCCCCTGTGTCTACAATCAGAGTACATACTGACCCGCACATGTCGACATACGCTTTAATAAAGTTTGTTAAGGATAGGTTTAGGCAATGTATTCTTGGCTTGAATTCGTCGCAGCCCCCAACCGTGTTGTTTCTTCCTCTGGTTGGGGGGCTTGATATTCCCCCGATTCGAAGTAGTTTACATTTCTTCTTTGATTATAGGTATTATTATTATTTGCTCGCAGATTATTCTGGTAGCGACTACTGTTATTTGGTGCAGCATCACCGAAATATCTTTTATCGCGGTGGTTATATTGATTTCGTGGGTGGTTTTGTCTATTATTGGCTGCCATATTTCTATTGTACTGTTGTTTGGGCCAGCGCTCCCTGTTCCTGTTAAAATTATTTTGATTGTTGAACCCTTGCGTATTATTATAATGAAACTTTCTTGATGGGTTGGTATTATAATGCAGGACACTGCTTGGCTGCGGCTTATCTACTGCTATTGCCTTCGCTGCTAATTCTGAAAGTGTTCCTAGGCTACTAGCTTTTAGTATAATCGCTGTTTCTGTATTGGCAACATTGTTCATAAATGACTGTATTGAAAATTTTTCGGCCAATTTTTCAGCTGCTTCTCCAGCTGCTACTTTCTCTGTTATAAAGGCTCTAGTCAGCTGGCCTGATAGATTTTCTATCTGATTGGAAAAGTCTGCAAGTTTTCTGTTACCTTGCTGGCATGATCGCAGTTGTGCCAGAATAGCATCTGACGATAATTTTGCCGAAAATTTTTCTTTTAATTTGGCTTTGATCGTTGATACTGTATTTGTGCCCTCCGATATTACGTACTTGGCTTTTCCAGTTATACGTGTCTTGATGAATTTGATCATGATGGTTTTATGTTCGTTTGCTGTTAACTCGTCTAGTAGTTCCATAGACTCGATAAAAGAATCAGTTTCATCCAGCTTTCCATCGTAGGGTTGTATGAGCGATGTAGCTGTTTTTATGTCAAAACCCATCTTTGTTTGTTTTTGTGTATTTATGTTTTCTAAGATTTTGTTTGCTATACTTTCAATTTCTTCGTAGATAACTTTTATCTTCAATATTGTTTCGACGTCCGCTTGTTTAAGTGCGTTTTCTTTTGCCTTGGCACAGAGTTGATTTGTTAACTTTTCTTTCTCTTGCAGAGTTTTCTCAGAATATGGACGGTTTTTACTTTTCTTAAAATTGTCCAGAATATTTTCTAGTTCGTCCTTAATCTTTATAAGTGCTTCCATTTATCAGACGGTTGATATGTTTAATTTTGCTGGGGTACTGAGGTATCTTTTCCTTAAACCCCTCCTATGATCTTTGTACAGTATGTATACAAATTCAATGATTTTAATTGCAACCAATATGCATAAAATTATTATTATCTGATTATTCTCGACCGAAACTGTATCCTCTATAATTAGATTATTAACAATTTCCCCGTTGTTATCTGAAGTTTTGGATTGCGTTTTACCCATTACTGAAAATGTTTCGCTTATTTCCAACAACTTCAAGCAAACAGCAAAAGAAAAAATTTTTTTTTTTTTTTTTTTTTTTTTTTACATATTAATTATTTAATTATTATTATACCTTTATACTACGCTACTTCTACTTTATATTTTAAAAAAAAAATAAATTTTAAATTAGATCATTAAACCCTTATCTCTTCCTTTTGATGACGTTCAGTTGTTTTTTTGTCAATATTATTAGTTTGTTGTATTTTTCCCGTTCCTCCTCAGTTGCTGCTAACTCGACAAGTACCTTGTAATTTTGAAGTTCCTGTGCAATTTTTTGTCTCTTGCCTCCTCTTTTTCGTGTTTTTGTCTCCTGAGTTTTTACACTGCTTGTGTTTCTGCTTCTATACTCCTCGATGGTGATTCTTTTTGGACCCGCTTCGTATGGTGGAGGATTTTCGTTGTCCAGCCTTGATTTGGGGATGTACGGCGTCGGCTTCTTATTTACTGGATACAGTGTTATGCCTTCTATATTCCTCTCTGGTATCTTCTTAGTTTCTTCAATAGTCTTGAAAATGTGATTGAAGATGGCATCTATCTCGTTCATACTAAAATTTCTTCTGATTGGTACTGGTAGTGGATGTAGTCGTCTTCGCAGTTTTTTGGTGGTTGTTACTATGTCACCGTAAAAGTTTCTATTATTTATGAAAATTCCCAGCTGCACTTTTGATGATGATATTATGGTCTGCAGATTCGCAAAGTTACAAATTTCGCAGTTTCTACGATGTCACGGTCGCCATGTAGTATCTTTTATAATTTTTAAAGAAAAACCTGGGAGCAGTCGTGTGACTTTGACTCCACTGGAGCGGCTATTAACAGCGCAGACTCCGAGATAAAATGGGGGTATGAATAGTAGGAGCAGCTGTACAGCTTAGTACTCCTATGTGGAATAATACACGACGGTTTGTAACTTTCTCGATAAATCAAGAGAACTGAATGAATTTAATTTATTGATCGTTCTTAGCCTATATATACATAATTAGTAACCTATGGTACCCTATTCTTACTATTCTAAATGCTGACGCTGGGCGAGTAAGCAATGTGCATAAAATTATGATGACATGCATTTACGCGTGAAACCCCTTGACGATGAATCGTTTGGGTCAGTGGTGCAATCGCTTGCTTGTTGCAAATAAATGTATGTCATTATTATCATCAATTATTTTCGATTATGAATGGTGTTGTAATAAATTTGTGCTGATTAATTTTAGCGTTTTACATTTGTTGTGAAATTTGTGTTTACAGCTTTTTAGTGTTGTTTGTATTTATGGTATTAAATGTATATCACACGATCAACATTATGAAAAGAAACCACGAGGTTGTTCAACACCAATTCAATCTAATGAATACTCAAATCGAAACAGTAACCAATCAATTAAATAAATCACAATATGAGGACGTTCTTAATCAAGCAGTCAATTCCGCAGCTATTCTGATAACTCTGAACATAGCTACATTTCAACGTTTACAAAGGGAAATTCTATCACTCATTACAGACATTAAATATGGGAAAATAAATACATTCGTCCTAACACCTGCACAACTTAACGAGCAGCTGACAACAAATCGTGAACACTTACCACCCAATGTACAATTACCAGGGACTGGGAGTAAGTCCTTTCTAATAACACTTTACAACTCAATGCATGTGAAGACAAGAATTACGGGAAAGAATGTACTATTCGACATTCGAATTCCTCTGGTGAGCACAGAAGCCTATCGATTGTATGAAATAATAACTATTCCTACTATTCACAATGAACAATATATCTACATCGATCCTTCCAGCAAGTATCTGGCCATAAATCGACGACAAGATCGATTTAGCCCAATAGAAGAAGAAGATCTCAAAGGGTGCGAGAGGTTAACAGAAGACCAGCTTGTATGCAACTTAAAGCAACCAATCTTCACTCTCAAATCAAATCAAAGTCATTGTGAAATGGAGTTCTTCAATAACGAGAATCATATATCACCATTCTGTAGACTACGAACTAAAGAAGCGAATAACTATTGGAGAAGATTACACCAGCCAAGTACGTGGCTATTTGTATTACGAGAAAACCTGACCTTCGAAATCAGTTGTGACAATAAAGGACAACCATTATCACTATATGGCAATGGAATCATTCAAACAAGAGGAGATAAGACATAAGACTCTATACATAAGCTCAAACGATCACAGTTCGAAAATGCACATATCACCCATCCCAGAAAAAACGGTTATATCTAACTTCAAAACCATGTCGAATTCGTCAAAAATTAGTATGCCACAACTAATTCAAGAAGTAAACAATAATGATATAAAAAAAACTAGACGATGCATTCAGGTTTCAGCAAGAACGCATAGAAAATATGCCAAAACTAAACATCCATGACCTACATCACTAAAGTATGCCATATCTGATCATATGTGGTGTCATTGCCATCGGTCTTTGCATATACTGCAGACGAAGAGGAGTGTCACGTTAAGAATAAGGGCAAGGCCGATCCCAGCACCAAGGTACATCAAGGAGCAGCGAAATTCCAGCATCGAGTTACCGACACTTAACCTTGAGGCGGGAGAATGTACAGAGTACATATAATTATTTTCTACTTACATACTTACAATTTGCATATTTTTAATTTTATACAAAGGCTCAATGCAACCAACTTCTAATTGTCATCATATTTCATTTATTCAATGCGAAGTTCATTCATTGCAGCAGTAACAAATATTATGCGTCAGCAAAATTAATCAGAGAAAGAACTCTGCATTGTGTAAAATTTATCATTTTGTTTTTAATTGTTTGTAAGCAATTTTTGTACATAAAAATAGTCAATCAATTATTATTAAACTCAGTGTTGTTACTTAAACACCCTTTACTATTCAAAACTCAAAACGCAAATAAATTAACGCATTAGCAATTTCTATATAGAACCCGAGATGATTTTCATATTAGAAAATACACGCTAGCAGATTTCTTGCCCAGAGTTGTAATTAAATCAGTTCATTTGAGAAACATCTTTGAGTGAGCTAGTATTGACCTATCTATGCGACTAAAGCAATAGGGAGCTAGGAAATAATAGCAAATAAAACATCTTGAACCCTAATATTATTCTCAAAAAATGATTTCATTTGTACGTCCCGATCGAGTTCAGTCCATAGTCTGAAATCGAATATATTTATGAGGTTTCAGGATCATTTTTATTTATTTCTTAGTTCCCTATTGTTTTATTAGTCGAGATATGTATGAATAACGCCTTGACTTCCATAATAATGCTCTTGAATATACGTAGGTACAATTGTAACTTTGGTATGCATATTCCAACATGCAATTAATATGGCTACGTAGACATGGTATCAACACAAACATCTTTCTGTTTTCAACGTTAAAGCCTTGTATGTAAAAGATATATTTGATGCTATCATGGAATTTGAGCTTGCTGCGACAAATATTTCTATTTGAAAATGCAGTTGTTTTCTGAGCAAAGTGCATTTATACCTTGGTGTCGATTCTAGGGTTAAGCTGGAGCATATAATAAATGTCGTTTAGTAATGTAGCTGCAATTAATAACTACAGCTAGATTACGGCATTTAGGTGGACAATGTAGCGGTATGAAAAAATAGATATGTGTGCTTGTGTTTAATGCTGCATTTATTAAATAATTCTTTTGCGAAACACTCAAATTCATAAATTCACTACAATTTAATTCTGTTCAATTAAGTGCTTGATTGCATGTGTAGTTATTATGCCGTATTTTGGCAAATATTCTACTAAATGCAATTCATAGCCCTGTCTAAAGTTTTCACGCTTTATGCACTTATTTTTAATTCTCTTTAAACTTATTTTAACTTAACTACTTTGTTTAGTTGCATGTATTATTAAAATGCCGAAAGCTGGCATATATTTAATTTTTATGCAAGAAACCTTAATAACTAAATTAACTGATGTCCACACAATACTTATCTTAAGAAATTCCAACCAAAACTTCTTGTTAATTGCCAACACCAACTGCACACAAATTTTCAGCATGTATGACAATGTACCTTAAATATGGCACTTTTTATCGTATGCTTAATTGCTGGACCTGAAAAAAAATTTCGTATAAATTGAACTCTTGGATCTTATGCTAAGGCATTTGTGATCGCTGTCGAAAAACTGAGAGAGATCTTAGGAATTGCCCCCTTTTTATAGGCTCTAAGCGGCCATTTTGACATACGTTCCACAAGAAAAATGCAAATTAAGCATATTTTTCGAATTTGCTTGCTTGACTTGTACACTTATGTCAAAATGTGCCAATTTCCTTCAACTAATTTATTATAAATTATCCTTGAATTTTCGTAATTTATTTTATTAAATATTATAATTTTTCTGAAATTTATCAAGATGGCGGCTCCCTGCCATATTATGACAATTTCCACTGTGGAACGCAAATATTTCTCATTTTTCTTGCATCTCATTTCCACTTCATTCTCTTTCCCACGCATTATGGGAATAAATTTCACCTTTTTTATTAAATTTCTAATTAACTGGTGAAATTCGCACCTTCTAAGCCTGCTCAATAGATTGCGTGCCGTCGATTTCACCTAATTGACTTTCTCGCG
The DNA here is from genome assembly GCA_963930735.1 of Dioctria linearis. NCBI lineage: Eukaryota > Metazoa > Arthropoda > Insecta > Diptera > Asilidae > Dioctria > Dioctria linearis. Next base: position 95,940,657 of record OZ005742.1, read on the forward strand.
AGTCAATTTGACAGTCGCGATCGCGGTATTTTGTTCGAAAGTGTCGGGTTTGTTTGTGCAGTTTTTTCGGAAAATTATGGATTAATCATCCAGGTAAGTGTGTTTTATTATTTTCTAAGTGTTTAATTTAATTATGTGTCAGTTCCAGCATAAATAATTTGCAGGAAATATGTAAATTCTAATAAATTATTTATGTTGGAAACTGATTTGTGAAATGTCAACAATGGTATAAATTGTTGATTTCTATTAATTATGTGCTGTGTGCCTAATGCAAATCCATGTAATTTGCATATATCAACATATTTGCATAATTTGCAAATGTTTGTTATGCAGAGAACATGAATTTTGAAAGAAATTGGCAATGTTTACATCTGCATGCAATTGTTGTTGTACTGCCAAGAAATTCGTTCTTGGCAGTTTTGCATGTAGTTCGTAGAATTTAGTCTTGTTTTGTTTTTTAGTTTTTTATATTATTGCATTTAAATTAATTTATGCATTTTTTTCTCAATTTCAAATTAGTTCCTGACACTGTGGGATGACCTGGAGGGAATTACCTGGCAAACATTAAGGGAAGTATGAAATACATTTTTTATCAAATGCTAATGTTTTATTTTATTTTTAGCTCTGCTCAACATACTCCCCCCCCCCTTGTATAGTTCGTTCAACCAACGATTGTTTTAGTCGACGTATACCCCCTTTGTGGTAATGATGAAAAATCATTGTTCCATCCCTTAATACTCGTAGTCGAACCTGATACTTATCTGGGAATTAATAGTTTTCTCCCTGTTTCGTCGCCGTTGTATCGCCTTGACATCGATGCGCTGTAGCACATATCGTGGCAAGTATATGTCGATGCCTTCTCGAGTGACGAAGCGTTGAAAGCTGTTAGCGGCTCTCATTTTAAACTCATCTATGTTTGCGGTTCGAAGCAGACTTGTTAAGGCCGAGATTCTACCGCCATTAACCACTGCTGTTTGTTCCGGATGCGGATCAGTAAATTGAGTCGGACCAATGAACGTGGGTTCTGCCACAATTGCAGTTCTTGTTGCTGTAGGATTCCTGCTTTCGCTTGCTGTGGATCTGTGAGTTGATTCCTCACCGGTTGCTGGTGGATTCCTGCTCCCTGATGGCATCAATTCGTGGGCCAACTCTTGTCGAGGCATTTCAAAGACATCGCTGCCAGGGTCGCGTAGCATCCTGAGTTTAGGACTTCCTGGGGGGCTAAGTTGAATATCCTCTAAAATGTATAGCGTATCCTCTTGCTCATATGTGGATGACATCTGAAATAGTAGCTTGTGTGGTGTAACAAAAATGATGATGACCCTCAGCCAATAATGTGACACTTCTGCACAGAGACATGACGACACTAAGAACAGGCAGTTAGTCTTATGCTAGTGGTAGAGGACTAATTTTAGCGATTGGTCGTAAGAAACTACCATTTCGCGTTTTGTCTCGTACTACCCGCACTAGCTCATTGGCACCTGGATGTATTTGCTCTATTATACCCATTGCCCAGCTAGTGGGTGGCATGTTTTCGCTTTTAACAAGGACAACATCTCCAATATGCATGTTCGGTTGCCTTGTGTACCATTTGGGTCTGTTCTGCAGTTGGTTAAGGTAGTCCTTTGACCACTTATCCCAAAATTGTTTATTCAATTGCTGAATGTACTGCCATCTTTTGGACAATACTACAGGTTCATTTGTATAATCAGGCTCGGGAATCGCATTTAGTGCTTGGGCAATTAAGAAATGTCCAGGTGTAAGGATAAATAAAACCGCTGGATCATTTCTAACATAGCATAGTGGCCTAGAGTTTAAACACGCTTCGACCTGAGCTAATAGGGTTGCATACTCTTCAAACGTACATTTGGAGTATTGTAGTGTTCTTCGAAGATGATACTTTACTGACTTTACTCCCGCTTCCCAAATTCCTCTGAAATGTGGAGAGGCGGGGGGGGGGGGGGGGGTTAAAGTGCCAGTTGATTTGCTTGGAGGACAAATATTTTGCTGCTTCTGGTGTTGAGGCATGAATGGCTTGTCGTAAATCCTTTTCCAGAAGAGATTTTCCACCAATGAAGTTGGTGCCACAATCTGAATATATGTCAGTGCACAATCCACTTCTAGCTACAAATCTCTTTAATGCTGCGAGGAATGCTTCCGATGTGAGATCTGACACCAATTCTAAATGTACAGCTTTTGTAGCCATACAAACAAAGATACAGAAGTATGCCTTTTGTAACTTGGCGTTGCGTAACTTTGAGCTTCTTATTGTTACAGGTCCGGCATAATCAATTCCCACTTTAGTAAATGGCTTCGTTTCATTAACTCGCGGGGTTGGTAAATTTCCCATCAACTGGCTTCTAGTCGTAGTGCGATATTTGAAACATGTAATGCACTTATGTAATCGACTGGTAATGCAACGTCTAGCATCTAATATCCAGAATCGTTTTCGACTAGTGCTGAAAACCAATGAGGGACCGCCATGTAGAGTTTCTACATGTAATTTGTCGATTAATATTAATGTGACATGATGATCACATGGTAAGATGACTGGGTGTTTCCTATTGTAAGGAATTGAGGCATTATCGAGTCTACCACCCACTCGTAATAATCCATTGTCGTCCATAAAGGGATTAAGTTTAATCAACTTGCTATTCTGCGACAACGGATTCTTGTTCAATATAATTTTGTACTCATCTGCGAACGCAGTTTGTTGTACTAGTTTAAATATTGTTAGTTCTGCCTGGCTCCATTCGAGCGAATTGATATACTGTGAGCGTTTATTATGAGGATGCCGACAATTGTGTATGAATCGTTGCATCATAGCTACTATACGAACTAGGCGAGTATATGATGAATATCGTAGAAGGAACTGGTTATCTACTTTTGATAAAAGATTTATCGCAATAGGTTCTTTAGCCTCTAGATTGGTTTGTTCCGAGATATCCTTCAATTTTGGCCATGCATCTTGTTCCGCCGATAGCCAAGATGGGCCGTGCCACCATAGCTGATTATTTATTAAATCCGCAGCAGGCACTCCTCTTGAGGCCACATCCGCAGGATTATGATACGTTGACACATGACGCCATTGCTCAAATCGCACGATATCCTGAATCCCTATTACACGATTTGCAACGTGCGTTTTCCATCGTGAGGGATGTTCCTTTATCCATTGCAGGACAATTGTGGAGTCTGTCCAAGCAAAAACTGGAACCGGTTGTAAGCGCATGTCCTTCATTTTAGCTTGAAGCAGTCTTGCTAATAATAGAGCTCCATTTAGCTCCAAACGTGGTATGGTTGTTGGCTTTATAGGAGCTACCTTCGTTTTAGCAGTAAGCAAAGTAGTTGTAAACATGCCATTCTTATCTCCTACACGTAGATAGACTGCTGCAGCGAATGCCTTTGTTGATGCATCGCAAAAGCCTTGTATTTGGATATGTGCAATTGATGAATAGTTAATCCATCTAGAAATTTGTACGTTGTCGATAGACTTCAAATTATTTTTGAAACTATCCCATTGATGTTCAATGGCTTCGGAAACCTTATTGTCCCATGCGCATCCCGTGACCCACAATGATTGCATAAGCACCTTTGCGGTAATTACGGCTGGTGCCAACCAACCCAAAGGATCGTACAGTGATGCAATATCTGACAAAATGGTTCGTTTGTTTACCTTGGCATGCGTTTTCCAAGGTTTGGTCAAGAACGAAAATTTATCTGATTTAGGATGCGACGAATTCCTAACGTTTTTACGGATTACGTGTCCGAACTCATCAACGTATCCCTGAATTCGCGCTGTTCTGGGGGAAGAAGTTTCGACAAGTACGAATTGTTACTTGTCCATTTCGTCAGATTGAATCCTCCTGCTTTCAAGATGCTAATTATTTCATCTAATAGATCCTTCGCATCTTCTATGCTCTCAGCTCCAGTGAGTAGGTCGTCCCCATAGAAATCTGTGGCTGTGACCTTTGAAGCTAGAGGTCATCTTTGTTGTTCATCACATGCTAGTTGTTGAAGCGTCTGAATGGCTAAGTATGGCGCAGAAGACGTTCCAAAGGTCACTGTATTCAGCTGAAAATCTTGAATCTCCTTGGTTTTAGGATGTCTTCAAATGATTCGCTGAAAGGTACGATGATCCGGATCCATGGTTATCATACGGTACATCTTTTCAATGTCCGCCTTCATAGCAATCTTGTATTTACGCCAATTGAGCAACGTGGCGAATAATTTAGGTTGTAAAACTGGTCCCTTTAATAGGAACTCATTGAGTGAGTTGCCATTTGACGTTTTCGCTGAAGCGTCAAATACCACTCTCACCTTTGTTGTCGTGCTTTTTTTGACAACTGCATGGTGCGGTATGTAGTAGTGTGGCTCGTTGTTGTTGGGTACAGGTATTTCCTCCATGTGACCCAATTCGAGATATTCATCTAAACATTTCTCATATTCGGACTTTAAATCTTGATTCCTTTCAAGTTGACGTTGTATTCCTTGAAAGCGTTTAATTGCTTGTTGTCCTGATTGCCCTAAGTCAGGCACTTCATTATTCACAAATGGTAATTTCACCTGGTAAGTACCATTGTGAAGACGTTGATGGGTGAGTTGATATCTCTGTTGACATTCTCTGTCTTCTTTGTTGAGAATCGGATTTGTGGGAAACTCTTCTGTTCTGACATTTTAAGTTGTTCAGCTAAGTCATCAGTTGTGACGGTAAACGCTGAGGTATTGCTTTCTACAACATTTGCTGTTGACCCTAGTAGGATCCAACCAAATATTGTCTTAATGGCTGTAGGGGGTAGTATTGATCCTTGTTATAATGCCGTTTAAGACTATCTGAGCATAAACTCTTGCTCCTAGTAAAGCATCGACCTTTCCAGGCTTCCAAAATGTGGGATCAGCTAGTTGCAGTTTATTGAGAGGTAAACATTCCCTTTTTGAGATTATTGTGGAAGGTAAAGGATCTGTGATTTTGTTCAAGATTAGAAAATTTTCTTCTAATATTCTTGTAGACTTCGCTTTTCGTGATCGAAGTATAAGTGTGGTTTACTGCTTTGAGATTGCTGTATGGCTAGTGTTTAAGCCAGTAATTGATACTGCAGTTGGGCTGCGACATGCTCCCAGTTTTCTGCAGGTTTCCTCTGTAATAAAGGATGATTGCGAGCCACTATCTATGAGACATCGTAGAAGATGTGAGTTCCCGCTTTTTGTTTGTGCCACTACTAACGCTGTAGATAGCAGGGAATTATGGTCTTCTCTAGTTACAAAGTTTTGACTCGTGTTTAAGTCGTCAGTGTTGTTCACTGACTGTAACCGTGGAGAACGTTTATGAATAGTATTGCTAGCTTGATTGACTTGACTTGAGTTCAAGCTAACGTTGTTAGTAGTTGACCTATGCTCAGTTCCGACAGTTGCATGATTGGGTTTGTCCCGGTTGTATTCTTCATGCAAGGTGCTATGATGCTTTTTGTTGCATCTTTGACAGTTATATTTGCTTGATGCCTTGATTATCTGATATCTGGATGGTATGTCCATCCTACGATGGTTCGGGCATCTTTGAAAAAAGTGACTTGCATTGCATGCTGGGCATTTGATTCCCTTTGTAATATGGTATGATTTGGTTGTTTCAGGTGTGCAGCTTGATTTGGATTGTGTGGACTTAATTAAACTATCTGCTAAAGACTCTAATATTCTTAAACGGTACTTAAAAACTGCTTAAATGACTTGAATGTTGGGAGTCCTTGTGTACCTCCCTGCTCTTCTTCCCACAGTGTGATGGTAATGAAGGGTAATTTCTGTACTAACAGATGTATTAGAAATACATCCCACGATGTTGTATCAACGTCGAAACTTTGAAATTGTTGGATACATTCGTCTGTTGTATCAATTATTGATTTAAGTCCTTTAGCAGGCTCTGAATTTAGTTTGGCTTGGTTTACTAAAACCTTTAATTGATGAATAACTAAAATTCTCTTGTTCTCATATCTATCCTTCAACTTGTTCCATGCTGGCATATAATCTTCATTTGTTACTGGGGCCGCAACAATTTCTCAGCATCACCCACTAAACAAGATTTCAGATGATGCAGCTTCTGAACTGGTGTTAGCTTTGTATTGTCATGAACAAGTGAAATGAATAGATCATGAAATGATCGTCATAAATCGTAGTTGCCGTTGTATTTGGGCAACTGAATTTGCGGAAGAAAAGATTCCTGTTGAACAACAGTTGTCGAATGAATTGGTACTTGTCCCGAGCTTGATGCTTCAGTAGCTGGGACAAATTTCCGCAATCCTACCACTAATTCTCCCATATATTCGGAATATTTTAACTCTGTTGAGCTATGATTATCTTGGGCTAAATACTCATGTTTCTTTTCATCAAAACTTTCTAATAAAGCCTGATTTATTGCCATATCTGTATCACTATATACTTCCCATAGTTTCTTCAACTCTGTCATTTTAGTTTCATAAAAGCCTTGTGTTCGTTTAACAAGGTTCGTTTTCTTTCCATTTTCGATTAACCTTTCAATTCGCGAACGCAATATGCTTTCCGTGAGGATTAGTTTATCTACTGAATATATGTTGATTTATATCCTACTATTATAGTTGATTAACCGTGTGGGTTAAATGATGAAAGTAATTGAAAGAAGTAGTTTGATGCCACGTGTGGGATAAATTGAAAATTTAATCGAAAGAAGTAATTTGACGCCACGTGTGGGATAAATTGGAAAATTAGTCGAAGAACGTACTTTGCTGTCGCGTATGAACAATTGACGTGTAAAATATTTAAGTGATTTTCTGTCGCAGTTTCTAATTAATTTAATTAGTTACTGACATGTAAGTTCAGCAATTAAATATTGATAACGATTTACTGATATATAAGTTCAGTAATTATAACAGAATTTTCGATAATATTCGAGTTGCCTCGTCTGGGCACCCTGAAGTTTTACGACTCAGCACGTTTATAAATTAATATTTGAAGTTTTTAATTGGAACTGCCACGTCTAAGCACAGTTATAACTTAATCTTCGATGATTTTAACTAGTAAAAATAATTTTTAAAGAACTATTTATCACTACATTGAGTGTACTAGAATTATTCGCAACTACAACAGCACACAATCCTGGATGGAACCACCATTAAATGTTTAGTAATGTAGCTGCAATTAATAACTACAGCTAGATTACGGCATTTAGGTGGACAATGTAGCGGTATGAAAAAATAGATATGTGTGCTAGTGTTTAATGCTGCATTTATTAAATAATTCTTTAGCGAAACACTCAAATTCATAAATTCACTACAATTTAATTCTGTTCAATTAAGTGCTTGATTGCATGTGTAGTTATTATGCCGTATTTTGGCATATATTCAACCAAATGCAATTCATAGCCCTTTCTAAAGTTTTCTCGCTTTATGCACTTATTTTTAATTCGCTTTAAACTTATCTTAACTTAACTACTTAGCTACTTTGTTTCGATGCATGTATTATTAAAATGCCGAAAGCTGGCATATATTTAATTTTTATGCAAGAAACCTTAATAACTAAATTAATTGATGTCCACACAATACTTATCTTAAGAAATTCCAACCAAAACTTCTTGTTAATTGCCAACACCAACTGCACACAAATTTTCAGCATGTATGACAATGTACCTTAAATATGGCACTTTTTATCGTATGCTTAATTGCTGGACCTAAAAAAAAAATTGGTATAAATTGAATTCTTGGATCTTATGCTTAGGCATTTGTGATCGCTGTCGAAAAACTGAGAGAGATCTTAGGAATTGCCCCTTTTTTATAGGCTCTAAGCGGCCATTTTGACATACGTTCCACAAGAAAAATGCAAAACTAATTTATTATAAATTATCCTTGAATTTTCGTAATTTATTTTATTAAATACTATAATTTTTCTGAAATTTATCAAGATGGCGGCTCCCTGCCATATTATGACAATTTCCACTGTGGAACGCAAATATTTCTCATTTTTCTTGCATCTCATTTCCACTTCTTTCTCTTTCCCTCTCATTACGGGAATAAATTTCACCTTTTTTATTAAATTTCTAATTAACTGGTGAAATTCGCACCTTCTAAGCCTGCTCAATAGATTGCGTGCCGTCGATTTCACCTAATTGACTTTCTCGCGAGTCAATTTGACAGTCGCGATCGCAGTATTTTGTTCGAAAGTGTCGACGTTCGACAATTTATCGATAGTCGGTATGTTGTAACACTTTCGACAGGCGATAAATGCGATAGAATATCACTGAGTTTTGCTGAGAGTGATAGTACAAGCGAAGATTAAAAAATGTATGTAAAATTATAGAAATTAGATTTAAATGTTAAATTTTTTTTAATTTATTCAATATGAATGATTTTATATATTAATTATATAGATTCTTCAAACTGAAGCTATAAAACTTGTAAGAATATTTCTTGAATCCAAAAATTAATAAGGCAATACATTTTGTTAGGCATATCCATAACATAATACCGCTGCCTTAAAAATTTTCTTTTGTCCCGGTAATTAATAATTTCTTTGTCATTTTTGTTATCCTCCACAAATAAAGCCACTGCGCCTGAAAAATTCATAAATTCCAATTTTATTATTATTAAAATTTATCAACAACTAGAAAAAGAATCTATAAATGTCATTTGTGCTAGGGAAAAAAATTCGGAAATAATTTCGAAACAAGCAAAATCGCCTGTCGAACGAAAATTTTATAACATACCGCCAGATCGAAATCTTCGCTTCGATGATCGCTTTCGATGCGAAGTTATAACATGTCGCCACAGGTAAGTGTGTTTTATTATTTTCTAAGTGTTTAATTTAATTATGTGTCAGTTCCAGCATAAATAATTTGCAGGAAATATGTAAATTCTAATAAATTATTTATGTTGGAAACTGATTTGTGAAATGTCAACAATGGTATAAATTGTTGATTTCTACTAATTATGTGCTGTGTGCCTAATGCAAATCCATGTAATTTGCATATATCAACATATTTGCATAATTTGCAAATGTTTGTTATGCAGAGAACATGAATTTTGAAAGAAATTGGCAATGTTTACATCTGCATGCAATTGTTGTTGTACTGCCAAGAAATTCGTTCTTGGCAGTTTTGCATGTAGTTCGTAGAATTTAGTCTTGTTTTGTTTTTTAGTTTTTTATATTATTGCATTTAAATTAATTTATGCATTTTTTTCTCAATTTCAGATTAGTTCCTGACACTGTGGGATGACCTGGAGGGAATTACCTGGCAAACATTAAGGGAAGTATGAAATACATTTTTTATCAAATGCTAATGTTTTATTTTATTTTTAGCTGTGCTCAACAAATGTTTTTGATGTAATTTGATAAATGGACTTTTTAAAATCAGTTTTCAAATACAGTACAGTGTATTTCAACGAGCCATCATATCAAATCATATCAAACTACCCTAGTTTTTTGTGTTTACTTAATGATACTACAAGCAGTATTTGCTATAATGGAGTAAATGAAAGATATGATTGGTAGGATTGTAGTGCATCCCTAATTTATTTAACAATGAACATGGCTTCGTGCTTTTTCACTTTTTTGACACCTTTATAATTAACTACTTGTTGTAGCAATATGGTAGTCCAAAAAGCGGGGCTGTATTTACAGAATATGAAGAGTTTCCCCTCTTTTTTTTCATACTGGCTGCGCAAGCTAAAACTTTCCTTTTTCGTTCAGGCGTTTTAAATATTATACAATCCAAAAGATGTGGCAATTATCGGGGATTCCAGTCGTAGTTTCCGAATCCAGGTTTTCGTTATTTTGGAAAACATTTTCCAAAAATGCAATGTCTGTGAGTGGTATACTTCTTAAGGTAGTATCCGTAATTCCAAAATCGTTCGTTAAAATTGGTAAGGAGAAACTGAACGAGATAACCGAGTGGTATTAAAATCGGATTTTTTAAAATGTTTTTGGCTAATAAAATATCGCCCCTTTTCAATGAAAGTCCTGTAATATTACACCATCGTTGAATCTTCCAAAAAATAAATTTAATTTGGGGATCGCGTTTTTATGATGACTCACAATGTATTGAAGCGCATTTATAATTATGTCTTTCTCTCCATAAAAAAAATTAAACACAAATTTACTATACTGGTTGTTCTATAAGCAGTGTATTTGTATTGATAGCTGAGATCGAGGCAAGCAAAAAATTATATTGACTAAAACGGAGTAGGATGGGTCGTTTGGAGGATATAGAGTGTTTTGTAATTTTAGATAAGTTTTTGATTAACACTTTGTAACTTTGTTGCTATACATTATGTGAAGATTTCTCTAATCTCAGATGATACCAGACCATCTACGATGAATGTACAATTACCTCTCCATTGTCCGCAGATATATTACCTTAAAGTCAACACATTGGAAAATTTTGTTTTTTAATTTTAACAATTTTTCCACGAAAGTGCGTAACGACTATTGTTGTTGTTTTTCATCTGAGCTTGCACGTGTACCTACCTACATGCAACTGTTTTTTTTATAAACTCAGGGTTCTTAAGCTGCGAAAGCCATTTAAGCACGGCATGATTGGTAGCAAAGATGAATATGTATAATGTATATACATTTTTATGAAAATGCTTCGTAGTACAATAGTTTCTCTCTGATTTTGAAAGTGCTTTACTATAATAAGCTACTGGAACTTCCTGACCATCCCCCTCCTATACAAGCACTGCAACAATACCTATATTGCTGGCATCTGTGTCCAATATAAGAAGTTTTCCCACATTTGGATACTGAAGTACTGGAGTTTCACAGTGCTGATGCTTCAAATTCTCAAACTGCTTTCCCTTTTCTGTAAGTTGATGTAGACTCCTAGCTATATCTGCAAAACTTTTTAAAATCGCCTGTAGCGGTAGCTAGCCCAAGAACCTTTGCAACTGGACAATTTTTGACGGCTTCTTTTTTCTCTGGATCAGTCCTTATTCCTTGTAATGGAGCCGCGTACTCTACTTGCACTGAGCTTCAATTTCGCAACTTTAACTCCTCAAAGTACGTCCGATTACTATTATGCCATCTAAGTGGACAAGGCATGTTTTCCAGGTTGATACACGTAACATAAATTGCATGAGTCGTTCAAATGTCGCTTGAGCATAATGACATTACTTTGAATTGCCATAAACCGATGCCAACTAAGTAGTTTTTTCTCAGTTCTCGTGATGTCTATCCACTTACTGGTAACCTCTCTTCAAGTACAGGGTGGAAAAGTATTACGCTTCGGAAAGGATATCCAACGTGTATCAATCCCAAACTCTATTTTAATTGTCGCTAGTACTGTATTTATCGCAATCCAATATTTTAATTTATTTGCTACGTTCACTTCACTGTCTGAGTCCAGACTCGCTCGCTCATGGCGCTGAAAAGTGCTGTATTTATACTTTACAAATATCCGTTTACAATAGATGTCGCTTGTCCCTTTTATATTGCACTTAACAATATGTATACTAAAAAGCTTTCAAAGCTGCGTCATTGTGTATAGAAGTATACACAATGGCTGCGTACGTAAGTGCATAGGACACAAATATAGAAATTGGTAGGCAGATGGTGGATATCATAATAAGGATATAAATTTTCTTGAGTACAAAAATGAGGCGCTACTAGATTTGCCTCTTGGGGACAATCTATCAGAAATTTTGGCGGGAAAGTCGTTATAATTTTAAACACATTGGAATCTCTTTCCTTGGAGTATCTATAACTAACGACATGAAGGGACGGAGTATTATTAACTGAGCTAAAAATTACCTACATAGATTGTATAAGAAGAAGTGACGGTGTCTTTTGAAAAAAAACTGGGATATTTTCTTTATACCTCTGTAATTTCGAAACGGTTGAGATGGTTCCATGTGATACAATTTTTTGTTTGCCTAGGTGAGCACTACCATTTCCTTCCCTATGGTTCTCTGAGCCGAAAACACCCTGTATATTGGTTTGATTAGAACGAAACGAAATTGTTAGCCATTAGTTGGGTGACTTACTGCATTTCAGGAAATAGTAGTTACAACCAAAGAGCAATAATTTAAAATATGTTATTTTAGAAAACGAATAAAATTTATTGTATACTTGGAGTTCTCCAACACCAAGCTGCAGCCCTTCTGGAGTTTACCGCAATTTTCTTTATGTAAATCCACTAAAAACTCTGATAAACCAAGTTTTTGTCTTCGTCTTCTTCTGTTTATAACAGCTAACGACATTGCACCGGTTCAGGTCTATCCGAATTCATGTCTACGCCACCCAGCTTTACTCCAGCTAATTTGTGGGTGTTTCACTCCATTCACTTACAAAAAAAAATATATTTCTTTTAAGTGAAGTGAGTAGTTTTGAAAATTAACTTCGAACGTCAGTATCACACCTTCTTGGCGATTTTATGTGTGAAAATGAACGCTGCTGCGAAATATTATTCCGTAAACATTTTATGAGGATAATAAGGAGGAATATAACAATATACCATAAGATATTAATTGTTCCGCAATTTCATCCCATATTTTTTCATTGCATTGGGGCCCTTGTGCCCCAACAAGCTTCGCCTCTAATACATCATTATTTTACTTTAGTCCATCAATTATAACTTTCTAGTCTGTAAATGGGGAGTTATAATTTATTAATGATAATTAATAGTTATTATGTGCTTACCATTTGAAAAATGAAATTGCTGGTCGATGCACTGCAGAATCGAAGGTGAGTAAAGTACGTGAGTGAAATAAAGCCAAAACTACGGTTTCCAAGAGATTCCGTCGACGTAAACGTGCAACACAAACGTGCCAGCGCAAGTGCGTTAGCGTTCAATGTCGTCCGATGTGGTTTTCAAGAAAATAATATTTCAGTCGTCTGTGAAATTTTTAGTTGATACCAAAATATTAATTGTACTAGTAGTAGGCGCGGTTACAAGGGGGTGTGGGGTGCAACTGTCTTCGAAAGAAACATATAAAAACAATTATTACTAGTACACCTAGTAATACTAGAACACCACTGGTTATGTGAGTTTGAGTGTTACTGAGCTCGGCATCCCTACATCTTTCTATTTGGGCAGTTCTGCTTCGAAATTGTTAGTGCGATGAGATGTGTTTCCTTTGTTCTATTTAAAAGAAAACCCGCTTCTAAATCTAGAATTGCGTTATTTTCTAGGATGCGTGTTGGTAGTAAATGCACTTTATTTACAATATATACTTCTTCTTCTAAAAGGGGGAGCTTAATACGTATGAGCATGGCTCTATTATGCTGAACGAAATATACTTCAATGATTTGAATGATTTCAATGATGCAAGTGAAAATCAATGACGTTCAGATGGGAACCCTTAGTAATTTCTGCATACACCTCAAGTAATTTCCTAGAAGAAATAATTAGAGGGTGCAGGCGATATTGCTGTAATGAGTTTATGATGGTAAAGTATTCCGTAATATGGTTATTGACAGATTGTAGAGCAGTTAAAATATATATGAATAACTGATTAAGATCTGCGCGTAACTCGAAATTAGTCTTGGGTAATTCGCTAATAAGTTTCACTGAATCATCTTTATTTCTATTTGGTCTTGGTAATTAGACAAATTGTGTAGCTGCTTACTATAGGTGTCGAAACTAGTTTTCATTATTGTTACCTGTTTCTGCATTAAATGATGTGAATCTTTGTCGTGGTCCTCCAATCTTGGCAATCTTGAGTATACGTCTTTTGCGTCTTCACTATCCATGGCCCCAAATAAGTATTTTGAAATTTTTTCAACTGCATCAAATAGTTCCCTCTTTTCACGCAAGCTATGGAGATTAAAATCTATGCTTTCTAGTTGGGCTCTTATTTTGGATGTTTTATGTTTTATTTCGTCGTACCAGTGAAGGCAATACTTGGTGTCCTTTTCTTGAATTTTACACAATTTCTCCACGGCTTCCTCACAATTTATTACGAACGCCAGTGTATCGTCTTCGTTCACGAATGGTATTTTTGTAAACATATTCCAATTGGACTGATAAACGAAACTAGGACTTATTGGCTCAAAGAGGATCCCAGATGGATTGAGCCGGTTGATTGTGACCTGGCCACCAGTTGTCAATGATTGTACGGCTATGATGAGCACCACTAACGCAAACATAATTCCTATATAGGGGAGAATTTATTCAAAATACGAAGACTTTTAAATTATTATATAGATTTTTAAGTTATTATATAGAATAAGTTATAAAAAAAATTAATAAGAAAAAGGTATAGTTAAAACTTTTTGTCTGTTGTTATGTACTCTTTTAAGTGTTCCACCTATGTGAATAGTGCAGCTTACATTAACACTTTATCTCCTATGTGAAATCTTTCTACTCTTAAGCTCTGATCGTAATATTTCTTCGCTGCCTTTTTACTGGAAATTACATTTAATGTATTCGCAATAGTCGTCGAAATTATAAACAGGCTCTGGATCTTTATTTAAAGTGGTTGGTAAAGGATTTTGAAATCCGCATAGAGTATAGATAGGGGTATATTTACTGCTCGTACGTAGGGAATGGTTATAAGCATAGGCAGCTTCTGGTAGCCAATCATCCCAACTAGACGGGTTGTCATCTACTACGTTTCGAAAATATTCCACTAGAGGCCAATGAGTCCTCTCTAGAGATCCATTGGACTGAGGAGAGCCGTCGTTTGTAGTTTCTTTAATCTCAGTAATTTGCACACTCGTCTAAAAAGATCACTTGTGAAGTTTGTGCCCTGGTCAGTAATCAGCTTCTTGGGAAGTATACCATATTTGAGTATAATGTTTTTATAAAAGCAGTTAGCAATCATTGTGACCTCGCTGTCAGACAGAGGGAAACAATCTGGCATTTTTGTTAAATCATCACGGAAAGTTAAAATATACTTGTTTCCTTGGTGAGTGGTGGGAAGCGGTCCAAGAATATCCAGATACACCTTATCAAAGGGCTTTTCGGCCCTGTCATTGATCACCATCGGCATCCTGGTGGACTTGCCCGTTTTATTCTGCTGGCATTTAATGCACCGCAACCTTTTATAGGTTTTGTACACTCCCACGTGCCCTCCTAATGATGAATCATGGTATTGCTTCAGCACCATTTCAATTTCCTCCTGTTTTGACAGCGTTTTGGCCTTGTTGGTTGACTCATCGGACGCAATTGATTCTGTATCGGAGTCAGGTTAGCAAATATTACTGGGCATTGAAACGTTTATACCGTTGTCCAACTGACTTGTGGCAGGAAGAGTTTCTGTTCCCTGTGATTTCAAAAATTCCTCTGCTTCTAATCGTTTGGGATAGGCAGAGTTTTCCGTAATTCTTATCTTGAACTATTTTGACTAACAGTCGACTAAAGAACTTCATCAGACTTTTGGGTGAGATTTTCTTTCCGGCGAGCCGCAGCTGGAGTTATTGGGAGGCAGCCACTTTGAGTTATTTTCTTTTCTTGTGAATTCGGAGGAGAGTGAGCTTGGACTTGCGTAGTGATACTGTGTGGTTGATCCTCACTACGTATGTTTATAGCTTTTGGAATTCGTCTTAGCGTGTCAGCATTTACGTTGTACTTACCAGGCTTATACTCAATTTGGTAGTCAAAGTCTGATAATTTATGATGAAATCTTACAAGACGAGAAGTGGGATCTTTTAAATTGAATATTCCCTTCAGAGGTTTATGATCCGTGTATACGGTAAATTTTCTTCCGTAGAGATATAATCGTAAATTACGTGACACCCATACAATTGCCAGCAGTTCCTTTTCAGTAGTTGAATAATTTCTTTCTGCTTTGTTACGGGAACGGCTAGCATACGCCACTGGCTGCTCATTTCCAATCTCTCCTTGGGATAAAACTGCTCCCAGTGCTTCTACACTTGCATCCGTTGTTAAAATATATGGTTCCTAAAAGTCAGGATATTTTAGTAAGGGGGAGTAGTTAGTGCCAATTAACTGAAAAACTAGGACCACAGGCACGGCAATAGAAACCCCATTCACATTTCTAGTGTTTATACAATCATTCTATACACTGCTTTAAGATGTATAGAACCACCAGGCTGTAACTGCGTTATAACCGTCTTATCTAACTAGACTAACCAGCAATTTTTGTCCATTTTCAGATTAACCACCGTAACATTAAAACTAAA
Source organism: Dioctria linearis (assembly GCA_963930735.1). Classification (NCBI taxonomy): domain Eukaryota; kingdom Metazoa; phylum Arthropoda; class Insecta; order Diptera; family Asilidae; genus Dioctria; species Dioctria linearis. The sequence goes on from OZ005742.1 coordinate 95,956,752, forward strand.
TTTTTGTTATTATATATAGGTACCTACATATGTAAATTGTGGATTGCACCATAGAAAATAAGTTCTTGTCTTAAACGCTTGTCGTGTTCAATAAAACATTGATTACTTCAAACTGAATGAGTTATTATTAGAATCAACACCCTTTTTATAATTTCGTGAGACAAGCAAATCAGAGGTTCGTAGAGGCATACATTCTTAAAGCAGTCTTAATTTGCGAACGCAATAAAAAATTGTCTTTTTATGGCTTATCGTAGTACAATATAATTGATGACACTAAAAATTTAATATTTGTTGGTGAATTTGACCGCAATTATGATGGTCAACAGTTATTTCACGAATAGAATCTTTATTCATTTTGCATTTCACGCACAAGAGAACTTGTTTTCATGTGAATAATGCACGAAGAGAACTACAAACATAATGAAAAACAGCACAACCTCTGATAAAAACATCGAATATCAAGTTAAGCACACGAATTCAACAATTGCTTAACTAACTTTTGTAAAACACTCAATATTATATGACAATACACAAATTCACATACATACTAGATATTGCACTTAAAATTCTTAAAGAGTTATGCATTAAAAATCTGTTTTTTATTAATTAAATCCAAGATTAAAACAAATTTTGCACTACAGCTGGCAAAGCTAAACATCTGTCAATTAAATCGGAGCTACCTGGGTCTGTGTGTATCCTGGTTGGGTTGTATGTAAATTGCGTGAACTCAGAAGGTACCACATTATAATTAAGTATTCTGTGTTCGCAGTCAAATTATTTCAGACAATACAATGTGTTATCTTCGGTTCAACAAAGCATGTACTCGGAGTAAAGGTCTACAGATGTAGACACAGCCAGGCAATTGAGAAAGCTGTATATGCACCTGCAGATATCTCCCAGTTTTGAAATTATATCCGTTCTACATCAGACCATTTACGAACTCTAATTTACAATACAGACACGGTATGAGTGTGTGTTCGACAGACTATAGCCTGTCATCCGATACCTTATCCAGCTACATTTTGGCGATGTTCTAATATTACAAACAACCTTGCAACCAAGGTTTTATTCACCCCATAGTTAATATATGCATACGTAGTTAGTTTTTCCCCTATATACATATGTGGGCCATAATTTGCTGGACACGTTTCTGAAAGACGTGTCTTAAACGTCGAATAAGATATTTAGTATGAAGTCTCAACTTACAAGTAGAATTAAAGTAAATGTTCGTGCAAGACGAAATTTTAATATTTACCTGACTTTTCATGGGATCCGTGTTTAGTTGACACATGTATCCTCCTCGATCCTCTTCAGTCACCGACTTGATGTGCAAATTCCACGTATTCAAATCCGAGTGCGAAACACTCACCCGGGGGTTGTGAGTTATGACGTGTTCGTGGATGGCTTGGATTGCTTTTGTGTCTGCCTTCAACCAACCAACCTGAAAAATATTTTCCATCATTTAACGTGACACTCGACACGGATAACATGTGTACAGCGGGAACTAAAGGCGTAAATTTAATAATAAATGCAAACTGCTGAAACCAAGGACGAGGTGTAAGGTAAGAAATTACAGTTTAACTGAATTTGAGTTCGTGCTACATATAGTTTTCGGTGGAAAGCTTGCGGAAGAGCATTGGGTTAAAGTTAAAAACAAAGTTATTCGAGCTGTTGCCGTTGTACGTTAGACTGTGTCTAACACTGAGCCTGCAGCCTCGTCTACTCCTGCAAAATATTACCATCATTTTACGAGTTCCAAACTTAATTGTTACTCGCGCTGTTGCAGTAGAAATTTACTTCCATGTCTCTATTATACTTCCATAGAATTATATTCAATCAGTTTATGCGGTATTATTATACATTTTTTCTGCATATTCGCTTTTGGACAGTCTAAGGATACCACTAATTTTGAAGGTAAGCTACGAGGGACCTTCGCACGGCGTAATTTTCCACTATTTGCATGCAGTATTTTTGGAGAATTCAGTTAGTTAGGATTACCTTAAAAAAATTATCAATAATTAAATGCTGTCTGTTTTCTAGATCTTCAAAGCTTTTGAGAGGTAGAGTTTTGTTGTATGATGTATAAGTTATTATAAGGGAAAACTCAAGAATTTAGTGAGAGGACTTTATAGCCACAGAAATTATGATGGTAGAACAAAATGAATCGGCTACCCACGCATAATAATAAAAGTCATTGTGATTTTTGCATGTGAGTCTGTCCTTCAGTTTGTCCGCCTGTCATTTACTTAAAAAGCTGAATTTTTCGCAGGGACTTGGAGAAAAAGAAAATTCGATTCAGGTGCGAAAATGAGACAAACCGGGTAACTATTTCGTAGGTTAGCTATAAGAAATTGAATATTCCATTATATATGCCTGACAAGGCGACGACCCACGTAGAGCTCAAAATGGACTAAATAGGGCAACCCGTTCTTGGTGTTGCTATACAAACATTGAGGTTTTTGATGACTACCGTGAAAATTGTGAAGCCTACTCTCATTTGAAAAAATAAATAAAAAGTACATAGTGTTAAATTTTGTTCGATGGTACGGACCCTTCGTGCGCGAGTCCGACTCGCACTTGGCCGGTTATTTTTCTGAATTTTAAATTCGTCTCATTGTTTTAATTTTTTTTTTCACAAATTGTTGTGGCCGTATTAAACTGAAAATTAGTATAATATAAATGGAATTTTCTTTCAGTCTTATTAAAATGAAACCGTGTAAATCGAGAGTAAGGTGTATACCATTAATTTCACATCATTTATTTATATTTGTATTTCTTAAAAGCGATAAACACATATATCCCATCGTTACTTACCACGACAATTCATTTGAGCGAGAGATATTTACTACCTTATAAGGGAATTGGATTCGAAAATCTAATGCGCATTCAAATTCTACGTATTATATGAATTTTTGGTACAGTTATGCAAAGACTGTTGAGTAGTAAGCACAATCAAAAATAGTTGTGAATTTAAATTTCAATTATGAGTCTAAAAGTTCAAGTTTGAAGTATGTATTGTTTTAGTGGAAAGAAAGGGTAAAAAAGACTAAATATTATATAATAATTTTAGGGCGTTATTCCATTACCGTTACATTAGTCTTACCGTTTACTCAGAAAAATGTCGAAAAAATCAGGACAGTCCAAGTACTTGAAGAAATAAATAATCTAGGCGAAAAGTTTTCGGAAACTGAAGAAGATGAACCCTCTGAAAGTGAAGATATGTCGTAGAGATTTCATGTATCTCAGCACTTCACGAAAAGTCTAGACTCTAGACACTTCATAAAATGTAGGCAGATAGTGTAACAGCTAGAGCTTAAAGGCATTTTACATGATTAGGGCTGCCATCTGTAAAATCATTAAACTAGGACAACAAGTTCGAAAGCCCCGGAAATTTTAGCTTGAAACCCGGACATTGTTGCCAAATAATTTTCTGCTTTACCTACTAATCAAATAGGTTGAAATTGTTATGCTTAGTGTCGTTTTTATTTATTTATTATAAAATTAGTCAGTTTACAAAAAAACAGTAAAAATAAAACGATGTGAATGAACTAAATTAAATCTCTCTTACATTAGGAACATAAATAAATCTTATAAAAATTAAAAATACAATTTTACATTTACATTTAATGTGCCATATAGCTTTCAAAATAGCTTCATTTCTCGGGAAAGGTGAAGCTACATTGCGAGAGACTTTAACTTCAAGAGACCACTTTCTCGATCTCTGGATACCCAAAGACCCATGCATGCATACACTTTGGAGATGCAAAAGAATCTATAAAGATACCAAATAACTAGAAATTATTTTGTTCTCCTGCTCCGGTATCCCGTCGTGTGTTTCAAATCAATCGGGTTTTCCATGCTCGGTCTCTAGTCCTCGAAGTTTTCTCATTTTTCGTTTCTAGATTTCCGGAGACTATTGTCTGTTCTGCTGTTAAGTTAACTGTGGAGTGAGTTTGGCAAGGTTTTTTGTTAATTTTCATTTAATTTATCATGGCGTAAATTCCATCGAAAATCGAACAAAATTTACACTTTCCCAACATTTTCTTTTGCTGAAAGTTAAGTTTTTCTGTCGTGCGATAAATACTGCCTGAATTATACTAAATTTGAACTAACATTGAAACCCCTTAAAATTTTCCAATTTTGGTATGTATATAGTTACTACACATATATACCTGAAAGTTATATTAAAGAAATAATAACTTTGAATCCAGATACCTATCACAAAGGCACGGTCTTTAAATTATTTCAGAGAAGCTATGTAAAGAGTGCCTTTTATAAGAAAAACAAGTAAAAAAGCTAGAATTGGTATAAGACCAATTCTTATGATGCTGTAGATGAATACCCGTACGTAATTTCGTATGGTCACCTATCTGCACAAGTTTGATTTTTCGCATATTTCTAGAACAGTTTCGTTGGAAAGTATAAATGATGATGACCAATTTCATAGGATTTCATTTTCTGAAGAACTTTTCAGTACAATTAAAACGTCTAGGACTGATCGTTTTCACAGTATACCTACAATCTTAAATTTTTATATGGCAACACCAAGAATCCGTTGCCCCATTTTTGACATTATATTTACTATTTTCATGAAAATACTGTGTACAAAATTTCAGTTCTATACGTTGACGCACTAGTTACGTTTGTAAATAAATGGTTTAATAAAAAAATAAACTTTGACTTTTAAAATTTTAACTTTATTGAACTAAAACGGTTTAAACAAACAGCGAACGGAAAAAGACTAAAAACTCTGCTAGCAATACAATTATTTTTTAGCTTTGTGAAATAAGACCTTATTTTATTTGCAGACATTACCTAAGCATTTTTCAGGGAATTGAACTCAGGTGTGCAGGTGTGCCAGAATTTTTATTACAATGATCTTTACTAAAGTACAATATTGAAAAGTTTCTGCTGACTATGATTTGGTAACTGTGATTATGGTGAATGATTTATTAAGCTAAGGGTAATTATGCTACGCATGTAACTCGCATAACTCGTTGGCAGGAGCGGTTGTTGGAATGATGCTCGGGATTGCCGGACAGATGAACAGACGGAAGTCTCAAGTTGAGATAGTAATGGCATTAAAGAAGTGAAATTTTTTCGTTAATAGGGGGCTGGTTATTTTTGAAAAAAAAAATCAGTTTTTGATGTGTTGCCCTTTATCCCGTAAAATTTGTGCATACATTTTTTTAAAGCTTTTTACTTTCTTTCTAACAATGTTTTTCTTGACAATTAACTCAGATTTCTGTAGACCAAATATAAATTTCGTGTATACACTTCAAGAAGTGTCTCTTATGGTCTTCAGAACCTAATTTTTTGATCTGAGACAAGAGTCTCTTGCCATGTAAACATTTTGGAAATTTTAGATTCTGTAAACCAGAGACTAAAGAGCAAAGGCGTCTCACCGTGTATCGTTTTTTAACAAAGTATAAAAATCAACACAATTAAAATTCTTAAAATTAAATTTTGTGTTGATTAGTGTCGAGGCCGTTCAGTGAGTTTCTTTCTTTCATCCACAGTTGAAAAATTGTTAAAACGCTCTCTCTTCGTTGGCATTATGAGCTGGTACGCTTAAATATACTGTGCAATCTTCAATACCTCGGTGCAGAAATGAGGATACGATGTTTTACAAAATTAAGCCAATGTTGATTTGCCGATGAAAGCTTGTCTTATCGCTTAGATTTTGACTGAAATTTTGTAAATTCATCCACCCATCTATCAATTTTGTGTCATCAATTACCATGTTTTTGTTTAGTAAAAACTGATTAAATTGTTGTAAAAATTATACACTTGCACTATGCCGAGGAACAGCATGATCTTAGTAGAATTCACATGCTACACTTCCCCTTTTTGGTAAAAGTTCCGATGTTTTCGCCTGTTAAAAATGAGTCTTACTTTTTATTAAGTTATACCCATCCTTTATATTACATTCTTTTTGTTTTTCTTGTAGTTATTGTAAATTGTATGTCTTTTTTTTCTCTCGTGAAGTGTCGCCAATTTGGGTTATTTCCCGTATTTGTACGGTGGCATTTACAATTATTTTACATACGTGAACCGACGCACTGAAGTAACGAGATTTTACATTAGTTTTGGGGGAGGGGGAGGGGAGGTGTCGCGGTACATAAAACAAACACAGGTACACAAGGCAAGTTACACAATCAATTGTCGTACTGCTAGCTTCGTTACTGAGCTAAGACTGGCTGGGACCAAATAGAGAACTTGAGTGAGAGTCGAGTCGGTCTGACTGTCGGCATTATCAACTACACCGTACATACACAAAAAATTAAATTTTTATTTAATTGGTTTCCAAAATTTTAAAACCCGGACAGTATAGAGAACCCCGCCCGAACTCTCCCCGGACGCCCTCCAAACTAGGACAAATCCAGGGAAACCCGGACGGATGGCAACCCTATACATGATGTGTCTAACATTTTTAGCCACTTGATGAAATGCTATAGGCCTTTACGCCGATAGTGTAATACCAACCGAATATCCGATAGAAAAGGTAGATGAGCGGTGAAGGCGGAGGTCGCGAGCAGCCATACACACACACACACGCGCGCGCGAGTTAAATATTTGAACAACTTCGAGTTTAAAATAATTTATTGTAACAATCTCGACCGAATATAAAAGACTAAAAATTTAAAGTGTACTTATTGTACTCTATCTTTATAATTTTGCCTTAAAAATGCTTATTATACAAAACGTGCCGTCTGTGGCACGGGAAGCTAGGTGTCTTCTTACTGGAATGCCTGGGAACAATTTTATTATGTGTATGCACTGAATTGCAAGGTGAGGAATTTGGGTATGAATATTACGTAGACTCGGCTATGCTCGTAACTCCTCCCCCCAGAAACTGAATCCTTGAAGTTTCAGGAGCGAATGATGCTGCCTTTGTGCTTTCATCTTGATGGTAAGTAGTGTTTGGCTCATATGTTGTATTGAATTCTACGCAATTTTTCAGTTGTATGATTACGCATAATGTTGTAGTAATGCAGAGAAAAGCTATAAGTCCATATGATATATTGTCCTTGTATGTTGATTTTGTTTCCAGGAGTTCTATGGCTTGTCTGTTTTCGAAATGGCAAGCTTCCAGTTTTTCCAGATTTAAACCGTTAGTGGTTGCGGATGCGTTGATCTCGTTAAACATGGGTGAGTATATGAGGATATTGTCCCAATAGGTGTTGGCTGGTTTACTGTCATACGTGATATCATTAATTGTAATACTGCAATTTTTGAAATGAATAAGCGCTGTTCCATTGATTTGTTTCTGAGGGATTTCACATGTCGATTTGAGAGTTGTAGCAGGAATATTAATGAGGAGTATGAAATCCGTTTCCGGTTGATATATTGAAGTAATCTTGGGTCCTTGTTGTAGGTTACAATTGGCTGGTTCATTTTTAATAATGTTGGGTATGCATGTAACTTCAATAACCTTTGGTGTGCTGGTAGTTCCCTTACAATAGTATCTTCCTTCTATAAACGGGCATGCTTCGTCGAAGTATTGAATATCAAGCTCATTTAGGGCAATATAGGATTTTGTAATAATTGTAAATGTCGTATTAATTGGAAATGGTATTAAATGGAAAAGGAATAAGTCTCATTAGAGATTATGGGAATTTGAATATTAAAAATTACAGTTGAATTATTATGGTATGCCTGTAGGCCAAGGAATTCGTAAATTTGTTCATCTGTCTTAATTTCAACTGACTGACTTTGGAAGAAATTATAGATTTCTATTATTTCAGCCGAATTTAGAATTAATTTTGATATAATATTAAGCCTTGCAAGTGTGATTGCTTCAGCTATATTAGTCAAATGGTTGTTAAGCAAATCTATATTAAAATTTATTCTGTTTATATATTGGATGAATTTAAGAAATTCTTCTTCTGTTCCTATTTTATTATTAAAATGATTTAAAAATATTTCTATAGTTTCTTGCTGCTTATTGATGTGGAGAGTTAAATTGTTAAATCTTTCCATCATTCGGTTATTTATTTGGGTTTGTTTATTAATTTCATTCCCTATAACGTGTTGATTAATTTTGATAACTTCTATTTCCTTGTTTATTTGTTGGGCATCTTCAGCGTCCATATTTCCCGTAATTGATTTTATGAATGTTCCTAATCCATTAACTATTCCTCTTTTAGATCTATACCTAGGTAGAAGTGTATGTAATTTCTGTTCTAGTTCGTTAAATTTCAGATTAGTTATATGTATTGTGTCTTCAAACTCGTTTCTATAGTCTATGATATTTAAAGAATTTCTAATCTTCTCTATATTTTCCTCATAATTTTCTATTTGAACTATATGTATTAGATTCTTATGTCCTTTAATAGTTCTAGCCTGTCCCAGTTTCATCATTGTATGTGGTAAGCGTTTCATTCATGATATCCTTGTGGTTTTGATCTTTACATTTTTCGTAAATTATTCTGTAAATTTCAGTTAATGTGGAATGTAAACGTTCGACTGGAGAATTGCTGCTAGTCTGTTGAAAGGATGTAATATGAAGTTGAATGCTATATTGCTCACAGAAATCTTTAAATATGATTGCGGTGAATTCTGCGCCCTGATCTGATATTAATTTCTTTGGGATACCATGGAGGCTAAAGAAATGTCTAAGGGATTTGATTATATTGAGACTATTGCGAGCAGTTAATGTATATGCAGCTGCGAACTTAGAAAATTTATCAATGATTTTTAAAATCTGTTTACCATTAATTGTATAAATATCTATATGAAGGATATCTAAGGGTTTCGATGAAATTTCAGGCTTCTCGTACTGTATCTTCTGTGTCTTCTATCGTACTTTAGGGTTTGACACGTATCGCAATTGTTGGTGATTTGTGTTATTTTCCTTTTCATAAATGGGAAAAAATACTCTCTTTTTAGGTGTAGTAATGTTTCATTGATTCCTCGATGATTATTATTGGTATGATATTCATTGATTAATTTGTCCTGTTCATCATTGTCAATTATGTCCTTCAGTATTTCCGTGCAACAGATTAACTTGAAGGTCTTACTTCTTGCAAAAAATTTTGAATATACGGTTTGAACAATTTGGAATATATTATCATCGCTAAGAATGGCTGTTGTTTTGTTTGGAGGCAAATATTCTTTAAAAATGTTAGTGATAGCTTCTTCGGAAAAATCTGGGCTTTGGATAGTTCGTCTCTGCTTATTTTTAAATATGACTTGTGTTGAAACTGGTGGGGTTCTGTCCGATTTTTCCAAAATAAGTTGTATGTTAAATTCGTTTAACGGACGTTCTGAAATTGCTATATGGTCATCTAAGTTTTCACTAGCGGAATGGATAGTTGAATTATCTGAATTTTGCCTTACATTGCTCATACTATCGTGAATTGTTTCATTTGTATTGATTTCTGTCTTATGAGTGTTTTCTTTGTCTGTTATTTTGATGCGACTTAAGGCGTCAGCATTGGAGTTCATAGTACCTTTCTTGTATACTATCTCGTAATCGAACTCTTCGAGTTTTAGTCGCCATCTGACTAATTTCGAATTTGGATCTTTTAGACTCATTAACCACAACAGAGGCTTATGGTCGGTAACTATCTTGAATTTTTGGCCAAAGAGATATGGGCGGAAGTATTTTGTTGCCCAAACTATCGCCAGATGTTCCTTCTCGATAGCTGAATAATTTATTTCGGAGTCTGTTAGAGTTCTACTTGCGTAACATATTGGCTTATCACTACCAATTACACCTTGGGATAATACCGCTCCGATGGCAAAATTACTCGCGTCTGTGGTTAAGATAAATGGCTTTGAAAAATCTGGGTACTGCAATATAGGATCGTTTATAAGTATATCCTTACATGCGTTGAAAGCTTTTTGATATTTTTCATTTAGCTCAATGGTTCTGCCTTTTTTCAAGCATTCGGTTAAGGGTTTTGTCAGTTTTGCAAAGTCCTTATTGAACTGTTGTCCATAACGCGTTGGAAAGTAGAGGGGGCATTTTTCAACCCGAAGGGCATTCTGACATATTCATAGTGTCCGCCTTCAACTGTAAAAGCTGTCTTTTCCGTATCTTCAGGGTGCATTTCAATTTGATGGTAACCGCTTGCTAAATCAAGCTTTGAGAAATACATACATTTACCGAGTTTGTCTAGGATTTCGTTGATATTGGGTAAAGGGTATCTGTCAGAGATTGTTTTCTCATTTAGATTGCGGTAGTCAATTACAAGGCGCCATTTCTGTTTTCCGTTGGCGTCCCTTTTTTTGGGGACTATCCATATAGGAGAGCTCCACGGAGAATAGCTTGGCCTTATTATGCCTTGTTGTAGCATGTCTTTAATTTGAGACTGAACTGCAATTTTGTGCACGAATGGATACCTGTACGATATTGTATATATATATTATTTTGTTAGAAAACGAAAGGTCCTGGCCTTCTTTGAAAAATATGTCATCATATTCTTTACATATTTTGAAAATTAATTTCCTTTCTTCTTCGTTGAGGTGAGAAACACGAAGGAGGCTTGTAATGTCTGGTCGTCTAATAAAATCAAACTGGTTTGTATCAGAATATTGGATATTGAAATTATTTACTTCACAATATTCTTTATTATTGTATTGGTGGACCTTGAGGGGTTGTTCTAAGAAAAGACTTTCCTCAGATTCGGAATTGTTTATTACTTCTACTGTACTATACCAATTTCTTGCGTTGTAAATACCTTCTGGTAATAATAGATTTGGTTTCAGCTTTGTTGTTGGTATAAGAATGTCTCCATGTTGTACATCTACCGGGAGTTTAACAATCTGTTTTGAGTTCGGAGGAATCGAATATTGACTTGACATGAAATTGGGCTTAAATTGAAGAGGCATCACTGAGTTTTTCGTAATTAGGGTTTTGTTCTGTAAATCGACTTTGGCACCTAATGATGTTAGCGCATCAAGACCTATTAGTCCGTCGAAATAGCCATGAAATTTAAACACTAGAAATCTGGTTTCTCCAGGATGATTAAATTCAATAAAATTGGGCAATATTATTTCCTTATTGATTTCGTGTGTATTCAGAACGGTTGTTATGAAGGTAGGTGGAATAATAGTTAGGTCATCGTGGTGAACAAATTCAGGGTTGATAAAGGATGAGGATGATCCGGTATCGATTAGAAATTTTAATGGTCTGCCAAAAGGTGAAGAAATATTTACGTAAGGAAGAACGAAACCGTGCTTGTTTACATCTAAGTAGCCGATTTGTTCTGTGAGGCTTCTACAGGAAAATTTGCATCATCTATTTCAAATGACTGATCAGAATCATAATTATCGTAATATTGATCTAATTGGGGTTCGTAATTTGAGGGTTCTACCTGAAAATCACGCGATCTAGTAAAATTTTCGTAATAATTATTATTATTTGTACTACGAGGGTTCTGTTCGGAGATATTGTGCAGCTCTTTACTGACGAATTCGCTTGTCCTGCTGGCCTAAAGAAATTATTTAAGTGTGGTCTGAATTGTTGAGGAGTCCTGTGTGTTTGTCTGGTTGGAGTTCGTCTCGTATTTCCTGAACTAGTGTCCATAGGTTCTACTGGAGGTAAATTTGGTTGTCGGGGTGGAAAGGATTGTTGATGCCGTGAAAAGGGTGTAGTTTGTTGATTAACCGGTGAAAACAATCTTGGTGTCTGGGGTTGAAAGGGTTGCTGATGTGAGTAGAAGGGTTTAGTCTCTTGGTTAAATTGAGTATTTATTGGTCTGTTGAATGTAGGGTACTGTGTGTTGTAATAGGGGTCTTGCTGATTGTGGAGGAATAAAGGTTGGTCTTGTTGTTCGATGATTTGTCGTTGGTCTGTTTATAATTTGGTTATTTGATTTCATGTAGAATATATTCTGCTCTTTTAGGCAATATGAAAAAGCTTCGGTTAAACTACTAGGCTTCATGGCCCTTATAGTACAGCCTAAAGGTTCTTTCAATCCTGTAAGGAAAACATTCAGACACATTTCGTTGTAAAGATCTCTTTTAGCTCTGATAACATTTGAATCACTTTCATGAATTTGAAGATGGTTATTAACAGTGGATAAAATTTCAATAATTTCACTATAGTATTGTTGTCCTGCTTTATTACCTTGTCGTAAGTTATGCAGATCTTTAATGAGAGATGTTTCATTACGCTTATCAGAGTAATGAAGAATTAAATTATTCTTGATATCGGCCCATACGAGAGGTGTGCCATACATGTTCAGCACTTCATTAGCTGGTCCTTCTATTTTGTTTCTGATAGCACGTAATAGAATTGCAGCATATGTAGTACCATCGATACATGCAACTAAGGACAAGATTTCCTCTGCGTTTTTGAGAAAATCGTACAAAAGTCTAGGATTGCCATTAAATTTCGGAAGATCTTTAATTGCATCCGGAACTTTTAAACTATTAAAGACATTAGTTATCATTTGGGCTGTTTGAGCAGCTTGAGTTGTCTGAGCAGCTTGGGCTGTCTGAGCAGCTTGAACTATTTGAGCCGCTTGAGCTATTTGGGCAGCTTGAGCTATTTGGGCAGCTTGGGCTGTCTGAGCAGCTTGAGCTAATTGTGCATTATTCTCTGAATTTTCTATTTCCCGATTTTCACTAATTAAAACCTCTTTAGAATTCGAGGTTTTAATTGGATCAAATAATATAGAAAGATTTAACAAATTTTCTTGGAATAAATCACTTTCACTTTCACTTTCAGAAGAACTTCTTTCACAAGTTATAGGTAATTTATCACAAAGTTTTTCCTTTTTTTGTTTACACTTTTCGCTTTTATTCTTTAAATTAAAAATACTCTTCATTGATTTTTTATTGATTTCTTGTTTAAATACGAAACTGTAGTTGCATTTGTTTAATGATGAATTGATTAATTTATTAATTATCTTATATGCTATAAATATATATATATATATTGAGTAAATTAGAAAATTTTATTTTATTTATTATATTTAAAAGCTAGAAACAAAATGTTTAACTATTTATACTACATTTAAGGAAAGGAAAAAGGAATTGAGCTTGACTTACAGCACAAATATCAAAAGTTGTTTCATTATTGGATGATCCGTCGAAATATTCCAAATGATCAAGTTCCTGATATGATTGCAAGTAATTTTTCCCTCGATGGAAGTCTTTAAGGTTCCCAATTAAAGGATAAAAACACACCAGGAGATTTCTGATTCAACGATAATCCGCCGTTGGAGGGTTTTCAGAATTTTCCTGTATTGGTAATTAATTGCACTCTTTTTCCACTACTACCGATATGCTGTCGATATTGCAAACTATTTACGGATAAACCGTCGATATTTAATTTACACGAAAAAAGGTGAACTAATGATAGCTTATCGAATAGCTATCCTACCGACTGCGCCAGTTAAATATTTGAACTTGATATTTAATAAAAAAAAACAACAACTTCGAGTTTAAAATAATTTATTGTAACAATCTCGACCGAATATAAAAGACTAAAAATTTAAAGTGTACTTATTGTACTCTATCTTTATAATTTTGCCTTAAAAATGCTTATTATACAAAACGTGCCGTCTGTGGCACGGGAAGCTACGTGTCTTCTTACTGGAATGCCTGGGAACAATTTTATTATGTGTATGCACTGAATTGCAAGGTGAGGAATTTGGGTATGAATATTATGTAGACTCGGCTATGCTCGTAACTCGCGCCACTCGAAACACACATTGACACACACACACACGACGCGACGGTTGCATGTGCGCCTGTGGATCGAGTCGCGCGAGTTACAGGAACAGCATAACATATCCATAAAATAATAACTTCAAATATTAATCATTACCCATTTAATTTACAAAAACAGCATAAAACCTTTCTGCTGACATAGTTGAGAACGGATCACATAAGTAAGCCGACACCACAAAAGTTCCATAGACCGGCAGACACGAGTTTCCTGTAAAAGCACTAAACTTGCATTTCTCACATTGTAAAAGAAGTAGAATTTAGATTTTGAATAACAAGAAAAATTGAGTTGTAAGAAGTAAGCGGTAAATAAAAGTCATTTTCTTTAATATCTAAAACGGGTTTTAATTATTTTTTTTGATAACCAAGCTTGTGAATATCATAACTGGCGCAGTCGGTAGGATGAGATAAATCATCCTCACGGAATTATTCGATTAATATATTTACGTTAATAATAATCGCGACGGATTATCGTGAGCATTATTGTTGTCAAAGGAATATTGGCAAAAAATCGTGAAATTAATTCGATCAACCGTGAAAACAATCTTAGATTTTGAATTCGTGTTCGCATAAACAAAACTAAAGCGAGAGTATATCGTAAATTAGAATTCCCCATAGTCGACGGGTATTTGACAAAAATCGCGAGAAGTTCAAATTACTAAGACAGAATAAATGATATTAACGACTGATACTATCGAAGGCAAATCGATAAATCTTCATTAGAACACAAGGAACGAACCTTGGTGAGTTTTAACTCTTCAGTTCGAGGACCTACTCAACCCGATCAAAGGAAAATTTATTGAATACAACAACATACAAGGTTTCCCCAATTATCTTCATTCACGCAGTTAAATCGAAGAAATGTGGAAGTACCTTATTGTATGGCATATGTAAGTCAAAAGTTCTGAATATTTTTTATCCTTTACATATTATCATTTTCTATGTCCAATTTTACTAATAAAGCCTTTAAGCCAAGAAAGAATTCAACAACTCCTTATCCAAGAAATTCTAGTATAAGTTTTTTAAAATATACTATCAGTGAAAGTGATATACCCGATAATTTGTTACAAAGTGAAAATAAAAATACCAATACGTGCGAATTAAAAAATTTTCGATGCAATAAGCTTAAATTACAAGATAGTGCGGGAAAATTAGATACAATTTTTGAAAATTCTGTCTACCTTAACAAACCAATTAACACAAACCTAATAATGGAAAACGAAGTAAATGATGGTGTTCCTCAAATCATCCCTAACAATGCAAATAATGCAGATAACAATAATCCCGTTGATATCAATGCCATATTCAATTCACTTAAAGTGCCAGACGCTATTAAAGATTTGCCGAGATTTGACGGCAATCCCAGATTGCTTTATGAATTTATAAGTAATTGTGAAGAAATTTTGTTGGTAGTTTCTAGACTCGATGGAACACCCCAACCGCGAATTTTGCTACATGCCATAAGAAATAAAATAGAAGGCCAAGCAAACGAAGTTTTGAACATGTACGGGACGAATCTTGATTGGGATCAAATTTAGAATAATTTGATTCTACACTATTCAGATAAACGTAACGAGACATCGTTAATTAGGGATCTCCATAATTTAAGGCAAAATAGTAAAAGTGTTGAAAAATTCTACAGTGAAATCATTGAAATTCTTGCAACAATATGCAACCACATACAAATTCACGCTAACGTAATAAAAGCAAAAAAAGACTTATATACGGAAATGTGTTTAACCACATTTCTAACTGGTCTAAAAGAGCCTTTAGGGTCCACCATTCGAGCTATGAGACCCGAATCTCTACCAGTAGCCTTTTCTTATTGTATTAAAGAACAAAACATTTTCTATGTAAAGACAGAATCGAATCATGATAGGCAGCCGATAAATAGAAAACTCATACGACCAATTATTCCTCCAATTAGTAATCTTCACTACGGCCCCAGAAATTTTGCACCACAACAACAGTTCTCACGCCCTGTACAACCTGTTCGACAATTTACCAATTTCAATACTCATAATTTTACACAGCGACAACCGAATACATTTAACAGACAACTGCCTCCACTACAGCAAAGGCAGAATTCATTCTCTAACCAGACTAGATTACCTAGACCTGAGCCTATGGATACTAGTTCTGGCTATACCCAACAAAAAACACAAAATTCAATGCAGTATCATAAACCCACCACCAGTAAATTTTTCAAGCAAAACTCCCCAAATTTTGCGAGTGAAGAACTATTCAATACAACAGAAGATAGTGTTGATATAGACCAATTTGAAGACTCTGGCAACGATAACGATACTCAATCCTGCTACCAGCAACACTTAGACAAATATTATGAACAACTTCATAACCAGCCGGTTGAAAACGGAGAATTGGATGACGGAAATTTTCCTATAACCGCCTCAACAAGCCAATCGGGTACTTAGATATTAACAAACACGGTTTTATACTACCATACATTAATATATCTTCCACATTTGGACGACCGTTAAAGTTCCTAATCGATACAGGAGCATCCTCCTCTTTCTTAAGTCCGGAATTTATCCACCAAAAGGACTTAATATATACAGAGCCCACTGTTATAACCACCGTTTTGAATAAACATATACTAGATAAACAAGTAACACTACCCAACTTCATTGAATTTAACCAGCCAGGAGAAATTCGATTTTTAGTTTTCCGTTTTCATGGATATTTCGATGGCTTATTGGGATTGGGTACACTCACTGCATTAGGCGCAAAGGTCGATCTCGCAAATCAAGTGTTAATAACTAAGAATTCCACTATTCCAATACAATTGAAACCAAATTTTATGTCCCAGAAATACGAAATCCCAGCTAATTCGAAATTGACGGTCAAAATACCAGTAGACATACAATCTGGAGACGTTTACATTAAAACAATAGGAATTAAACCTAATCTATTTATTTCTGAAGGAATATATCGAGCAAGAGAATGGTACAGCATAGTTGAAAATGAACTGTTCTCATAATACTCAAACGTTACTTGTCGAACAACCGCTAAAAGTAGAACCAACGTCCTCCATTAAACTCACAGAGATTAATACCTTCGACATTCAGTATGACAACTCAGTTCATGTCACTACTCCTGTAGAGAATGTCACTAAACTCATTCGTACATCTCATCTTAATTCTGAAGAAGAGAAAACCCTGTTTAAAATATGCAGAGAATACGATGACATCTTTTACAAGGAAGGACAACAATTAACCTTTACAAATAAAGTAAAACATTCTATCCCCACGGTAGACGAAATACCCATTTACACAAAATCACACAAGCAAGAAGTGCAGAGACAAATTAGCGATATGCTAGAACAAGGAATAATCAGACAAAGCTATTCGCCTTGGAGCTCCCCCGTCTGGATTGTTCCTAAGAAAAAAGATGCCAGTGGCAGACAAAAATGGCGTCTTGTTATAGACTTTCGTAAACTGAATGAGAAAACCGTTAGTGACCGTTATCCACTTGCTAATATCAAGGAGATATTAGATAAACTAGGAAAGTGCATGTACTTTTCTACCCTTGATTTGGCGAGCGGATTTCACCAAATTGAGATGAATCCTCGTGATATCGAAAAAACTGCCTTCACGGTAGAAGGAGGTAACTACGAGTATGTTAGAATGCCTTTCGGGCTGAAAAATGCTCCATCGACATTTCAAAGAGTGATGGATAACGTCTTAAAAGAATTACAAGGGCAGATATGCCTAGTATACCTAGACGATATCATAATTTTCTTCACTTCACTGCAGGAACATGCAGAGAATTTAAAGAAAGTTCTCGATAGGCTACGAGAAGCAAATATGAAGATTCAGTTAGATAAATCTAAATTCCTTCACAAGGAAATTGCCTTTTTAGGACACATCGTCACAACAGACGGAGTAAAACCAAACCCTGATAAAATTAAGGCAATTAAAGAGTTTCCAATACCTAAAACCCAAAAGGAAATTAAGTCATTCCTTGGACTTCTTGGGTATTATCGCAAATTCATAAAAGATTTTGCAAAGCTTACCAAACCTCTAACCGAGTGCCTAAAGAAAGGAAAAAAAATAGAGCTGAATGATCGTTACATTAGAACGTTCGAACTTTGCAGAGATCTACTAATAAACGACCCCATCCTTCAGTATCCGGACTTTAGTAAACCCTTTGTACTAACAACCGATGCTAGCAACTATGCTATAGGAGCGATCTTGTCGCAAGGTCCCATTGGCAGTGACAAACCGGTGTGCTATGCTAGCAGAACCCTAACCGATTCCGAAACAAACTACCCAACCACCGAAAAGGAACTCTTAGCGATTGTATGGGCTACAAAATACTTCCGCCCTTATTTATTCGGAAATAAATTCAAAATCGTCACAGACCATAAGCCACTGGTGTGGTTGGTGAGCCCCAAAGACCCTAATTCAAGACTAGTACGAACTCAAACTTGAAGAGTTCGACTACGAAACAGTCTACAAAAAAGGGAAACTAAACACAAACGCGGATGCGTTGAGTAGAGTAATACCCGAAAACAGCGAAACTCCTGAAAAAGTTGAATTAAATATCAACGAATCAAGAACTCACACCTCAGTACAGGGAACCAGCGGGTCAACTATACACTCCGCGGAGGAAAACCTCGACGATGGTATACCAATCTCGGAACGCCCCTTGAATGAATTCAATCTCCAGATAATCTTTGAAAAATCTAATAGACAACCCCCAACATCCTTGGAAATGCCATTCAAAAATAAGCAAAGGCGTACTATTCGTATGAGCAGCTTCACAGAAGAAAGCGTAACGGCTATTTTCAAAAAGTATCTACCACCCAAACGACTAATAGCAATATACAGCGACGATGACACATTTAAAATAATTCAAACAGTCTACTCTAAATTTTTCGCTAGATGTAAGACTATGAGACTACTTCGCTGTACCGAAAAATTGCAAGAAATAACCAACAATGATGAACAAGATAAACTTATTAACGATTACCACCTTAATAACAACCATAGAGGAATAACCGAGACCTTAATGCATCTAAAACGAGAATATTTCTTCCCTTTCCTAAAAAATAAAATAACCCAAATAATTAATAGCTGCGATAAGTGCCAAACTTTGAAATATGATAGAAATCCTCCAAAAATAAAATATTCGATTCCAGAAACCCCTGAAAAACCACTAGATATCATACACATTGATATTTATAGTATCAACCATCAACTAGTCCTCACATTAATAGATAAATTCTCGAAATTTGCAGCTGCCTACACACTAAATGCTAGAAATAGCCTCACAGTAATCAAGTCCCTAAAACATTTCCTCAGCCAACATGGAATTCCGAAAAAACTAGTGTCAGACCAAGGTGCAGAATTCACTTCAACCATTTTTACAGACTTCTGCAAACAATACAATATAAACCACCATAAAACTTCCTTTAACCAATCTAGTAGCAAATCTCCTGTCGAACGTATGCACTCTACCCTAACAGAAATATACAGAATAATACATGCCAAACAAAACAACAGAGATCATGACGAAATCTTAAACGATGCAATCATAACCTACAATAATGCCATACACTCTGCGACAAAACATACTCCGTACGAACTTTTCACTGGTAGAACGCATAAGTTCAACAAAAATGTAAGGTATAACAATAATCACGACTACTTAAGTAAACTAAACGAATTTCAAGCCCAATTGTACCCCTTGATTAAAGAGCAACTAGAAAAACGGGTCACCAAAAATATTAACAGACTAAACGAAACCAGGGAAGAATCCCCAAAACTTAAAGAAGGATCCATTATATTCCGAAAGGAATGTAGGCGCAACAAACTAACCCCTAGGTTTAGCAAACATAGAATTAAAAGTAACAAAAAAGTAACAATTATAACAAGCCAAAACAAAAAATTACATAAGTCAAAAATTAAGAAAAAACGCAAATTACAGGCTGACGGTGACGCAAGGACAAAAAATGGAGCTATTAGACCTTAACAACAACCATGGGCTTCTCCCAATGAGATTAGGACAAACGAAGATGATACACACATACCATAACTTACTGCACATAATAAGACTCGAAACCTACCAACAGACTATAGACAGAATAACGATCTCAATAGACCAACTACATCATTTGGACGAACTGAAGGATTCGCTAAGTATAACAAAACTTAAACTGAGAGAATTACAACAAAAACTTCACATATTAACACCTAAACTAAGAACCAGAAGGGGAATAATAAATGGGTTAGGAACAATAATCAAAACAATTTCAGGAAATATGGACGACAACGACGCCATCCGCCTGAACAAAGAAATAGATAATATACTTTCAAACCAATCTAATATCAAAAACGAAGTTAATAGACAGACATTAATTAATAAACAAATGATAGACAGATTTGATAATATCACAAACCATATTAACAGTCAACAGGAAGTCATCGAAAATTATTTAAATCACGCACAAGACAAGATAAGAAATAAAATTAGAATAGAAGACGACATAATCAAACAAATGCAATATTTTAACCAGATTAATTACATCATAGATCTATTGAATAACCACCTAACTGATATAGCAGAATCCATAACACTTTCTAGAATGAATATAGTACCAAAACAAATTTTAAGTCCGAATGAATTAGCAGAAATATCCCAAATTTTGGAAAATCAGTCCATAGATATTAGATCAGTCGAACACATGTACGAACTTCTTGGCCCTTGCAATCCTTAACTCAGAAAATATTCAGTACTTTGACGAAAAGTGTCCATACATTGAGGGAACATTCTACTGCAAAGAATCACTACATAAGAAGAAAATCAACGAATCTCGGTGCATAGCGAAAATCATCAACAACCTACCTGCAGAATGTCAATTATCAGAAGAAACCGAGATTAGCCAAATATTTCAACCGGAACCAGACTATATCCTATTAGTCAATGTACCAGACACAACACTACGGACAACATGTGAACCAGGTCCCCAAAAATTCAACGGAACATGGCTAGTTCATCTTCAAAACTGCGTATAACCTACGGAAATCAAGATAACATCCACTGGGATGACGTCTACATCTACCCATCCACATTTAGCAGAATAAACACAACAATAGCAACAGAAAAGTTAAACTTACAAAAACTCAAAGCTTACCATCTACAAAATAGAGAAGATTTAGAAACCCTGGAAGTAAGAACCCAACGAAAGGACATCATTTCATATACAATAATTGCCACCTTCAGCTGCACCACAACTATCATCTTGATGTACCTAGTAAAACAGAAAAAGTCAAATCCCACCAACATCCTACAGGCACCATCCAAAGAAGGAGTCATCCCAACCACCGTCGTATTCGCTCCTGCAGAAGAATCCCCGAAAATCAATTTCCTCTGGCAGTCGCTTCATCCTAAGGAGGGAGGAGTTACAGGAACAGCATAACATATCCATAAAATAATAACTTCAAATATTAATCATTACCCATTTAATTTACAAAAACAGCATAAAACCTTTCTGCTGACATAGTTGAGAACGGCTCACATAAGTAAGCCGACACCACAAAAGTTCCATAGACCGGCAGACACGAGTTTCCTGTAAAAGCACTAAACTTGCATTTCTCACATTGTAAAAGAAGTAGAATTTAGATTTTGAATAACAAGAAAAATTGAGTTGTAAGAAGTAAGCGGTAAATAAAAGTCATTTTCTTTAATATCTAAAACGGGTTTTAATTATTTTTTTTGATAACCAAGCTTGTGAATATCATAACTCGCGCGCGCACGCGTGTGTGTGTGTATGGCTGCTCGCATCGCAAATCTGGATGCGACCTCCGCCTTCACCACTTATCTACCTCTCCTAGCATTTGGTTGCTACACCTGGAAGAGCACCACTTCATAACACTTTCAGAGAGAAGAACCAGGTCCAACAGGATATGCAAAACGTAATATTATCAAGAGTAAGATGAAGACTGCATTTTTTATGAAACACATAAGAATATTCACAATATAAAAAGCAAATCGGGTTTTAAAATCTCAATGGAGTCTATCTCGAGCGAAATTCTATGCATTTGTTGCAATTTTATATGCACGAGTTGCGTATGAAGCAAACAGTTTCAAAGTTTCTTTTTTATGGAATAGAACAATGAGCAGAAATCGTTTTAAAGAAATTCTCAGATTTATCCGTTTTGATTAAAAAAAAAGTGTGCGGAGCCAACGCTTGAAAACAGATAAATTCGCCTTGATATCTGAGGTATGGAATAAATTCATTGAAAACAGCCAAAACTGTTATAAACCAGGGGTAAAAGTTACTGTCGACGAACAACTATTTCCAATGACAGCAAGATGCAGACTTAGTTAGCATCAGACGTTGATATTAACTGCATCATAATGCCCTTCCATATTTGGGAATAGATGACAATATGCACTCGTCAGTACCATTAGCCGAATATGTTTTACTGAAACTCATGGAATCATTTACGGATTGCGGAAGAATTGTAACTACACACAATTCTTTTACAAGCATATCTCTATAGCTACACAACTCCTAGCAAAAAGGACTACATTAGTTGGAGCTATCCGGTCCAATAAAAGGGATTACCCGACAATTGCGAAAATGAAGAAAGAGGGTATGATACAGTTTTCAAGTTAGATAATTGTACTCTTACAATTTATAAAAGTAAGCCAAAGAAAGAAGTGCTTTTACTTAACTCGAAGCATAAATCTGTAAAAGTTGAGAAAAAATGATAAAGTTTACCTGAGACCACTTCATATTACAACCAAACTAAATTCGGTGTGGACATGACCGATCAAATGACGTGGAAATAAGCACAAAATCGAAGTCTCGCAGATGGCATATACAAGTATTTTTCAATATCCTTGATTTAGCAGGCATAAATGCCTGGATATATTATAAGTCAACGACAGGAGATAATATATCGAGACAAGTTTTTTACTCAAGATAGCAGTTGATCTTGCCGCTGATTATAGAGAAGCCCGAGAATATGAATACGACAGAAAATAAACGAAAAACTTGTCAAATAAAGTCTTGTAAAGACAATAAAACCGTAAAAATCTGTTGTAAATAAAAAAAATGTGTTTTGGGAAAATGTACATTGGAACCTTCCTGCATATGTAAAAAATGCGGTCTGCAATGAGTTACCTATTGCTAAGCTTTTGTTTTTTATAGTAATGGAAAGAATACATTTTTGTTTAATTATTACCTCAAACTTTCTTTGTTTAATATTTCCGTACTATAATCAATATTCCTCCATTCCATCTGGAAAAATAAAGTCTTTATCTAAAAACCGGCCAATTGACCGGTTGCCGTACAAATAGGTATAGGAATATTAAATAGATCACTGTTAAAAATTTCCTTTGTTTTTCTTTAACTTATCTCTCTTGTAGTACAGTTAAGTTCAGAATTTTACATATTTATTTCAAATTTATTTATTAATTTTGTCAATTTATCAAGTTTAGGAAGTCATTAAATTTTCATATTTAGCCTCTTATTTTGATGTACTAAAGATGGTATTTTATAGTAATTTGGAATTTTGAATTTTATATTAAAGTCTTCAAGTAAATCTTGCAATTCCCTGCTGATTAGGCTTATAAGAGATGCGTAGTATGGTAAGTGAATACAATATGGCCACCATAAGGGATTTTTTTGTTTTTAACAAGGTAATGACGATATATAACAATTGGCGATTCAAAATAAAGTACAACAGCTTTAGAATCAAAAAAATAATAATTGTCGCGGAAAATTATTTTGAAATATATTTTACCTAATTTTGAAAAAAAATGTGTAAATGGCCATATTGCCAACACGGTATTGGTAATATGGTCATGATATGAAAAGGTCTGAAATTATAAAAAAAAATGATCTCTTGTAAGTGAAATATTTATTTTGAATATAAGTAGTACATTAGGTAACAATAAGAAAGTGAAGAGTTTACATGCTGACAATACTAGCATAATGTGCTAGCAATATGCCCATGGGCAATTGCCAACTCCGCATGGTGGGCATATTGCTGCACATGAAGTAATAATTAAGTAAGGCTTTGTTTTTATCTAATTTTACTGCAAAGCAATAATTTTTTCCACAATCTAAGCTTCAATACCGATGATGTATTGAATACAAGACATTGCAAGAGAGTAGCTCTTTTTTATTTACTTTTTTAATAAAATACACCTCGTAAATCTTAGGACGACGTCTTAAAGGAAACAGTTTTCGCTGAAACTACTCGCTTTGCGTCACCTACTAATCCGATATACAGTTCATATATTACAGTGGAATAGTGGTAATTTATGCGTATGACCTTTTCCGTCATCTTTCGTGATATAACCAAACTACGGCCAGTTGGCATATTGCCATCATGCGCATATTATATTCACATACCTTAGTTCCCATTTCTTTTTTGGCAGATTTCTTCAATAAGGATATTGTCAAGATAAAGGACGTTGTTTAGGCATTTATTTGTTAGGATTAGCATTATAGGTCATTAGAGTTATAGTAGAGTTATATCTGTTAGGTTGTATATATAGTTATTTGAATATTTTTTTGTTCTTGTTTAATAATGTTTTCTTGTGCAAAACCGAATTATTGTCGCCCAAATATTTCTAGGCTGTTGGCTATTGTGGGTGATATAGTGAGCCACTTAACGAAGCCGAATGTAACTGGTAATCTAATTATATTAACTAATATTTGTATATAAGGTGTTTTGTGCGAGTGGTTTAGCTCTTGTGTTTTATTAATGGCATAATATTCTCCATGCCTAATTACCCCGGTTTAGTGCATTTCGGTCTTATTGATTGGATTTAAAGAGACTGTTAAATCTTATTCCTAGATATTAATTTGGTCTTTACTTTGTGTTTCACAATTGCTGATATTAATCTTGAGAATTTTTACTTTTCTTAACGCTCTTGATCCTCCTCTGCCAGATGCATTTCGAAACCATGTTATTTCAGATTTCCCGGCATTTATTTTGACTCCCCATGTCCTGTAAAATTCATCGAAATACTTAATACTAGGGACACGTATGGTATTGATACCATTAAATTAATACTATGTGAAAGCTTTACGACATAGTGTATAGCCGACCCATGACACACGGTTGTTTGTAGTATAGTTTGACATTCGTTCTCACTGACAAGATTAAGTAGAAGTTTTTTTTTGTAAAAATATCATCAAATAAATTAATTTCATGGTATATGAATAATTTATTATTAATAAATGTGCTGGAGAGGTCAAATGCGCAGCTAAAGGTATTAGCAATTATGAGCAGAGGATGAGCAGCGCTTTATAGAAAATTGACAATTTTAAATAATTCATGGAGGATTAATCGGAGAGTGTGGATAACGGTAATCCCTAGTTTTGAACTATAATACATTAAAGCTTTGCATATTATAACATTATTGAATATTTACGATATCGCTTTGTCAGATTATTTATTCTTGTTCGAACTTCTTCCACAGACAACACAATCCCATAATGTTCTTGCAGCTCCATTGCCATTTCCTTTAAAATGTTGCTATTTTTATGTTGCCCTCGCAATTCGCCAGACTTCTATTACTTTTGCCGTCTAGCTGCTTGACATTATTTTCCTCCTTTTATTAAATCTTGCACTCTCCATTTTTAACAAAAATTTTGGATGAAATTAAAAATGGTTTGTCAAAAATTGTCATGTGTAAAATGGCAGTGGTACCAGCAGAAAACTGTCTTTACTTGGTTTTAATTTTAGGATACGAGCAAAAATCGTTGTGTTTCATTACCGGGTACGTTCATGGTATACCAGGTACTTCCACCTAGTATTCACCTAGTATGTAAAGACACACAACTAGTATACTACGTAGTTTTCGAATACCATGCCATGAATACTATTTGTGCGTCTATGGAATAAGATGCTAGTAGTTACGCTATGTTCATTCTGAGACACTGTTTTAGTTACCAGGATTTCGCCACAGATGGCGTCACAGTCACTAGGTGGTTTGAGTTCATACTAAATGAGGGTTTGTGTCTTGGCTGTGCTGGTTTATGTCTTGGGTGTATTGGTTTGCGTCTTGGATGTATCATTGGGTCTTGATTTGCACGGGTTTATGTCTTGGATGCACCATTCAGTCTTGACTGGCTTATGTCTTGGAAACACCATTGAGCCTTGACTGACTTATGTCTTGGATGTGTCATTTGGTGTTGACTGCGCCCTAGCGGCATTAGCTGATACTACCAGCATGCTCCGGTACTACAGTTTTCTTGGATGTGTGTAGATGTGTCATTTGGTCTTAACTGCGCCTTAGCGGCATTAGCCGATACTACCAGCATGCTCCGGTACTACGGTTTTCTTGCATGTGTGGTGCGCCTAAATGTGGGCTTTTTTATTATGATTTTGTATCAGAGGTCCTCTACGGGCTCGCCATTTCTTGAGTAAGGTTACCTAGCGGCATTAGCCGGAACTATCAGCATGCCTTGGTTTTGCTGTTTTCTTTTATTAGCCCCGCCAAAAAAAACTTCGCCAAGTTCTAGATATCAGCACGACGTCATCTTGGTTTTGCTGTTTTATTAGCAAATTATTATTGAGTCTAGGGTATGTGTATTGAAAAGTCTTATGTTTTATAAACATTTGTTTTTATTTCCAATAAAATTTCTTATTACAAAAGTATTTCTTATAGCACATTATCCGATATGAACTTGGCACGATGGCGCATTTGTGTTAATATCTATTAGTTTTTCACAGTTGTATTCATCTTCGACGTTGCTAATGATTTCAACGTCGTCAACTATCTTCTGCATCCAATGAACTTTTTCAGCTCCCTTTTTATACCCTAGATGAAATCTATGGGGTATACTAAGTTTGTCATTCCGTTTGTAACACCTCGAAATAATGATGGTAGAGCAAAATCGATTGGACACCCACGCATAATATTAAAAGTTATTTTGATTTTTGCATGTCCGTCCGTCTGTCTGTCTGTCTGTGTGCACGATAACTCGAGAACGCATATACTTAGAGAGCTGAAATTTTGTACACGGGCTTCAAAAAAAAAAGTAAAATTAAGTTCGAAAATGAGACAAATCGGGTAACTCCTTGGTGGGGTTGCCATATAAAAATTTCGTTTTCCGCTATATATTTGGACACTGCCCGAGAACGTGCCGACGTAGAGAGCTGAAATTTCGTACATGATGTTTTTGCTATATTAGAAAATAAAATGTCAATAGTCGACTAAATCGGGCAACTCCTTCTTGGTGTTGTCATATAAAAATTTAGGTTTTTTACGTATACTTTGAAAACGATCAGTCCAAGACATTTTTATTGTACGAAAAACTTCTGCAGAATACGAAATCCTATAAAATTGGTTATAATCATTTTTTCTGTACGACAAACCGTTCTAGAAATATATGCGAAAAACAACTTCAAAAATCAAACTTGAATAGATCGGTGACCATACGAAATTTCATACGGGCATTCATCTAGGGTATCATAAGAATTGGTCTTAGACCAATTCTAGCTTATTTACTTGTCATATATGGTTTTGTTTCGAAGCAGTGATTCAACTATAGTGTACAGCTTGTGATACGGTATGTAGCCATCACCCCAGCGGAATCCATGAAAATTGTGTTGAAGCCATTTTACTTGTCTCTTTTTCGCTGCAGTCAAGTCTTTTTATTTGAACGGTGATTGAAATATAAAGTGCTGCAGCAGGTTTTCACCGGTTAAAATTGTCAGCTCTTTAGTGATAAATTCATTAAGGTTTGTTTTGAATACTTGGATGTCTACGATGACAGTCATCTTAATTTAACTTTCTAACTTCACTTGTCAGCGGACCGTATTCCACTATTCGATCGTGTAGTAGCAGGCAATATGCTGTTGTATTGGCCGGTATATTTTCAGATGTCTTGAATTCTAGCCTTATGTCAACAGGTCCAGTTTATATTGTCTCATTTTGATATAAGCAATCAATGACAGCAATTGGAGCATGGGTTTTGAATATCTCCATGTGAGGAACGCCTGATACTGATGAACATAGTATGATTGTGTAAACTTTCTATACATGTCATACAGCAATGCGTATCTATTCAGTTCAAATTTCAAATTCAAATCATCATAGGGATATGATTCTGAGTTCAAATGAACTGTAACATCGGTAAGTTGGCAGTGATCAAACTTGCTTGCAGCTTTTTTTATTGTTCCTTCGATTCGTTTGTAATGCTAAGATGATAAGTCGACGTTTCTCCAGTTGAGTGGAACAATGCGATCTTTTAACATTTCTTGTCTACCTAAATACACAGCTGCATATATCCATCCACGTCTTAGGTATTTCCTCAGCCACCAAGTAGCCCAGCCCAACATACCACAGGCACTCATACTAAAGTAAACAACTGAAACCAAACTCAAGCTGACAAGTATACAGCCCCGATATAAATTCGCTTAGGGTATTTCACATCATTACTTAATACACATAAGCCGTACACATTCTACACAAGCCTTGGAACAGGTAACGCATCCCAATTCAATACACCCAGACAATCCCGGTCATAGTTCAGATATTGCCACTAAAGCTCTCAGCCAACCTCCAGTACCCAGAAACAGGATCGTCACATTGTAGCCTCAAAGACTAGATCAAACTTAACCAGTAA
This sequence comes from Dioctria linearis, assembly GCA_963930735.1. Taxonomy (NCBI): domain Eukaryota; kingdom Metazoa; phylum Arthropoda; class Insecta; order Diptera; family Asilidae; genus Dioctria; species Dioctria linearis. The sequence continues at coordinate 95,985,061 of OZ005742.1, forward strand.
CCTCCACAAATAAGCTTCCCACCCCTTCACAAATATATAGAGCTACGAACTCCGCGATGAAAAATAAGTGAACTCTAGAAACAAAATCGAAAACCTATGCTATTTCCCTAGAGTACTGAAAGCGATATCGTATCCACAAAGTGATCTCGTATCCCCAAAATTCGAGATGGAAAATAAGCGAGCTTAAGAAACAAAATCGAAATCCTATGCTATTTTTCTATGGTGGAGAGTGCCAAAAGTGATCTCGTATCCCCAAAGTGATCTCGTATCCCCAAAAGTCGAGATGAAAAACAAGCGAACTCCAGAAATAAAATCGAAATCCCTATGCTGGACAGTGCTAAAAGTGATCTCGTATCCTCAAAGTGATCTCGTGTCCCCAAGCCCGAGATGAACAACATATGTAGTACCGACTAATGCCACCAGGGGACCTTGCTTAAGAAATGGTGTTTACACTCGAAAGAGTAACTGTGACTTTTCAATGCACGCACCCCCAAGACCCAATAATAATAATAATTTGCTAAGAAAAGCATTTGATAGAATTAATATTTCTCTTCTTTTATGTAAACTTGGTATACTTGGCTTTCACTCATCTTTTTTAAAATGGATTGAATCCTATCTGACTGATCGTAAACAATATGTCAATATTGGTAGGATCCTTTCCAGAGAGATAAACGCTTGCTCTGGCGTGCCTCAAGGTAGCCACTTAGGTCCTCTGCTCTTCTTGATTTTTATTAACGATATAGTAGAAAGTTTAAAATGTACTAGATGTTTGTTGTTTGCTGATGACTTGAAATTGTTCTTAAAAGTCAATTCTGCGAATGATTGCGCACACATTCAACATGATTTTAATGGGCTCTCTGTTTGGTGTTCTATAAACAATTTTCACTTAAACATTGTTAAATGTAAAACTATCACATTTCATCGTTTATCCAATCCAATAATTTTTAATTATCTAATAAATAACAGTACGCTTCCTAGGGTTATTGAAATTAATGACTTGGGTATTATACATGATTTTAACTTGAGCTACATTCCACATGTTGAACTGATAGTTTGTAAGGCTCGTAAATGCCTAGGTTTCGTTAAGCGTAATTCTAAAGACTTCAGAGATGTTCATACTCTTAAAGTTCTCTACTTCGCTTTGGTAAGGTCTATTTTAGAATATTCAAGTGTCGTTTGGTGCCCGTATTACAAAGTTCATATTGACCGTCTTGAATCAATACACTAGATTTGCGCTTTACAAATGTAACTAACGATATGATAATTTACCTTCATATTCTGTAAGATGTTTACTGTTGGGTTTATCTCAATTTCAGGGAGGCAGGTTAACTGTGCGACATGTGTCAAAGATATTTTGGATTACAGAATTAACTCGCCAGTGTTATTATCATTGATTAGTATATATGCTCCCGAAAGGCCAATTCGCTCTAGGTGCTTGCTGTATATTCCTCATCACAGAACAAATTATGGTAATCACGAGCCTATTACAAAATGTTCCTCAATGTTTAATAAATTTTCATAAATTGTCGATACTTCCATGCCAAGAGATAGTTTTAAATTATGTATTTTCGATAATTATAGAAGTGTTAACTCATCTTAGAATTAATTTATACATTAACTGCAGGTCTGTAAGATATTGTAATATGTAGACAATTAAAATAAATAAATAAATAAATAAAACATCAAGCCAAGGTGATATCATGTTGTGAAATTCGAATGAAAACTTATTTAGGCGCAGGCAGCACTTGAAAACAGCAAAACCAAGATGACGTCATTCTGATATCTGCAACTCCCCCACAACCCCCCTTCAACCTGCTAATGCCCGCTAGGGAGCTTTACTTTCCCTCGAGGTGAACAGCATATGAAGTACCGGCTAATGCCGCTAGGGAACCTTACTCAAGAAATGGTGTTTGCACTCGAAAGAGCAACTGTGACTTTTCAATACACGCACCCCCTAAACCCCATAATATTAATTTGCTGAGAAAACGTCAAGCCAAGGTGATGTCATGTTGTGAAATTCGAATGATGCTGATATCTTAAACTTCCCTGCTAACAAAACTTATTTGACTTGAAAAGAGCAAAACCAAGATGACGTCATGCTGATATCTGGAACTTCAATGCTAATAAAAGAAAACAGCAAAACCAAGGCATGCTGGTAGTTCCGGCTAATGCCGCTAGGTAACCTTACTCAAGAAATGGCGAGCCCGTCGAGGATTTCTGATGAGAATTTCGTCCCGCCCTCCCACCACACACCACCTAGAATCCATTGGCATGAACAAAATTAACTCGAATTTTTAATACGCTAATATCTCGAAAACCAAAGCCCAAAGAGGATTTCTGATGTTCATTCCTCCCCTCCCTATCCTAGGTTATAATATCCCCCCCCACCTACCCACCATCTAGAAACCATTGGCATGAACAAAAATTTCCTACTGCTAACTTTAATTATTACTAATATTAATTCAAAACCAAAGCCTACATTTAGGTGCAACACTTGAAAATAACAAAAGCCTACATTTATGCGCACCACACATCCAAGAAAACCGTAGCATTGTGCTGTTACGTGTGGGCACAACTGAAGCAAAGAACTTCACACATCCAAGAAAACCGTAGCATGCTGCTACGTGTGGGCGCAGAAAACCGTAGCCAGCTGCTAATTGTGCGCAAAAGTGAAACACAAAAGCTTCCCACTTCCAAGGAAACCGTAGCATGCTGCTATGTGTGGGTAAAAGTGAAGCAAAAAACTTCACACATCCAAGAAAACCGTAGTACCGGAGCATGCTGGTAGTATCGGCTAATGCCACTAGGGCGCAGCCAAGACCAAATGACACATCCAACGCATAATCCAGTCAAGGCTCAATGGTGTATCCAAAACATAAGCCAGTCAAGAATCAATGGTACATCCAGGACATAAAACAGTACAGCCAAGATACAACCCACATTTAGTATGGACTCAAACCACCTAGCGACGGTGGCACCATCTGTGGCGAAATCCTGGAAGCTAAAACAGTGTCCCAGAATGAACATAGCGTAACTACTGATGCTCTCTTACAATGTACGTGACCATTTCTGGGTTCTTTGTCGTCTGCGAATATTAGAGTGCCGTCTGCGTATAAAATTGCTTTTTTGATTGTGTATGCCTATTCGTATCAATTAGTAGATATGGGAAGTCTATTAGAAAAAAGTTGTATAATTTGGGACCTGTTATTGAACCTTATGGTACACCTGAGCTTCTTTCAATGGGGTGAGAGATCACTTCGTATATTACAACTTGCAATTTCGTGTTTTATTAACGCTGTAGATTATCATATTTTGAATTAGACCAAAAGTCGATACACCGTCACATGCTTTTTCGAGGTCCAAAGCAAATGTTACTGTGCACTGTTTCTATTCTATCTTAGGTTACTTGTTACATCATTATGTATTTTGAGTAATGCGTGATTCGTCGGATGGCCTTTTTTTAATCCAAAATTGGTAACCAGGTATAATGTTTTGTATTCACGTTATTCATCAAATTGGTCAGCTATAGTTCTCTCAAATATTTTGCCAATGTTTGACAGCATGCCCTCACCATACGATTTCTTCTTCTTTCCAAGATATTGGAAAATAACTGCAATTTATACAGTGATTATTACTGTAATATATTCTGTACCTTCAAATTGGAGTTTTTTTTATGAGAAAGTTTGAGACGGCGCCCGTCTAGTCGACAGGATGAATGATTGATTTTGACTCTAATAATTTCTTGCATTTTTTCTGCGTTGGTGAAAGAATTTTCATTATAATTTAATGCGTCGATCACTGAGTCAGATATTACGAAATTTTGTACGGAGTTTGTGACTTTCTCTTGTGTATTATTTGATGGAAATTTTTCTGAATATAGTAATTTATAAGACTTTCATATGTATACGAACTTTACCATCAATATTTCTGTTTATGCAGTTTATTCTTGCCGAGAGTGATCGTTATTCGTGGCTGCTCCAGCTTAGTGTTCGATGGAATATTCTTTTGAGTTCCTTACACCAGCATTCTTTCATCCTCATCAGTCTATTAATGTCATCTGGGATGTTTTTAAATTTTTTCTCTTTGGGGAATATTTTTTTGACGTACGTATTATTAATATTCGTGTTTATTGGTGGAAGCTCCCTTAAGGCTTCTGATAACTTAGCTTTGAAAGCATTCCAGTCTACATTTGAGAAGCTCTCAACTACTTGGACTACATAGTGAAATTTAAAATTCCGCGAGGGTAATCGTTAGTTTAACCATATAGTGGTCCGAAACGACTCAAGAGTTGTACATGAATAACAATTAAATAGTGTTCTGGAATATGTTTAAGTGGTAGGAAAAAATCTAGAATCGATGCACCTTGTGGGAAAGTGGGGCTCCTTGGTGAAATTATATCCAGATTGATATATAATCCCGTTTCTATAATCCAGTTATGCAATCGTTTACGATATTGTTTGTACATCTATATCCCCAACTAGTATGCCTTACGTTCCAGTCTGCTCCAATTATTATTCAGTCGAAATTTTCTCCAATGGTCTTTATTTGGTTGATAACAACTATAAAGTCATTATTTGCTGTTGTAGAAAGAATATATACTTCCAATAAGTATTTTCTTAGTGGAGTTATTTATAATTATTTCGATACCTAGAGGAATTGTGGTATTTTCAATGGGGATGTGCCAATATTTAATATTACTTTTAATAAAAAAGGGTACCCTTGGCCTTGGTCTATCCTTAGAGTATTGTATTAAGATACGATTATTTCTGGCTTCCATTGAGTCTCGTTTCTGATATCACTGCTATTTCTGGTTTTTGTTACTTGATTATATTTAGTAATTCTAATCTACGGGCGTTATTAATTAGAGATTGAGCGTACAGTTCTATTATCGATGTAAATCCGTTAGTCATTGTGACATGTGTTTAATATAAATAACAACATAGCTTCCCTGTTTTGAGATATTGAATTATATTTTGATATGGAATCCATAAAAACATTAATTTTATTAAATATTTCCTGCAGTGGTACACCAAATAGTTCAGTGAGCTGATTCCGAGTCTGACGTGTCATATTTTTCACCCATGGCAGAAAAAGATTTTTTTGTCGAAGACATTCGAAGAGTTTATTAGAGCATTTTTATAACTAATTCCTTTTTTGTTTAAAGGGTACTGCGCTTTACTAGAAAAATGATCTTCCCTGCAGCTTTGTTTAACTTTGGACATTCTTTCTTTCCTATCATTTAAAAATTTCGTTTACATTGGACATCCTCGGTAATTAGCATGATGCCTTTTTTGACTGCAATTTAGACAGGCCGGCGTTACCTCTTTCTCCTTGTTGAGACGACACTTGCGTGTTTTTACAGACATTTGACGCATTTGTATTCTCTAAAGCAGTTCAATGATATATGGCCAAATTGCTGGCACTTATAACATTGTACTCTTCCTCTACCCTTTACAACTTCCCTTGACCTTTTGTCTTGTCTAAGGAACTATATAGTTTTTATTGGTTATGAGATGCCTTCTCCTGGATTTAGTTAAATGAGGAAGATATCCGTCTGATATTTTTCTTTTTTTGACGCTTTTGTTTGAAATCTGACAATTTTCCCAGGTGGTATTGAAGGGAAAGTATATTTAAATGCTTCTATAACGTCAATCGGTTCTACAGAATGGTGAAGACCTTTTAAGATGCATATTGGTTTTTCAAGGGTAGTGGAATATGTGCAATACTCTATTTTAGTTATTATTTAGAGCATTCGACTTTTCCTTAACGCTATTTACCTGGTCTATTTCTATACTATTTTCATTTAAACTATTTAAAACTTCAAACCTGTTGGCGCTAATCGGCATTTCCATTTGTGCATGTTGTTTGCTTTAATTTGTTTTTTGTTTTTTTCTTTTTTTATTATTAAGTCAATCTGAGGGGATACCCTATGATGCAAAGCACAGCATGGTAGCAAGGAAATAGGGAAAGGAATTAGGGAATGTGAGGAGAGTCGCGGAAGCGCTGATGTATGCCACTCTTAAACTTTCGAAGATTGTATGGGGGAAGAAAGACAGAAGATGGTAGACTGTTCCACATTCGTACAGTTCGGGATACAAAAGTTTCGCGGAGTTTGACTGTACGGCCGAAGGTAATTTTAAGGTAAAAGGATATGCACGGTTTGCAGCACGAGTCTTGCGTACAGGAATCGTTTTGCAAGGGATCAGACTAGATATTTCATCGGAATATTGACCATTCATATAGCGATAAAGGAAAGAAAGGCATCCAACATTGCGGCGGTGCTTGACAATATGCAATGACCAGCGACCTGCCCCGGCCCAGCTATGGCAACTGTAGCCCATTCTAGGTCTGAGGAGCACTACATTCGATGTGCTGAAATATTTCTTACACCTTTTCAAAAATCCAAAGCATTTCGATGTTTCCTTGGTTTCCTATGGCTTCCGAGCTGGACGCTCATCTGGAGACTTCCTGACCTTTCTTACGGAACGCTGGAACCGTAGTCTTCACAATTTTGGTGAGTCTAAAATCGTTGCCCTAGATTTTTCAAAACCCTTTAAGAGAGTCTGACATCCAGCCCTTTTAACCAAACTTAAAGGATTTGGTCTCTCCCCTCCTCTTCTATTATGGATTATTATATTATTCCTATTTTTCTATATAGTCGCCAAATACATGTCGTATTAGATGGCGTTACATCTGAACCGCATCCCATAAATGCCGGTGTGCTTCAAGACTCTGTTATCTCTCCAACTCTCTTTTTATTTTTCATTATTGATCTGCTTTCCCTTACTTTCAATCCCATCCATAGTTTCGCAGATGACAGTACTCTTGATTTCGCTTACCCCTTCGACACTCTTGTGGAATCCGGAATGCCGCATGTGTTAAACGAGATTGCATGACTAGATCATTGAATAACGATCTTAACAATATCCTCGCTTGGGCCTAAGCGAATCGCGTCGAATTAAATGCATCTAAGACCAAAGCTGTCTCATCTCATTAAAACAAGATCATAACTTAACCACACCGTTTCTTTTGATGGAGCATTTATTTCTGATTCACCGTCACTAAGCATTCTTGGCATTAATATTTCCAGTAAGCTAAAGTTGAAGTTTGGAGTTAATGATATATTCAAAAATCTTTTAAAGAACCGAAGTGACTACAATTTGTCGATAATTTGAGGAATGGCTAACCTCAGATTTCTTGGGAATAGGCTAAACGCGAGCTTGTTTCCAAGCAGTTGGAAATGTTCATGTCGAATAATACAGGTGCGTAGAGGCTTACGCGCAGCTTTTAATTAACAGGGGCGAGAAACCATCAGGAAGTGCGGCTTTGGAGACGTCGACCCCCTAAAGGACCTTGATCACATATCCCGTACGAATGTGTATTGTATTGTACACATCAGTTCTGAACATGGATGCAGTTGATAGGCGCGAAAAGCAGACTCTTTCGCTTTTATTGCTTGGTTGCACTTATCGTTAAACTAAGAGCGGTTTTGCTGTTGTTGAGATCTGCTGTAGGAATACGGAATGTATTTACGCATGCTAAGATTTAGAATCTTATCAAGTTCTAATGTGCATTCATCAACATCCCTCGAAGCAAAATAGACCGACCAATCAATTTCACTAAGATACTGTTTGAGGCTTTCCCAATCAGCATTTTTATGATAACATGTAAGTAGTGTAGCTAGGACAGTTCTGGACCACTTTTTCCATACATAAAGCGTCCGGAAAATTCCAACTATTTTGGTGGTTCTGGACCGGGTCTGGGCCACTGGGGGATTCCGTCTAGTGGTCTACGTCACAGAGCCTGCTTGGGGGAATTCCTTTCCTACCGTCTGGCTGACCAGGGGATGACGTCATCTGGATGGCTGATCCCCGTCAGCTGTTCAAGCTCTTGTCTTAGCTGATTTTTTAATAGAATAATGTTGGATTTTTTTGCTGGAATCGAACCGAGAACGCTTGGTTTTGTAAAATCCAAGGTGCTCGACCATGAGACCAGGGAGGTGTTGGGTGAATATTCTTTAAAGTTGCTATGTATGTGTAGAGTTCTGGACCAGAGTTTTTTATCTGGAACTCTTACCTTCAGATGGCGCCACCATTGCTAGGTGGTTTGAGGACATACTAAATGTGGCTTTGTGTCTTCACTGTACTGGTTTATGTCTTGGCTTACTTGTTAATAATGTCTTGGATGCACCATTGAGTTTTGACTGGCTTATGTCTTGGATACACCATTGAGTTTTGACTTGCTTAGACTTGGATGTGTAATTTGGTCTTGACTGCGCCCTAGCGGCATTATACTATACTACTAAACTACCAGCATGCTCCGGTACTACGGCTTTCTTGGATGTGTGAAGTTTTTTGCTTCACTTTTGTCCCACACGTAGCAGCATGATACGGTTTGGGAAGTTTTTTGCTTTGGGGGAGCTGTAGATATCAGCATGACGTCATCTTGGATTTGCTGTTTTCTTACTTGAATATTTCTTAGCGAGGAATTTGTAGATATCAGAAGCTCTGGATCACTTTCTATGGGGGTTCTGGGGCAGTGGGGTTCTTGGTATCAAATGTTAAATGTTTACCAAACATTAGGCATGCTTCCCCTATTTATGATGTAATTTGATATCACCGCTGTAAACAAATTCGCATTTAAGCTGAATGGTTCATACACACCTGTGTAAACTTCCTGTATACAAATTTGCATTTCAGCTGAATGAGTCATGCACACCTGTGTAAACAAATTTAAGCTATATCAGCACATTTATTCTTTTCATCTAATTTGATACCACACTTCCTGTTGGCAGTCAACAATTTTATTGTTCCAAGAATTTTATCGATCGAAAAGTTTCATTGGAATTCGCATAAAGAAAACAAATTTTCACATTTTTTTGTATGCATTCATGTAAACAACCTCATTTGCAAATTCCACCAGCAGAATAAAGTAATCAAATTAATTTGAATGATTTTTTTGTTTATCGTGTAATTCGATATCATCTCAGCCTGTAAGCAAATTCGTTGGAATTCATCCTGTGCAATGATTATTGTAGCAGCAGGATCATTCATGTTTACAAACCGTTCCTATAAAAGCCCAAGCAAACTCTTGGGGAGCATCAGTCAGTTTTAGTGAGTCTCAGTGATAGTTTAAAAACATAAAATATAAAAATGATAGCCGCGCTAGTAAATAAAAGTTTTTCAGTAATTAAAAACATGCAGAAGGATGTGTTGAAGTGTTTAACAAATTCAGAGAATAAAGACTAAATTGTTAAAAAGTGCAACAGAAACATACATAAATTTCAAGTTGCATTTCGGAAGTGCAATAATAGTGCTAGGAAACGACATTTCGAGAGCTGTCTCGAACAAATTAAAGCATTGAGAGCGCTACTGAGAAGTCCCCGTCGAGGTGGAGGAATTACTCGCGTCAGAAGAAGTGATTTTGTAAAGTGGGAGCAAATAAAGACAGCGTTCGCTAACAGAATTCGACAAGGTGTTATTGCAAATTTAAAATATATCAATCCGAAGCTATTTACGCAAGACGGTGCCAAATTATTTACGCGTCGTGTTAAGAATACCTTAAAACATTATTTTAATATTAAAGTTTCTACAACGTTTTGCGGTGATTTGGTAAAGAAACTGGTGACAATGAAATTATAAAAGAGATTAAATATTTCCAAGCGAGAACTGCTCCAATTAGTGCAGATGATAACTTAGAGAAGTGGTTTAAATCAAACATTTTGGATCCAATACACACTCAGCTGGAAGAATTCCAGGAAAAAGACAGAGGCTGGGTACTGCACTCAATAATACATCTAGCAGTACACATCAACAAGTTTGAACAACTCCGAGGATCTTCGTATATACCCTTACCAAAGGAAATTGCATCAAAGAAAGCATGCATTAATGTGAAAAATAATGATGCAGCATTCGCGTGGGCAGTAATATCAGCGCTATATCCTGCAATTATTCATTCGGATAGGATCTCATCGTATCCGCATTATTCTTCAGTACTAAATTTAACTTGAGTAACATTTCCCATGACGCTTAACCAGATTAAACAATTTGAAGGACAGAACGATTTATCAGTTAACGTATTCACCGTAGAGAAAGAGCGTTTCCTCACAACAGTTCCAGTTAGACTTACGAAACACAGGATGGAGCGACATGTAAATCTCTTAATGCTACAAGATGACTATGATAATGCTGCAATGGATAAAGATCATATGGATGATGATGACGATGATGATGGGATGTTAGCGGATATCATTTCTGCTGGATTAAAGATCTTTCACGACTCATATCGAAGCAAACTTCGAAACATGATGGTAGAAAGTATATATGGGAGAGATGTTTGCTCTACTTTCGCTTTGCTGAAAAATTAGAACCACACACTCCGGAATGTGAGAAGCAAAATGATTGTAGGGCTATGTTTCCATCAGAAGAAAAGAAATGGCTGGAATATAAGAATTATGACCATAAGAATTCAGTCCCGTTTTGCGTATATGCCGATCTTGAGTCAATATTGAAGCCGATTCAGGGAAACGATCAAAATACACAGCGAATCCAGGAGCATGAAGTTCACAGAATAGGATTCTATTTCCACTGCAAACATGATCCTAAGCTCTCATATTACACAGCATCCATAGCTGTACAGAAAAAGCTGAACGTCAGGCCAATGCAGCCCCTAACAAAAGATAAACGGCGATCACATATCGAAAATACTTGCTGCCATATATGTGAAAAAACGTTTGCAGCCGATGAGGAACGAGTTCGGGATCATTCTCACTTAACTGGTAAATACTGAGAATCATAATTCCATTCATTTTTTCATAATTTCTTTTAACAGGAAAATACCGAGGGCCAGCGCGCAATGCGTGTAATCGCATGTATCAAGATTGCACCATAGTTCCAGTAATTTTTCGTAATTCATCCGGATATGATGCCACTTCATTATTAAGGATATAGCTACATCTTTCTCAGGAAAAGGTGATCTCTTACCAATAAACAAGGAAAGATATATCTCGTTCTCCAAGCACATGGAAGACAGCCACATAAAATTCAGATTCATCGATTCCTTCCGTTTTATGGCTGAATCTTTAGATAAGCTATCATCATTGCTGGCAATGGATAAATTAAACACTACAAGAGCAGTATGGCAGGGGTTGGATGATGACACTATCAAACTTCTTACACGCAAAGGTGTCTTCCCATATGATTTTATTGATGACTGGGATAAATTGGATTTCCGGAACTTGCCAACACAGGAAGCGTTCTACAATAAACTGACTGACAGTGCTATATCTCCTGAGGACTACGATCATGCTGAAGAGGTCTGGCAAAAATTTGAAATACAAACATTTGGTGAATATTCAGATCTTTACCTTAAGACTGATGTTCTCCTATTGGCCGATGTGTTTGAGAACTTTCGAGAAGTGTGCATGAAGACATACAATTTAGATCCAGCACATTATTACACCATGCTAGGCCTATCATGGGGTGCTATGCTAAAATACACTAATGTGAAATTAGAGCTGATAACCGACGTAGATATACTGCTATTTATAGAGGAAGGCAATCGAGGTGGTATAAGTCAATGTACGAACAGATATAGTAAAGCAAATAATAAATATATGGATGATTTTAAGCCTGAGGAGAAAGAGATATACTTGATGTATTATGATGTGAATAACCTTTATGCGGATTCAAATGGGTTGATGTTCCCAATATTGACGTTTCCGAAATTCCTGATGATTCTCCAACTGGATACATATTCGAAGTCGACTTGGATTATCCTCAACATCTACATGATAAGCATAAGGACTTACCGTTTTGCTCTGAGCATGCAGCACCACCTGGAGCAAAATTAGAAAAGCTTTTGACAACATTACATCCAAAAACTAAATATACTATACACTACCGAAATATGAAGCAATGCTTATCACATGGACTCATCCTGAAAAAAGTGCAACGTGTTCTTCAACGCGACCAATCAGCTTGGCTTAAACCATATATTGACTTAAATACTACAAAACGGATGCAGGCTACAAGCGATCATGAGAAGGACAACTTTAAGAAGATGAATAATGCAGCTTTTGGTAAGACCATGGAAAATGTGCGCAAATATAGCGATATCAAGTTTTGCGTAAAGTGGGATGGTCGCTATGGTGCAAAGCGCGGATTGCGGCACCCAACTTCCACAGTGCAACGATATTTGATGAAAATTGAGTTGCTGTGGAATTAAGGCGACTCAAAATCTTATTCAATAAGCCTCTCTGTATTAGAATGGCAGTTATGGAAATTTCAAAGATATGCCTCTACGATTTCCATTCCAGTTTTATGCAGCGTGAATTTGGAGATAAATGTAAAGTCATGTATACAGATACAGATTCTCCAATATATGAACTTGAAGAGAAAAATGCATATGAGTTTATGGCTGAAAATGTAAACAAATTTGATACAAGCGATTACCCAGAAGATAATCAATTCAATTTACCGCTCATGAATAAAAAGATTCCTGGTCTAATGAAGGATGTGCAGAATGGGAAAATCATGAGCGAATTTGTTGGCTTGCGCTCGAAAATGTACAGTCTGCTCATAAACGATGGTAAAACTGTAAGGAAAGCAAAAGGGGTAAAGACTAATGTAGTCCATAAGCATATCATTTTCGAAGACTACGTCCAATGTTTGAATAACAAGCGAATATTAACTGCTAATCAGAGCTCCATACGATCGCATAACCATAATGTCACCACGATCAGCCAAAAGAAGATTGCATTGAGTCCATATGATAACAAGCGGTATATTATGAGTGGGACAAAGGATACTCTACCATGGGGACATTACTCTATTCAATCAGAAAAGCAAGGAGCGGACGCAGAAAACATATAATCTAAGGCTAGTCTAAGATATGTATTGTAAATAAAAATAGTATTATAGCTAAAATACCATTTCAGATAGATGAAATAGTTTGTTGTAATTGTATTATAGTCTAAGATATGCATTACTGTAAAATAACGAAAGTATTATTACAGTTATAGGGAAACCGATTTAAGGAACCCCAACCATTGAATGATACACTAAGAATTAAATGTTACTATTTTTCGATTTATAATAAATCAATAATGATATCTTATATATGGTATTCTCTTTATTCAATTTCCCTACTAAGTCCAGAACTCCCAAATAATATTTGCCCACTACAGCGAGCTCCTAATCGGGCGGGTGAGCGTTTTACCCAGAATGCTAGGACGGCTTGAGAAAAAAATATTTACACTTGGAGACGACCTTTACCCCTGGCATCACCTTTGAAAGCGGAATGGTCTTTGGTCCTTGACCTTCATCCGAAAGTGTGTGTTTGGGCAAAAGTGAAGCAAAAAACTTCCCAAGTCGTAGCATGCTGCAACGTGTGGGACAAAAGTAAAGCAAAAAGCTTCACACATCCAAGAGAACCGTACCATACATCCAAGAAAGCCGTAGTACCGGAGCATGCTGGTAGTATCAGCTAATGCCGCTAGGGCGCAGTCAGGACCAAATTACACATCCAAGACATAAGCCAGTCAAAACTCATTGGTGCATCCAAGACATTAACAAGTAACCCAAGACCCAATTGTGCAGCCAAGACATAAACTAATACAGTGAAAACCCAAACCCACATTTAATATGTTCCCAAACCACCTAGCGATGGTGCCGCCATGTGCAGGTGAGAGTTCTAGATAAAAAACTCTGGTCCAGAGCTCTACACATGTATAGCAACTTTAAAGAATATTCACACAACACCTCCCTAGTCTAATGGTAGAGCACCTCGGATTTTACAAAACCAAGCGTTCTCGGTTCGATTCCTGCAAAAAAATCCAACATTATTTTATTAAAAAATCAGCTAAGACAAGAGCTTGAACAGCTGACGGGGATCAGCCATGCAGATGCCGTCATCCCCTGGTCAGCCAGACGGTAGGAAAGGAATTCTCCAGTGGCCCAGACCCGGTCCAGAACCACCAAAATAGTTAGAATTTTCCGGACACTTTTTTTATAGAAAAAGTGGTCCAGAACTATCCTAGCTACACTACTCATATAAGCCTACGTGTAGGTGGTGAAGCTGGGCGGCACATGTTTGGGGTGATAAATTGAGCCATGATAAAGCAGTGGTCTGCATTACCAAGAGGGGAGCCGACTGAGATGGAATATTTGACGGGGTCAGAAACAGATCTAATAGCTTTATCTCCAGCTGTATCAGGAATACGTGTGTGTGCATCCACTAGCTATAACAATTAAACGATTCACAGAAGAGTTCGACAAATCGACCCGCAGGGCTTGTGGTAGAAGAACTTCTAAGCCACAGTATGCTAAGGACATTAAAATCGCCTGCTAGGACGATTTTGGAAGGGGGAGGGACAGAATGCAGGTGATCAATATTGTCAAGTGATAATATTGTCAAATGCGGCTCAGACATATTTGTGTTGCGATAAAGACAACTGAAGTAGATGATGTGCCTGTGGAGTTTGAATCTAATCTAGATGTAATTAAACTCTGGATTGGTGGAAGGAAAATCTTTAAGAATAGTAAAGGACACATCTTTCCAAATATATAAAGCGATCTCTCTGTTACCAGGGACGTTATACTGATTAATATCAGCATCAGAAACGACCTTGGTTTCACATAGCGCAAGAATAGCCGCATTTTTAGAGCAGTACACCGAAAAACGATTTGCTCTTATTCCGCGAATGTTGCAGAATTCTAAAATAAAATTCTGCATACTCAAAAGCAAAACAATAAACAGAAGAAAAAACGACACACAACATCGACGTTAATTACCCTAACACTCTTTCGTAACGAACGCACCTCTCAGGTGCTCAGACACAAATTTTTTTAGTCAGGGGTTAGTGAGTAGATGATATTTATTTAACGAATGGCGGTTAATGTACAAAAACTCATTTTGCTTTTTCGTCTTCGTATATCCCGCAATAGTGTCTTTCTGATCGGTGCAAATTATTTATTTGTTCGTATTTGTACTACTTATGTCTGTTTGGAATGAAGGTACTTGTACCATGTCAAAAAAAATTTATAATTTTAATTATTTATTTCAGATTCATCAAAAGCTGACTACTACAGTTTATTAAGCAAGATGCTAATAACCTCCAAAGTGTTTGGGAGTGTAGGTACTATTTAAAGTAGTAACAATATATTGAATTAACTAAGCTAAAGTTAAAGTATATTTTTCAATCTGCACATATTAAAATAATTAAGTTTGCTATCATTCATGTTAAAGAGATGCGACCGATATTAATGGCTCATACATAACATATTTTAGCCGTTTTATGGTGGGGAAGAAGAAAGAACTCATGGTTCCTCGTGGATGGAATTAAGCAATAAAGATGAGTTGATGTCCCTCGCCAATATATCAAGAATTAAAATAATGCTCACTATGTACTAATGCACACTAGGTAAGATACTCCATGATTGGTCTAACAAAAGTAATGTAAGGAGCATCAAGCGCGCCTTGTCCACCTTTTAACAAAACCCAAACCCAGTCTCACTAATTCGGGTATCAAATATAAATCTTAATAATTTTTCGTTTTTAAAGTCTGGATATTGGGCTTCCCTCTATAATATAGATGAACAGAATATGCAAGAATTACTGCATGTAGTACATTTATTTGTATCCGAACGAAGACGATTGTAATGTGATGACTTCCTAAGTTAGAATTTTAAGAACACATTCTGCTAAATTTAAACAATAAAATTCTCGCTGGAAATAAAAAGAAACTAAAAAAACAAGGAAAAAGTTACAATTCGTCTAAGACCAATCCTAAGATACCCTAGGTGAGCCTTGTGCAAATTTGTTTGTTAAAGTGGTTTTTCCGATCTATTTCTAGGACGGTTCATCGGACAGGAAAAATAATCAAAATAAATATCAGTACAAAAATCGTGATTATTTAAAATAAAGTTTGTTTCTTATACTCGTATATATTAAAAAACAGACGGACATACTATTACTTCTATTCGTTATAGCGAAGACAGACTTACAATTTCAATATTGATATATTGATATTGCAATTATGTAAATTGCAATATAAAATTTCAGGGACACACTAGCGGTTTACGATACTGACAATTTAATTAGAGAACTTAAATTTGATTTATCACTTGTTTTGTCATTTAATTTGTCGTTTGACTTAAGAAAGTTCCGCACACGTACAAAATGCGATCAAATATTGTGAGATTACTTGCCTATATGTAAAATGAAAACTAACTAGACACTTCAACTTGACAAGTGTCAAATATTAAATGTCAGAAAAAGTTGCAGCGAATATTGTATTATGAAATTGGGTTGTAAGAGGTTCGTATATTAAATGATAATAGTTTATAACTACGGTCACATTGAGTTCCACTGTACTACATACTGAGTGTACACCGAGCTGTTTCTCAATATACAGAGACAGACTTGCGGTGTTGCGCAAATTGTACTATTGATATTGCAAGTCTGTCTCCGGTATTACAAATGGAATGATAAACTTGGTATACCCTACGATATTTCATTTAGGTTATGATAATCCAATACAAGATGCAGTGGATACAATGGTGGACAAATTCCATCCATAAACTACATAATAAACGGAGACTCACTCCAATTAGACTGAATTTGAATTTAATTATACAGAATAAGTTTTAGTAAACTTCTAATCGGGAAATTTGTTACTATTGAAATATTTTAATATCCTCTTGCTATGGACAACTGCACTATTATTTAGAATAAGTTTGTTGGTTCTGAGCGCATTTCAAAAATAATACATAGAAGCAGCAGAACAGGCTGAACAAAATCGAAATCAGTGAAAATAATCAGCTTGTAAGGACACATACCATCAGAGGCTTCGAAAGCAGCCTTGATGTTTGTCGGGGTCAACGCTAGATAAAAACCTGAATTCATTAGTAGTAGATTGTGACAAAATTCGACAGTTGTGCCAATATTGTTTCTAGTCCATGCAGCACATTGTGTTTTATAAAACGCTTTCACCTGGCCATAAACAATCAAAACAAGCATAACATCAAGAGGCTGCCATCGGTGACTGCAGTGAGGTGGGCAAGAAAGGAAGGCGACGATGTTTGATTGAAAGTGGGAGTTATGGTTGTCAAGGAGAAGGAGTTCTGGTGAACTTTTTCTCCATGATTTAACGAATTCAGCTTGTTGCATGTATCCGGAGTCATTTGCATAATCAACTGCGCCAGAAGAGGCATGATGGAGGAAAACGTTTATTAACTATTACTTACGAATAATGATATTGGGTTCGAAGTACTAACATGAAAAACTTTCGATATTTCCACATAACCAGCTTCAGAGATGCCCGCTATTTCATCATAAATTTTGGTGACCTATCGATGTACATTAGTATTCGGGATATAGTATGCGGTGGCTCTGAGTGGTTCCTTGTCGACTTCGATTGCTTTAAGCAATGTAACAAAATCCATCCCAAGTAACATTGGAGGTTGAAATTCCTATCATCGAGGGCTCATCAACCAATTTTGGTTACGTAAACTAGACTTAAGAATTTAAACTCAAAAGCCACTCTGCTTTAAGGAAAATTAGGAAGGAAATTTTACTTAGTAATTCCTTAAATTTGGCCTTTAAAGTAATCTTGGCTTTATAGTAAATTATTCGAGAAAAATATCGAAATAATTCCTTTTTAATTTACCTCATAGGAATGAGTAAAAATAGGGAAATAAATAAGGAAAATTTCGTTACTTTTTACCTTAATTTTACTTAAATTTGAGGTCAAATTTAAGAAAATGTGTGGACTTTGTAGCTGGATCTATTCCCAAGTTCAAGGCAGGATAACGTAAATACTCCCTAGGTAATTCCCTATTCGATTGTGTTCGCCCTTAAAGTCCGAATTCCCAAAAATGTTAACCTCAAGGCACAAATAAGAAAAATACAGATAACCATCCACCGTACTTAAAACTGACACCAATTATTGCGGCTAACCGACAAACATGTGCTTAAAGCTTTTCTCTCACAAGCCATCTACCAAACTCTCATTTTTCGAGAGAGATGTAAAGATAAAATTGAAAGCAAAAGTGGGGGGCTGTGAGATAGTTCAAAACAATCAAGTCGATCGTAGGTACAGTGTTGCAGGGAGAAACGTAAGCATTGTGGGCTGTGCGTTGTCCCCGGAATAATCTCAAAGAGACATGTTTCTCGCATAGAATCTCTCGCAAAAGCTTCAAAGCTCTTCTTCGAAACAATGTGCTTTCTATTTCAGTTGTTGACTGAACGTCACTGATCCCAATAAGGTCTGGACATCTGGGTTTATCTGTGCTCAAGGTAAATTGAAGTAAATCGAAATCCTTAATAGTTGAAATTACGTAATAAATAATACAACCAAAAATTAAAGTTCTTTTATATTTGTTTCGCTTCAGTATCACTGGAATTAATGAACTCCTCCCATTGAATCGCCTCATCAAAATTACAAATGTGGCTCCTTTTTAAGATATATTTATTTCCGAACTAGTCAAGTTCTGGAATACCATTAGCATCTTTTCTCAAAGATGCTAACCCTGATTTGGCCTAATACGCGTGATTATTTGCTTCCCAACCTTGCGGAATATACGCATATTCAACTACGTATTGCATCATTTACCCGCTTTTTGACAAATCCCAAATGAAGATGCTATTGACATGGCTTATTATTTTTAAGATGTAAATTAAATATAGGAGTTAGTTATATCGAGACATTTTTACAGTCTTTCTGGTTGACAATCAATTCAATTCTTCCAATTCTCAAATCACTTTTACCTATTTAAGGCAAAGTTCCATAATTTAAGTCGAAATTTCTTAATAGGTAAAAATTATCATTGCCTTTGAACACAAAATTACCTAAATCGTGATTTTTGCCCTCAAAATCGAAAATTTTCGCATTTCACTTTGCCATCCAGGAAAGTCGTCGGAGAAGGAAAACTTTTAAGTCAAACTAACTTTTATGTCGAGAGATGTAATATGCGCCATATTGATTTAACAAAAACATGGCTGCCATATATTAATTTCATTTTTTCCATAGTTATTGAAGAAAACACCCAAATAAATGAATTTTTATTAATTTTAGAAGGATTTAAAAATATTTAAATAAATTTCAAGCTTACTATAAATGCAAACCAAAGAATAATTTAAAAAATTTTAAAATTAATAATATTAATATCTTTTAAATATACAATATTTTTAAAGCGCCTTAGTGTTTTTGTCGTTTTTCATTGAGCGCTTAGAAGCTGATAGAATTAATTTTGAATAAGCTCATAATTTCTACATATTTTATTAAAACAATACTTCTCATAATTATGCAAGTTAGAGCTATGTGCCTTGCTCATAATATTTACATTACCAACTTGGGAAAATATACACACACAATTCTTATAATACGAAATAAGATAGTAAATCGGTCGAGATTAAGGTAAATTTACGTAAATTCGACGCGAAATTTACGTCAAATTTACCAAATCAAGGAAATCTGTCCTCTCCCCTATAGGGAAATATTCCCTAATTTACGTCGATACGACGTCCTCTCAATCTCCACTAACGTAAATCGGACGTACGTCTATTCGACGTAAATTCGACCTAAGAAGAGGGGAATATTGCTTGAGGTAAGATTCCCGTTTTTTTTTACTAGTTGCTATACTGATATTGTACACTCAAATTTCGGCCCTTTTGCAAAGTTGGATCGAAAAACTTATTTATTTAATTATTTTAAGCTCAATCTGTAGAAAATCTGCATCCCTTTTCTTCCACAAATCAAACAAACATTATTCTCAATTTTATATTTGCTTTATTGTTTTATTTTCCCCGACTTCAAGTAAGTTCTTAACAATGCACACTATCTATTCTAAATTTGCTTCATCAAACAGAAAAAAAAACGGTTTTCTTAAACTTATCGACATTCAATGCGGAATACTTTTAAATCGATACCTTAATCGAAGATGGACCACGTTATGGGCATAATGAATATTTATTGTCAACAAACTAAAATTGCACCTATATTTTTTTTATATTTGTTTCCAACAATCGTGACGTTATGACTGTGTAGCTCTGTCAATCTACATCCTTTCCTCCATAACTAACATGGTAACAGAGCTGGGCAATACTTAAGTAAAAAAGGACGTAAGTACATACTACTTAAAGTACATTTTCGTTACTTAAGACTTTACTTAAACATAAGTAAGTACTTGCTTCTATTTACTTGTATCTGCTTAAGGCTTAGTTTTGTATTTAAGTACGATGACTTTTACTTAAGTATTTCTGAGTCTATTAAGTACCTACAAATATCTAACTCTTCGTAGAATATAAAATACAATCTCTAGCGCAAGTCCTATTTTGTTGAGTGTTAAAGCACGCATAAAACTGTCAAAGCAACTCACGCGTCAAGGCAAAACCTCAGACAAACTAAAAAACATACAAACAAGACTGAGCAAGGAGAACAAAAACCAGTAACATCTCTCTCGAATATAAAATCAGCGATGCCTCGACCTGATGTAGGAAAGGCCTCAATTTTTTCATAGAAATTTACTGGAAATTTTTTCCTTACAATTTTTATGACAATCGGTGCTTGGGCGGACCTCTAATAGTTTTTATAAGTGTAGTAATGAGAGGTGAAAGTTTTACTGTACGTGCAGCACCAAATACTATAAATACTAGCCACTGGTTACATATTGTAGTTTTCAAGAGGTATTTACTTATTAATATCTATTAAACGAACTCTATAAACTTAATTATATTACTGCCAACGTACAAAGATTCTAAAAAAGTACTTTAAAAAGTACTTCAAAAAATACTCAGTACTTTTTAAAGACTTAGTACTTAGTTACAAGTACTTTTCATACATGCGGTATTTGTACTTATGCTGAAGTACTCAGGCCTTCGGTAAATTCAACGTATCGAAACTTATTATTTTCGTGAACAAAACTCGATATCTTATAAATAAAGCAAAGTGCATAAAGTAGTTCATATCAGTCACGCCAACGATGTTTGCGTTCGGGATGACCAGTGAGCCAACCAGAATCAGCTTTATATAAGTATGATTCTCCATATTGTGATTCTTTGTGGTGATTTTAAGGAGTACCACCGTGGTTAATTAAGCTGTCTCACCATGTTCGATTAAGCTGTCCCACAGTATTCAAATTACATAATTTAAAATTGGACTGAATTTTTTTTTTTTTTTTTCAAAATATCATTGAATACTTTTATTACAGAATAGTAAGAAATAATCATGTAACATAAAATAATTCACCTTTGTTGATCGTTGAATAAAATTACTTCAGCCACAATTAAAAAAACCCAAAAATTATTTTCCCACAACAAATTCTCAAGACAACTTTGACACATATAAGCAACTTGTTCTACAGTGGCGGCTCATGGGCTTCAGAAGAAGAGAAGCAAATAATAATATGCAATCCACTACAATCCAGCTCCAAGTAAAAGCGGAAAAGTCATAGGGAAACGTTTATTACTTAAGTTCAAGTAAAACATTTTCCCAGTTAAAGGTAAAACTCTGAAGCGGAGCTTTTGTAAGGAGGAACCTAGTTTTTAGCTCGAATAAAATGTGAAATTCAAAGTTCTCAATAAACCTTTAGTTCAATTAACTATAAAAAAAAATTAACCTATTTATCGGGTATAACTTCTTGCGTCAATACTTGTCTATTTATTGTCCCCTTAAGTCTCCTAAGGTCCTTTTTGATTGACTTTCTAAAGAACTATATTATTTGTGGGCTCACAATGGAGCTTAGAATTTGTTGGGACATTTCAAAACCTTCAGAGAGGCTATCGCTTCGGTGTGGAGCATTTACTTAAAATCAGATGGATTTTTGATCCAAAAGTAGCTAATCAATAAGGAGCACCGGAAGAAGATTTGAGCAACACGTTCATGTATGTATGGTTTGAGTCAAAAGCAAATCCATCCAACCACTGGCCACTGTTGGTCGAGTGGGAGGTTATATGTTATGTGAGATGGTATGATAATGGGTGGGGAAAACGCTACGTTTCCTTCAGTGTCCCATAGGAATACACTAATTTACATAAATCTATATTTTTAATTTACCGGAGAAAATTGTGTAATTCATACCAAAACTTTCCGCTGGTAGAGGTGGATAAATTGTTGACTTCTTAGACATTTTTTTTAAAAATATATATACATATTGTTAAAAGTCAGCACACCATGTGACTTTACATTGAGCGTCAAAAACGGTAGCCAATGCAAGCATGTAGAAAAAATGTCCCGACCTGCCTTCCGTTCAACCCATATATGTGGGAATTTTTTTCATTTCTTTTAAATGGAATGAATAAAGCCTTAAAAAAATTCTCGAAATGTTATTTAACTTTCATATTTTATTTAAAACTCAAAAGTCGCTTTTTTGCTGCACGCTCTTCGTTCGATGTTCAACTCGACACCAACAGGAATGACTGGAAAATGAACCGATAACATTACTTTCTAACTTGACTGTCGGCTTACGCCTAACAAGTTTTACCTTGCTATAGTATATTTATATCTATTTCATATATTCATATATATATATATCTCATATGTACTTATATGCACATATATATAATAGTTATATCGCTCTTTAGTTATTGTTTACATAGTACTGAGATAAGTTAAGATATACATAGTAAGATGTACTGAGATCGGATGAGAAGTAATAAGATAGCCAATGTAATAAAAGTAGTCCAGATTTTTTACCTCTCGTATGTATTGGAATACTCAGAGAATATTCCCGTGGCTTCTACAAAGATCCAAATTTCTTCAAAAATTAAAGATATTCGCTTCTATACCATTTTTCATTTTAATTCAACTTTTGACCATTTTAATTAAACCTAGCGTCAAATAAATTAAACTTTAAGCCAATAAAATTCAACTTTAAGCCAAAGATATTCAACCTCAAGCCAAAGAAATTCTACCTTAATCCAATAAAATTCAACTTTAAGCCAAAGAAATTCAACCTTAGGCCAAAGGAATTCAACTTTACTTCAAATAAAGCAGAATTTTAGTAAATTAAATTAAGCTGTGTAATTCATTTCAAATAAACTCTAGTCCAACTAAAATAAGAATTTCTAAAATATATACAGGTTATAACTATCACTGCTATGAACAACGAATACATTAATCACCACAATACTATAACATGCAATTCAGATAAATATTGTAAATTTTTAAAGGAACTTATCGATCAAATTAATGGACGGGACGGTACTTGGTTTATTATGGACAATGCAGTCATACACTAAACCTTACAAGTAAGAGAAATATCTTCTGTCTTCTCGAATATAACATTGCAATATTTGCCACCATACTCGCCATTGTTGAATTCCACCGAGAAAGTGTATTCCAAAGTTAAAATTTCAGGAAGAAAAATTCTTAATTTTTCTAATATTGATCACAATCTCTCTTAGGGTGGACACGGGATAGCAACACGTATTCACGCTTCCTAGATGCAAGTTGGCGGCAGTAAACCTTCATCTATCATTTGTCCTAGGAATATTTTTTGTTGGCAATCACCTGCAATTCAAAGGATCTTTATCAATCATAGCCACGGGAAGATGCTCGGTCTAGACTTATTTATTTCTGCCAATCTACATACTTTATCCTACAAATGGTTATCTAATTCTTCAAAGACAAAACATTTCGTTATTTTGTTTTTTTTTTTACTATTCTTATCTTTGTCTATCTATCTATCTTATCTATCTTCTTCCTCGCTTAGCTCGCCCACAAAGCTCAGGTCGTGTAACTTGCACCATTGTTTCATCTCCTCTGCTGATTGTAAGGATTTATATGGTTTCCTGGTCACCTAAATTTCTTTCACATCTTTGATGTCCTGTCGGTCAAAAATAAAATTGTTTTGAACACGTAAGCGCTCTTGAATCTAGACTGTACCTTCCGCCACTTGCTCATGTTTTATTAACACCGGTTTCCTTCTTTCTATAATTTGAGACATTGAAGCGTCTCATTAAATTTACTTGCCAAAAGATTTTCTGTCTAATGCTTTGGTCGAATTAGAATTTCGCTCGCTGAGTAATAGATTTACAGGTGCTACGTGCCTCTCTATAGATATGTCTCAATTCCGCTGAATGCTACAGTTTATATGTTTGGAATGCAGCTTCCTTATCTCTTATGGCAATATAACAGTCATTGTTAAACTAAGATGTGTAGTTAAGCTTAATATTTTTGTATTTGTGCTGAAAGCAGCAGTGCATCCGAAACCATAAGCTATTGGTAATGTACTCAGAGCAGCACTCAACATCTCTCGAGGAAAAACATTCAGATCAGTCTAACCCTCTAATGAATTTATTGAATGAAGCCCAAGTAAATGATGTGTTGATGAAGTTTAAATCTAATCCAGACCTAATTGGCCTCTAGATTACTTGAAGTGAATTTAGGGACAATGGAGAGAGAGGCACACCATTGCGAATGTACAGAGCTATTCGTCTCTGGGGATAAAAGGGGGGCACTAGTGATAACCTGGTATGCGAAACTGATTGATATCAGCATCAGAAATAACCTTGGTTTCACTTAGGGCGAAAACACCCGATTTCAAAGAAGGAAAATGGCAATACACAGAGTAATAATTACTGGCGAGGTGATTTTAAGGCGCAATAAGTAGGGGAAAGTACGCACGTGTCTGCTTCCATTGGCAGTCCAAACTCAAATCCCTTAAGTTAAATCAACGGTCTAACTTTTCTGCTGCAACTTCTTTATGTGTGAATTATAGTCTCATAGCGAAAAACTATAATGTCTTAAGGCACTTTCACATCAAAACCAAGAATCGAAAAAATGTAAACCGAAAAACTCAATTTATTCAACGTTAAAACAAGATTTTTGCTCCAATGATGGGAAATGAATAAACTAATAATTTTACTAATAAAATAGTATATTTATCTTAAATTTTTTAAGAAAACACAACTTTTATGATTTATCGTACGAATTTTTCCGCCGAAAAAGTTTTTCGGCCGATAAAACATAAAAGTTGTGTTTTCTTAAAAATCTGAAATAAATATAACTATTTTCTCAGTAAATTCTTAGTTTATCCTATTTCTCTGGATTTTATTAATCATTGGAACAAAAATCTTGTTTTAAAGTGGAATAAATTGAGTTCTTTGGTTTACATTTTTCTGTTCTTGTTTTTGACGTGAAAGAGCCTTAGGGGAACCTCTACGCCGAAAAAAAACCTGGGAAAATATCTATTCTGTTATGAGTAAAAAAAAAATTGTTATGTATATGTCACAGTCAAAACACGAAATCCGTCAAAATCCGATTTTACTAGGAAATTCTAGTTCTAACAAAGCGCTCTCGGTAGTTGTAACTAATATAACACAGTTAAAGCTAGAACTAACGAGAGCGCTATGTTAGAACTAGTACTAACTAAAGAATATTTAGTTAATTCTGTTTGTGGCTGAATTCTCGCGTAGCTCTTAGTTAAATCTAGAACTGACTGGTTGCTATTAGTAGATTTGCGTTACAATTGAATTCTCTCGCCATTAAAATCTAGATTAGGGATGTGGCTATTTATACATACAGTATGTATACGCAATAGGTAAAAGGCGGGGGCGTACCGATCAGTGACCCCCCCCCCCTCCCGCACACGACGCAACACATGTCGTGGTGAAATTGAGACCTCACGACTCGAGGTAGCAGCAAATGCACAAGTAATTAAACGATTTGCAATAACTAACCATTTTACTTCACACAGTAAAATGCTTGGCGATTGCGAATTGTTTACTTGTAAACTGTCGCATCCACTGCTGAATGTAACTGGGCATTGAGTCATGGTTAAGTAATTCACTTCGCATAGTGAAATACTCAGCTGGGCTCACTGTTTGTTTACATACAGTATTGGGGGCTCCCGCTGTCGGCAGTGATTAGCGTAATACTTTGTAATTATGATTGCAAGGTATTGCGCTGGTCACTGGGTCAAAGTCGCTTCCGCCTGGTTGAATGGAGGTGAGTACGGTCGTTTCGATAGATCGGGTTGCGTAGTTAGAAGTAAGCTTTGATAAAAGATAACGGTTCGGTGTGCAGTAGGTCAGTTGTCATTCGAGCGGTTAGACGGAGTGGTAGCTCCAATTAGTAATTCGAGTAGTAATTAAAGAAGATAATAAGAAGTGTCGATCGCGAGTAACTGTTTTTGTAGTAACAGTAAGTCAAAAATAAAGTATTGTTTTAGAATTACGCGAGTTTTTTTATTGAATCTAACTGATTTATTTACGGCATTGCTTTGGGACACGACAAATTGGCGCAGCCGGATAAAGAGTAGGTAAGTGTTTTTTTTTCAGTGAAATAATTAATTTTTCATTTTTATTTTATTTTTATTTTATGGGAGTAAAGCTTATTAGCTGCTCCATATTTTTGTGAAGTGTGGGAGTAAAGCTTTTTTAGCTGCTCCATTTTTTTTGTATTTTGTGGGAGTTAACGCTTTTTTAGCTGCTCCATTTTTTTTAGTATGGGAGTAACGCTTTTTTAGCGGCTCCGTTTTGTGGTATTTGGTGGGAGCTAACGCTTTTTTAGCTGCTCCATTTTTTTAGTATGGGAGTAACGCTTTTTTAGCGGCTCCGTTTTGTTGTAGTTTGTGGGAGTAAACGCTTTTATTAGCTGCTCCAGTCTTAAACTAATGTTCTTTTCAGGGTAAAGTATTGGAGAAAATTAAAGAAAAAAGGGTATAAATTGTGGTGATTGTCGTTGCGTGAGATTGTTTTTGGTTATGTGGTCTGAGTGATAGTGTGGTATGTAAATGATGTAGTTTCAGTAGTTTAGCATATTAATTAAATAAATTGTAATTTTTCGGAATGTACGGCGTATTAAGGGTTATAATTTTGGTCATTGGGAAGTTGTCAAATGCTAGGTAAAATATTTATGGTATTTGCGGGTATTCGGGTGGTAAACGTGGAAGAGGGTTCGGGAATATTGAAGATTAGGAAAGATCATTGTAAAAACACCGTCGAAAATTCAAGCTTCTGCGTTTAGGGTTTTTAATCAATTAGTTACAGTCGGGGGAAGTGTTTGAGAGTTAAGGGTAAATTAGATATTGACTATAGATGTCAGTGGGAAGAAGTAACGTTCTAACGAGGGAAGAATTGTTACGAGTTAAGGATCAGGAAAAGGAATTGAAAACCAGAACGCAGGAATTGAAGGAGTGCCAGCTGAAATTAAAACATTACGAACAGGATTGGCGGTACCTAGAAGAGCATCTAACGGATGAATTAAAGAAACGATTGCCGAGTGAAGACGTAAATAAGTTTCTGGAGGAAATAAATCAGGCTACAGTGAAAAGCACAAAGGGAGAAACCTTCGATTTGTTGGTAACGTCTTCCTTTGAAGTTATTGGTAGAATTGAGCAAGAAACAGATCAAGCGTTGGATGAGTGCAAACAGGAAAACAGGGCTTTAAAATGAACTATAAAGTCTTTAGAAAGGTAATTGGAGGAGGCAGAAGAGACCGCCACTGAACTAGAGCAAGAATTAGGAGTCGCACCATTATCACAAGAAGAGGGTCTAGTTCGAGGGATTTTTAAGAAGTGGTCACCCAAGAAATTAGTATTCCACGAACGGCAGCGTGAAGAAAGAGCGAGTTTCAGGGCAAGAAGAAATTTTGAAAGCTAAAAAGCAGACCTTAGCAAAGACGAGTGAAGACCAAGTGCAGAAAGAAACAAACTCAGAGAAACCAGCAAGGAAAACCATGGCCGATGCTTATGATAAAGTCATGGACTTGGTGTCCAGATACATACCCACGTTTTCTGGAGAAAGAACGCCAAAACTGTCGAAGGAAGTTCACCGTTTCCTGAGCTGCTGCAAAGATCTTTACGATCATTTAAAGGCCGAGGAACAGCCAATCTTCATGAAATGTGTAAGATATCGGTTGTTAGACGACGCATATTATCTAGTAAGCTCGGCGGAGCCGAAGGATTTTGAGGCGTTGCAGCAGACAATTCAAACTGCCTATATGCGAAAAAAATCGTACTGTGAGCTGCGAGCTGAAATGATAGCATGCGTTCAAAGGCACGGTGACGACGTAAAAGACTATGCGGATAGACTTAAGCAGCTACTGTGTCAAATCAAGGCGGCAGTTTCGGCTAAGTATCCAGGCAAAGACGGGGGATTGATAGCGGAACTTGAGGCAGACGCGGTGACAACGTTCAAGGCAGGTGTTATGCAGCAGACTACTCAGCTTTATTTGACGGGACGCAAATTTCGATCTCTGGATGAAGCGCGTGAGGAGGCAGACTATTTCGAGATGGATACTAGGAGGCTTAAAAGTAAGGAACCTGGGCTGCGGAATTATACGAAGGAAGACAACAGGGGAATGGCAGCAGGCAGCTGGGGTGCTGGTAGGTTCAGCAAGGAGGATCCTAAAAGTACGGGACCGCAATTGAGGCCAGCATTATCGGGAATGCACAGGGGTTCCCCTAGTCAAACAAGGCAACCAAGACCTATTCAGTGCTTTCAGTGCGGACAATGGGGACATTTTGCTAAGGAATGTAGAGAAAGGATACAGACGCCTTACTGCATAAAATGCCGAATATATGGACACGACGCAACTGGATGCAAAAGGCAACAAGTCAGGTTTGCTGAGGCACTACCTAGCAGTTCGGTAGAAGTGCAATCGGAAGCAAAAGTTATATACTGCCAATTTTGTAGAACATCGGACCACTACACCGCAAATTGTTTAAAAAAAATTTTAGCAGAGAATAATATTCAGCAAGAGGGAAACGGGAGGTGGCAGCTCGGGAACAATCCCGCAGCTGCCTTCCACTAAACGAATTAGGAACCAGATATTCGGCTAAAGACATAGACATGGAATTAGAGCTAGTTAATAATTGCATCATCACAATAGAAGCCGACATTGGACTAGAAGATAAGCTTACATTATTGGTGGATACTGGATCCACCTGCAATTTAGTTAAGGTAAATAAAATAACGATGGATACACTGATACAAAAACATAAATGTATCACGATTGGAGGGCTGTTTGGAGCTCAGCAACGTTCAATTGGAACCTGCAAGGCGCATCTTCACGTAGGTAGGGGTAAGCAAGAATGCGAGTTCCAGGTAATACACAACACAGATTCAATACCGGTTGACGGAATATTGGGAATGGAATTCCTCAAGGATAAAGCTGTTATCGATTGTATTAATAGAAAATTATCAATACAGCACAGAACGTAACAGGAACCGAAAAAGTTGAACATATAACCTTGCGGGGTTAATGTAGAAGGGAAACGCCTCTCCAGTTGGGAAGCAGTTCGGACAGTTTCAGCGGAAGTTCTAAGGGAGCGAATGAGTAATCGAATTGAAAACCTGAGAGAGGTGATATATAAAGCTCGAGCGGCCTCTGAGAGTATAACCAAGTATTTTAGAGTCGAAAAAGAGGCAAAGACTCAGCAGTGTATCAAGGATAATTCACGTGGAAGCCCGGAAAGAGGAAATACTTTGGCGTCGGCTCTTTGCACAGAGGCGAAGCAGGAAAATCCTCTCTATACAAAGGAGATTCTGGTAAGATTGCCAGAAGGAATGTGGGGCAAAAGCAAATTCGGGAAGTAGTTGTTGAAGGGAATGGGTCAGCTTATCCTCGCACGGAAATCGAACCAGTTATTTCCGAAACAGCAGCCTTCGCGGAGGCGCGAATATGCGAAAAAGCTTCAATTCCTAAACAGGGCAATATAACCAAACCTCTCCTTAACTCGAGAAATGGCAGGGAGTCTATAGTACAGCTGGAACCAAGAACGGAGCAATTGGTAAGAATCTGTGTCGAGAGCGAAGCCGAGCTGGTGTGCCTGAGGGAAGAGATTATCCCAGGTGTGTACTGTGGTAACGCCATAATCAGGCCGGAGAATGGACAGGCGTTTGTGGGTATTGTCAACGCTGGAACTGAGCCGGTTGAGATAACGAACTTTCAACCCAAGCTTGAGAGGTTGGATAGGTATTCAGTGCAGCCATTGAGAGATAAGATAAAGCCGGTAAGTCGTTCTCAGCAAAGACTCGAATTACTGAAAAAAACACTAGTACTGTCGGAAGATTTAAATTTCGAAGAAAGCGTATCGGAAATTTGTAGTGAGTATAATGACATTTTTTACTTGCCAGGTGACAAGTTAACATATACTCCGACTAGGACTTTTAAGCTTCCATTACTGTCGAATACAGCGCCCATACACAGAAAACAATATCGTCTGCCGGAGGCTCACCGAGAAGAATGTTAGAAGCAACTAGAAAAGCTCCTAGAAGATGACATTATAGAGCATAGTGACAGCCCTTTTAATTTTCGGGTACTATTAATACCAAAGAAAGGAAAGGATGAAGCAGGAAATCGGAAGTATAGGTTATGTGTAGATTTTCGCAAGTTAAATAAAGACTGCGTCCCCTTTTCGTATCCTCTGCCACGGATTGAGGACATCTTAGATCAGTTAGGTCACTCTAGATATCTCTCCACCTTAGATTTAGCTAATTGTTATCACCAAGTGTTAATCGACCCACCGGACAGGGAAAAGATGCTTTTAGCACGAACTTCAGCCATTTCCAATACAAACGATTACCCTTTGGATTGACAACCGCACCTCCATTTTTTCAGTCTCTACTAAACGGAATATTAACAGGGCTTCAAGGTATAAAATGCTTTGTATACCTAGATGATGTGGTAATATTCGAGAAGAATATGGGCGAGCATAATAGAAAACTACGGGAGGTATTTCAGCGTTTTAGAGAAAATAATTTAAAACTTCAACCCGCGAAGTGCCAGTTTTTACAGAAGAATGTAGTATACTTAGGGCATGTATGTTCAGAGAACGGAGTAACTCCGGACCAACGGTTAGTGGAGGCAGTTCAGAACTATCCTCAACCTAAAACGGTTCGGCAAGTGCAATCGTTTCTGGGGCTTGCGAATTACTACCGTAAATTCATTCCCAATTTTTCTAGAATATTGGCTCCAATTAACAACCTTTTGAGAAAAAAGGTGAAATTCAATTGGGGATCAGCATGTGAGGACTCTTTTAGAACCATTCTTCCATCACTTCCTCTCCCGTGCTAGGTTATCCAGACTTCAATAAGGAATTCACGCTTATCACAGATGCTAGCGGAGAATCATTAGGTGCCGTATTAGAACAGGATGGGAGGCCTATTAGTTATGCCAGCCGCACGCTTAATCCCGCTGAGAGAAATTACTCCACCACGGAACGGGAAATGCTTGCTATTGTTTGGGCGGTTCAAAATTACAAATGTTACCTTCTGGGCAGGCATTTTAAATTTAAAACAGATCATCAGCCGCTCTCGAGGGATTTTTAAGGTAAGGGATACCACGTCACGCATGGTACGATTCCATCAGAAGTTGTCTGAGTAGGATTTTGAGATTATCTACCAGAAGGGAAAGGAAAACGGTATTGCGGATGCCCTGAGCAGGATACCCCAGCCAGTAGAAGGCACTAGTAAAGAGAAAGAATCTCGCTGTCTTGCGGTTACACGAGCACAAGCCAAGAAGCAGGGGGCAGAGGCTGAAGAGAAAAAAAACCCAGATCCCGAGAGTGAATGGGAAGATATTGAGGAGGCCAAGAGAATGGTTGGAAGAGCGCTAGGCAGTCCAACACCCCAACACGTGACCGACCCGTTTCTATCGCTGGAAGGGAATGAAGAATGATATAGTGAAAAATATTCGCAAATGTTGGCAATGTCAAAGAAATAAGCATTCTAGAGCTATTAAAATGCCATTGGTCATAAAAGAAGTGTCGGAAAAACCGTTCGATAAGGTATACGTTGACCTCGTGGGGACATTACCTACAAGCCATAGTGGCAACAAATATATACTGTCTATGATGGATGACCTGACGCGATTTGTGGATTTTATGGCGGTACCCGATCAGGAAGCCAACACAGTAGCCCGAGCACTAATTGACCAAATACTGAGCCGATATACGATTCCCAAGCAATTAGTGACTGACCAAGGGAGTAATTTTACGGGTGAAGTCATGAAATCCTTATGCAAATTGTTAAAGATCAAGAAATTGCAGACTACCGCCTACCACCCGCAGTCAAACGCAGTAGAGCGACAACATTCAACCTTGGCTAACTATCTAAGGAGTTTTTTGGATGCAGAGCCCAGGAACTGGGACGAATTTCTAAGAACTGCGGCACACGCGTACAACAACACCGTACATATGGGCACTAAGCTTACGCCCAGGGAGACTCTGTTTATATTTTCCTGCCAAGTCGAGGTACTAATCGTTTTTGTATTTCAGAAAAAAATATTAAAACCAGAAGAAGGACGCAGAAACCGCGAACCGAGGAAGAGGCTCACTGGAAAGAAGGAAAGAAGGAAGGAAAGATAAACTTTCATGTCTGTGGAAAGGGTAAGATAAATAGGTAAAAAAAAGGGGGAAGCATTAAAAGAAAGATAGAAGGAAAATAATAAAGAGTATAGGTAAAAAAAAAGAGTAAGAATTAACAAAAAATATAGAAGGAAGATAATAAAGAGTATAGGTTAAAAAGAAGAACAAAAATATAAATAAGTAAATAAATAACAGAGAAGCAAGTTTTTTTTGTAAAATCTACTATAAGTATAGGAAGGTTTCCCGTTTAAAATAGGTTAGTTAAGTATACGGAAGTGCAACAGAATGAAGGCGATCGCGATAGTGTTGGTAGTCCTGGTAGTAGGATCGGCGAGAGGCGTAGAACAGAGCGGCTGTAGTACGAAGGAGATAGCAGAGTCTGGAGTTCTTTTCGAATACCTGGAAAAGACACATTTCTACACCCGGCATTGGACTATACTGTCTACGTTGCAGATGCCAGACGTATCAGAAGATTTGAAGTTCGCCGTCAATTGCAGCAGCCTGGTGGCAGGTCTTTGTACTGAAATTATTCATACTGGAGTAAAAGCAAGATGTACGGTAGCAGTAAGGGAAATTGACAGTTGGGTAAGTCAAATTAAGCAGCACGAGGAGGAATTATTACATCACACCCATGCTAGAGCTTTCTCAAGAAAAAAACGATCCTTTTTCGATGGAGTAGGTGCGGTATCGAAAACACTTTTTGGAACGATGAATCATGAGGATTCCAAAAGAATCTACGCTGCACTCGATGATCTCAATGAGAAAGAGTATCGTACTTTCAGCCTTCTAGAAGACCAGATTACAAATTTGGACCCGGATCTCTGGGCTTATCACCGCGCAAAGAACCACTGATGGAGAGCTAGCAGTATTGCAGCGTATAGTTGAATTAAATGAGGTTCTGACACTACTGACCCTCCAGCTACGCGAGATAACCGACACGTTGAAGACCATTTCGAACATTATGGTTTCGCTGAGCGTCGGGAAGTTACACCCTCTAATAGTCCACGCTCGGGAATTGACTGAGATTATGAGGAATGCCAGAAAGAACTGGACTTAAACGAGGAGTTTCAAGATTTCCAGTTATTAGTTCAGATTGCTAAAGTGAAGGCCATCTTGGCTAACCAACGCATCCTGTCAGAGTAGACATTCCCCAACCACAGAGAACTTCGTTCGACACCCACAAAATCTACACCATCCCCGCAGCAGTAGATGAAGCCGGCTACCATATGTACGAATTAGACGCGGAATTTATTTCAGCCAACAACCACGAGAGGCAACATATCTTACTAGATGACCATCAGTACCAGAGGTGTCAGCAGCTGATCACCATGACGGCTCATACCCAATTACTGTGCCCACAGTTGAGCCCAATAATTACGGCCATTGGCGATAACTGCGTGTTAAACCTGTTTCGCAGTTTCAAGACTAAGGCTTGTAAGGAGAAAATCATCCCGAAATGGAGCTCTCCAACGCGAATGATGACCAGAAATCACTGGCTGTTTGTGATGGCCGAAAAAACAAAGCTGGAGGTCAACTGCCATAATTCACCGACCAAAATAGGAGAGCTCTCATCGATAGGAGTATTGGACATAAAGGAACGCTGTCATCTGCAGATTGGAGAACTACTTATAACCTCTGAAGACGACGCTCACAGAAATGTAACTCTCTTTCAGCCCGCACGTTCAGAACTACCTAAATGGGAAACATAGTGACACCAACAGGTCCAAGGAATCCCGAACATCCAAAGGGACAAACAGGAGAACTAAAACTTCTAGCGGCAGGTAATCTCAACCAAGCCTGGAAAGATCATGCTGAGAAGATAGCCAAGGTTCAGAGCGCCATCAAAACTGAAGAAGTTCACAGGCAGCAGAATCATCCGCACCAGATCTATTTAGCAGCCACGTCTTTGACCGGGCTGATAAGCATCGTCAGCTTGACTCTAGTAGCAGTAATGATGTTCCGTGTAAGACGCTGGAAACGTCAGCAAGGATGAGTAAGTACTGGCAGAGTATCAATACTACCTACTATCCAGACATCCATTAAACATCCCAGACCAACCTCAACAGAGCAGAACAAAGAAGGGACTGACAGTATAGAGTTAGTCATGCCAACAGCAGCAAACTTGCCAACTGGAGGCTTGCCGTCCGTCGTGGGAAAACATCTCGTCCGGTTAGAGTAGCTATAATGTATTTCAATCCCCTTGATTTAATAGGCACGGGCAATCGTTAGATAAGGATAAGGATGTAATTGTACTGGTTAGGATTGTAAAAATTGTAATTATGGTAGAAAAGAATTTCGTTGGGGCAGTATTTTTGTATTCTGGTTACTGTAATTGAGTGTAAAAAGAACGGTATTTTTGATAGTTGATAAGACTATGCATGTAAACTAATTAATCATCTTTGTTAATAATAAGATTTTTAAGTTTAGAAAGAAGTATGTAATAGAAATAATTAACTAATTAGGATAGGAAATATGTAAAAAAAAAGCAGAGTCAAGTTAAATAATTTGAAAAACAAATTGTAAGAAATGAATTGTAAAAAATTTAAATAGAAATATTAAATGTGAGAAGAAAAAAAAGGGAAACGAAATGTGATAATAAAATAAAAATAGAAATTGAATGAGAAATCACGAAAAATGAAACAATGTAAGAAAAGGCAAATAAGAAAATTTAGATAGCAAACATTGTAAAGAAAAGAAACAGATACTATAAAGTAACTGAAGGAAATGTAAAAGAAAAAAAATGATGTATAAAAAAAAATAAAAAAATAAATGATGAATAGAACAGAAATTGTAAGTATACCGAACCATAGCTATAAAAATTGTTTAGATCATAGTGAATATTGTCCCTTAGTTTTTGTATAAATTAGTTAAGTTATATATTGTAACCTAACTGAGCACCCCGATCTGATTCCTCTTGGGAATCAGTTTTTCTCAGGGTGGAGGAATGTCGTGACTCAATATTCATTTGGTGAAATTGTGACATCACGACTCGAGCTAGCAGCAAATGCACAAGTAATTAAACAATTTGCAATAACTAAGCATTTTACTTCGCACAGTAAAATGCTTGGCGATTGCGAATTGTTTACTTGTAAACTGTCGTTTCCACTGCTGTATGTAACTGGGCATTGAGTCATGGTTAAGTAATTCACTTCGCATAGTGAAACACTCAGCTGGGCTCACTGTTTGTTTACATACAGTATTGGGGGCTCCCGCTGTCGGCAGTGATTAGTGTAATACTTTGTAATTATGATTGCTAGGTATTGCGCTGGTCACTGGGTCAAAGTCGCTTCCGCCTGGCTGAATGGAGGTGAGTACGGTCGTTTCGGTAGATCGGGTTGCGTAGTTAGAAGTAAGCTTTGATAAAAGATAACGGTTCGGTGTGCAGTAGGTCAGTTGTAATTCGAGAGGTTAGACGGAGTGGTAGCTCCAATTATTAATTCTAGTGGTAATTAAAGAAGATAATAAGAAGTATCGATCACGAGTAACTGTTTTTGTAGTAACAGTAAGTCAAAAATAAAGTATTGTTTTAGAATTACGCGAGTTTTTTATTGAATCTAACTGATTTATTTACGGCATTGCTTTGGGACACGACACACACACACATTCGCACACAAATCCGATCGCGCATACACACACACACAAATCCGCGCGAGTTAAGTTTATTCTAATAATGTTTAATAAAAAAAAAAAAGACACGATTTTAATTGACGACTATATTCTTTTTTAAACTTTATAAATTGAATGATGATTAAAAACTGATTCGATACCTGTACTACAAATTTTACATTACAGGAGAGCCAGAAGAATTTCTATATTTGATGACCCAACTCTATAACAATATTGTCATACATTAAGTCAGCTAACTAGTTGGAGCGGTATCAGCGAATTGCAAGTGCAATTTATGGATTGTGAACTATACATTGTTTTTCTTTTTTTTAATAATTTTTAAATCTTTGTTGGTATATTTTTCCTACATATTCTTCAATGTTCTTAATGTTATACCCGAGATGATGAAATCGTAACGCTTAGAAATAATTATGATAGAGTAAAATGGATTGGACATCCACGCATAATATTAAAAGTTATTTTAATCCTTGCGAGTCTATCTGTCCGCCCGTCCGTCTGTCCTCCGACCAATTGTGCGACCATCAGTTCACACGATATATCGAGAACGCGAGAGCGTTGCCATACAAAAATTTCTTTTTTTACCACTCACTGCCTAAGAGCGCGTCAACGTAGAGAGCTGAAATTTTGTACACGGCGTTTTCATAAAATTTGTAAATATAATTTCATTCATTGTAAATATAACGTTATTCAAAATAGGCTTAATCGGGTAACCCCTCTTAGTAATGACATATAAAAATTTGGGACTTTCACGTCTACCGTGAAAACGATCCTAGAAATTGGTTATACTCATTTTTACTGTCCAAAGAACCATTCTAGAAATATATGCGAAGAACTTTTCTATACAATAGAATCTTCGAGTTCTGATCGTTTTCTCAGCATACGTAAAAACCCAAAGTTTTTATATCGTACCACAAAGAAGGGGTTGCCCGATTTAGAGCATTTTTGAAATTATATTTAATATTCTTATTATAACAAAATTTCAGTACTCTACATTAACACATTCTCCGGCAGTGTCCAAATATACAAAGAAAGACGAAATTTTAATATGACATCCCCACGAAAGAGTTGCGCGATTTCGCCCATTTTCGAACGTAATTTTACATATATTTTTTCTAAATCTCATTTACAAAATTTCAGCTAGCTAAGTGCACGCGTTCTCCAGTTATCGTGTGTACAGACAGAAGGACGGACAGACGGAGATGCAAAAATCAAAGCAACTTTTTATATTTTCATATTATAGGTGCGTTAGTAGGTAACCAAGAATATTGCATCGGTTTAGTGGACGAGGGTTAAAGAAAAAACTGCTTTACTTGTAATTGAAACTTTTATTTCTCAATATGACAATGCATCTGCAACTAACTAAAATCATACAGCAATCACAGTACAGCTGGGCTGATAAATAAACAAAAATTATTACGGGAATTACAATAGGAAAAAGTATGAACAAAAGATGTTACTCAACTAGTTTGGAATATCAGTTTATATAATAACAAATCTGATGACGATTGACTGTGGTTGCTATAGCCATTTGTGATGTAGCTCTTAAACATTCCGCGCGTCTCGTCACGATACCTTCAGTGATGAAATCTGTAAGAAGTTGTACTAGTTTATGGGTTAGAGTTGGCATCGGATTTGTTATCTTCTGAGAATGGCAGGAGAATAAGTTTTACTATGGGTCTTTCAGGTATACCGGTTTTGGTTCATATACTAGCCACTCTTACAAAACCATCCAAGCCGAGATGACTCGTCCTAGTGACCATCGTGACGGAGACACGCGATCGTCCTTGATCAAAACCATATCATCCACCTTTAAGGGCTGCATTGGTTTTCTCCATTTATTCCGTTGATGCAATAGATTGAGATAATTGTCCGACCACCGTCTCCAGAAGTGTTGATATAGCTTTTGTAATAATTGCCAGTGATTCCATTGATTTTCACGAATATCCAGTAAGTTTGGTTCCGGAATGGAAAGAAGGGTGCTGCCGACCAGAAAGTGACCCGTTGGGAGTGCGTTCAATTTGAGAAGACGTGTCGCCAATTCCTCGAACGTTCATACTGTCTGACCAATTACTAGTTTTAGGTGAAGATTCCCATATACCGCCTAAATGTGGGGACGCCGGAGGTATAAAATGCCATCTTGACCCATCAGAAACAAAGAGCTTCGGAAGATCATAGGATTTATGAGCCTTCTTCAGTACATGACGTAACTCAGTATTTGATCTTGTAAAAGTAGTACCCTGATCACTGTGGCCATACATTTTCGACGGCGAGCAGTGAAGCGTCGAAATGCAGCGATGAAGGCTACAGCTGTGAGGTCATACACTAACTAGATGCACGGCTTTAATACATAAGCATATGAAGACCGCCCTTGAATAGTTATCCGCCAGGACCTTTTAAAGATTTAGTGGTAAACGGTCCAGCATAATCGATACCAATACGAAAAACAACTCACGCAGATTTAACGCGAGACGGAGGAAGATGATCGACCATCAGTTGTTGTTGCCGAGCCTTCGAGTGTCGAAAGCAGCTGATACGCTTGTAGATGTGTTGACGTGGACAATCTCATCTGCATAGAATCCAAATTTTGTTCGAAGGTGACTCAGAATGAGCTGAACCCTCGTGAATTGTCTCTCGATGAGCATCGTCGATTAAAAGCGCGGTTAATTCTCCCTTCTTTGGTAATATCGCTGGATGTTTTCCTTCGAATTCGCAATTGGCATGTTGAAATCATCCGCCAACATGCAATATCCCAAGTTTCTCTTGTGTCGATTGATTGCTTTCTTTTGCGATATATAAACAGTAAACAGTTACTCGCAACAATTTTTTCAACGATGAATATTTGCATAACAGAATATCCCATACCGAATCAGCAGCTATCACATTAACATGAATCACTTGCCTTTCTTCAAGGTGGCTGGCAGCTAAGGGAGAGGCAGGTCGTATTGGCCAACTGCAGGAATGTCGCGACAACCATTACAGTTCTTTCCACCATGTTTCAGCAGCTAACATGTCTGATGCTCTAATACCTCGACTAGTAATATGAGCTGGGTTGGAGTCGGTTGGCACGTATCTCCAATATGCATCGGGTAATTGCTCTTGTATCTGAGCTATGAAAGATTTCCATCGTCTTCGAGTAGCCTTCAACCATGCCAATACTGTGGTGGAGCCAGTCCACCAGTCCACTTATTGATTTTTCTTATCCAGCTCGGAGAAGCTTTGCCATCAATAAAGCCCCACAGAGCTCGATACTCTGAAAGAAGAATATTGGTGTGAATAGTGTTGTCCAGTAATATTACTCGCACATAAACTACCGCAGAGTAAGCATTATCGGAAGCGTCCGACAACCGATGAAGTTCACAGATTAACTGTGGTGGCGATGTGTTTATCCAACGAGAAATTCGTATGGTATGTAGGTAAGATAACTCTTTATGAAAGGTTAGCCATTCATATATGATGTCTTCTGGTAATAGATCATCCCAGTGGACGCAGAGGAGCCATAATTTTTGAAACATAATTTTCGCAGTGATAATCTTGGAATTAGCCCTCTCATTGGATCAACAAATTTAGAAATGTCCGAAAAGGTGTTTCTTTTTGTTACACTTGTTGGCGGTTTACCGAGATTAATGCGAAGGCCAAAGTATTCCTAGCATTTCTATAATGCTGCCACAATCGAGGAAGCACTTCTGACTAGTTTCTTGATTTTGTGTTGTAATATCGGTAAGTATTTCAATACAATTGGTGGCCCATTTCTTGAGTATGAAGCCTCCGCTTCGTAGCAGTTCAGTGACTTGAGACTTAAGCTATTTAAATGCCTCCACATCCTCGGCACCTGATAGAATATCGTCCACACAGCAATCTAGAGTCAGTGTACGAGAGCCTTTAGGAAAGAGGTCATGTTCAAAAATTGCCACGGTGTGCAGCATTTTGATGGACACATATGGCGCGCAGCTGGTTTCTTAGGTGACAGTATTTAGCTGGTAGTCTTTGATTTTTCCATCCTTGTCATCTCGCCATATAATTCGTTCGAGGTCTCGATTGGCAGGATGTACCCATATCTGCCGGTACATCTTTTCGATGTCCACTATGAATGCACTATGACGACAGTCTTGCTGAGGTTTGCGACCAGAGTGTAACGAGTCGTTGAGTGATAGTCTGCGTTAAATACAACCCGAATTTTTTTAGAGAAGCCGCTAGACTTCAACACTCCATGGTGAGGTAGATAACATATTTTTGAATGGTTACTACTACTAGCTGTGTTGTTGTGGAATGATATGTCTGACATCTGGCTTATGAGTTGGCCAAAAAGTGCTCTGAATTGGATAGCTCCGCAGCGGTAGCTTATGTGAGGATTGCAATCGGAGCAATAAAAGAGGAAATCATCAGGGGTGCCTATCAAAAGGCAAGCCTCCGGTGGACCAGCAGGCATACTTGCCGTATTGCGAGGC
This sequence comes from Dioctria linearis, assembly GCA_963930735.1. Lineage (NCBI taxonomy): Eukaryota > Metazoa > Arthropoda > Insecta > Diptera > Asilidae > Dioctria > Dioctria linearis. The sequence continues at coordinate 96,025,445 of OZ005742.1, forward strand.
GATTGTGGTCTGCATATGACAGGGAAACGACAAGGGAGCTGCTTAATGGCAGCAGAACAAATACCAAGAGTCTAGTAGGGGTCATTACGGGTCACTGGGCCATCGGTGACCATGCTAGAAGATAAGGTATACGGCGAACGATATCTGCAGGAGCTGTATGGACTCGAAGGATATCGAATCCGTTCAACACGTGCTTTGCGAATGCAAAGGCTGGGGGAGCTGCTAAAGAAAGAAGTCAAATATATCCTGAGTTTTCTGACAGAAGCAGGATGGATCTTGATAAAAAGTCTTGGAGATATCCTGAGTTCATTAATAGAAGGGACCTAGGGGTACAATGGACCCACTAAAGGTTTAAGTGATGCAGGCTAATTGTCTTGCGTCACCCCTCTTACCTAACTTAACCTATATTTTTTATATAATGTCCATAAAAGTCACAAGTCTGAAGTTAAATCAACTTTCATTTGTAAATTTTTTATTTCTTCCACTTTTTAAAATTGAAAACATTAAATGTCAAGATAATAACGCTTGTGAAATGTGACGTCTGTTTATGGCAAAAATTTCAAAAATTCGTAAGTAAAACTCTGTCTCGATGAAATTGGTAAAGTTCTTTACCGGCATTTTGGTTCAGCCTTATATTTTAGAACTACACTGAATGATAAATTTGTAAAACCATTAAAACCATAGATCACTCATTGCTCAATTATGAAAGCTGAAAGAACTGTCAATACGATTCTTAAGAGAAATAAATTCATTTGATGGAAAACTTTGTGAATAACTTACAAATTTCTGGTAATGAAGCAAGTCACTCAACATAATCTTCTTCATACTTTCAAATCAATTAATATTTATTTTGGTAGAAATGGTGTGTTGTATTCTGCAATTCGTTCATCTAAATTTTATAAGCGCCGTCGTTGTTAGGAAAGATCAACCAAAGCTACTGTTTCGTCTAAAACTGTTGAAAAATTACATCTCAGAGTTAAAATATGTCAGACTGTTTCATCAATTTTTTCATTACAGTAACAAATATTTACGGTTTTACTATGCAGGATTCTAAATAAACTATCAGTGAAAACAAAAATTTTTTTTCTAAGTAGTGCGTACGACAAAACTGATTATCAAATTTATCAATTATCAAAATATAAAATATAAGAATAATCTGCAGTAAAATCGGCAGCACTTCCAGAACAATATCTCGCTTTTTAGTTCCTTGCCAAACTTGTCTCTTAGAAGGGACCACATCCTTTCACATCCTTCTTCTATATCAAAATAAGAATCATTGAATAACACACGCGTCCGTATGTAATGAGCTGCTCTTACCGTACTATAATTTTGGGAAATTTGACATTTAAATTTAATGACAATTCTTTACCGACGGCTTAAAGTTATTTTGGTTAAGTCAGTTTAATTTAAAAGGCACGTTCGCCATACTTTAGTAACTTTACGGGCATTCTGGTCCAGCCAACTTTTTCTGAAGCCTATGAGCTTCCTTGCTTAGTAAATTAACAATTCCTGCTAGCACAGCTAGAAAAACTATTTTAAACAGTAAAAGGAATGAAAACGTGCTTAAGGAACTCTTTGGTACAAGGAAGACTGTCGAGCTTAGGACTTACTTCAATTGAAAATGTAAGTCTTGTGAAAAATTAGAGGAAAAAATCCCCCAATTCTATGAGGAAGTCGTAGGAGGACTTTTGTAAAATAAGTAAGCGTATGGATTTTCATTAAGCATCCTTGAACAGTAGTCTTTTTGTCTATTCGGCTCAGATAGGCATGCCTCGCCACTGATATAAAGTATTTCGTAAAATGAATTGACTGATGCATCATATCATCAAAGCCATGGTCATGAAAAATACTCAGTACACTCGTCCAGTTACAAGTATGCGACCGATCAGCCTTTTCTTAAATTGAAAAATATTCTTACATAAAAGAGAAGAATCCAAATAGACCTGAACGAAACTGCAATATAAATTTCAGGATGTCGACAGAACTCCAGAATAAACTCAAACAAATGTGAACCCGAAGATAAAAGTAAATTATGTTCAATCCACTGACACAAAATGTAAAAATTTTCGAGATCTAAAAAGCAAAAACATTTGACAGGAGATGGAAGAAAAAACTGCTTCTGTTAACCTGGACTGAATGTAAGTCGAGATAGCATCAATGGATAACTGATGAGAGATGACACTTACTTCCACTGGAACACGGACAAAAATGGTACGGTACACCGCAGCTATCATTAAGCTGTCCTTGCTTTTACCAGAAATTAAGGCTCTAATGTCGAGGGTTAAGAATTCTAGCATCTCTAAATTCTTGGTTACTCATGAATACAAGGATCCGATAACCTATCTGATTCCGAGCTAAACATTATCAATATTACGTATGAGAAATAAAGCGCGTCACCATTAGCGATAACATCATAGAGATCACAGTCCAATGATTTGGAAATGAAGACTTGTGAGAAGTCTCAACTAATGCGTCTAGTTGGGATTAAACATTAGTTATCCACTTTGCCATTGAATATGTTTAGTTGCAGATTTGTTTAGATAGTTGAAATGCTGCTGATTTTATTCACGATAAAAAGTGGGATGTAATAAGCTCTGTTCGCAATAGCTCTTCATAAACGGAATAAAAAAAAACACTGTAACTAACACACTTACAAAAACGTATATACTTATTTTACAAGCAATCGTAGAGTTTGGAGACAAAGCTAGATTTTTTAAGATTAACCAAAGAATATATAACTTAACAAGAACTTCATCTGGCCTCTAAAAATGCACAAGTTGAATGCTTAATTGCGAATGCGGTCAGGAGGCAACAGACGGAAAGAAGCAAAGATTTAACAATCAGATAATATTGCTCTGTTCTCTTTGTCTCCGCCACCCACGTTGTTTCACGTTCCTGCCTGACTGCTTGTGACCCACCAGTTTCTATCCGAGCCGCTCATCTCACTATTCTCCCACTCTTCTACTACAATGCAATGCAAATGAAAATCTTGTCAACAAGGTATTTTTGATGAAACCGGTTTCCATGGGAAGCTGTAGAAGAAGCAAAGAGAACACGCAATAAAATGCATGGGCGTGATGTAGATTGCAGGCGCTGGTTCGTGTGCTGGTGTTTTGACAACCCGCCACTCGCCACGTCAGTAAGTGGCGGGTCGTCAAAAAGCTGAGAATTTTCATACAATTTGTGGGGAGCGGGTCGTAATATTACGACCCGCCATATAAAACTTTTCAATATTCGAGATACATATTCTTTCTGTTAGATGTTCTTTCGATTAATATTGTTGTTTTCTCCTTATCTTAGAAAATTCGTTTATCAAAATCGTCTTCCAAACATTTACATTAAAATCTATTTTGAACTATAATAATCGTTGAGCTTCTACAATGCGCGCATATTTCATAAAAATCAAGCGAAATGGAAATTGAATTATGCATCATAAGCTCCAGCTTGTTATGTGTTTTCATCGTCAGGATGGTAAAATTCATATCTCCTAACAAAGCTTACAGAGAATGGGGGATTTTGTAGCTCTGCACGAATGTACTACTAGAGAAAACAGAAATATTACCTGATAATCTCAGTACAAACAGACACCTCATGATTTTAGCTTACCCGATATCCACCCAAATGTCGTACGTGGCACGTAAACGTTGCATCCCTTCCAACAGCGACCGATATGTTAACAATTGGCTCTGCAAATTCTGGTTGAAATGCTGTTAAAGCTGAAAATGAAAAACAAATTTAACTTGAGCAAAACACTCAATCTTGATTCTTTAATTTTCATTCAATTTCACAATGAAATGCTTAATTATACATATGTACATACATATAAGCATATTTAGTGAGAATTAAATAAAATGTTTTTTATGTGCCTTATCAATATATAAAATCATTTATTTTCCCTCTGAAAAATTCAAACAAATTATAATTAATATTACTGAATTATGCCATAAACCTAGTAGCAGACGTTTACATATTTCAAGATATAGGAGGGAATATTATTCTTTTTTGTCGCTTTGAATGAAGTGAATTCATATAGTCTTACGGCAGATAATCCCCGGGAGTTGCTTAGTTTTCAAAACAACAAACACGAAGAAAATAAGGATTTATTTATTTATTTATTAAAACTTCAACAATGATTGTTTATTACAATTTTAGAACACTATACAATCAAGATTACTTAGAATAATACAAAAGCACTAACTAGCTTTGTTTGTCATCATATTAGAATTGCGTACAGTATAAAAGAGAAATTAACTGATTAAATAGAAAGGCATATATGTAGACGTTAAATGCTGGTATATGACGGGCAAATAATCTCAAATCAGCACCTTTGGGTCCTCTAAGATAACCTGGCTGATTTCTCACTAAACCGAGTACAAGCAGAGAAAGACAGACTTACTACACTCAATATTCCTGTGGCTCACATTGAACATTTCTTACTAAAGAGACTAAACGAAGTTAAAATGTTTGGCAATCGAAGAAAATTCGTCTGTTAAAGGAATAATGCTGTATTTCAATCAAGGAATTCTAGATGGTAAATGGTAAATAAAAAACTGAACCCAGGACCGGATTGGCTCTTCAAACCGGCCCGGAAAATGACCACAAACCAGCACCTACGTGTCTTCAAAAATGAAATTTTTATAAAAAGCTCACAAAACATGTTATTGGGCTGATGTTCTACTCAATCGAGCATAAGCAGACAAGGTCGCAGGTCATTTTTACACTGGGTATACGTGTGGCTCAAATGGAACCTTTCACACTGAACCGAGCGAAACAAAGTTAAAATGTTTGCAAATCGAAGATAAATCTTCTCACGTACAAAAAATTATATATTTCAAACAAGAAATGTTAGATTCAATGCTACATACCAAACCACTAATAATATATAATTAGATAAAATTGGATCTTTTTTTTCTCTAAAATTTGCAAGATTTGACAAAGAAGAGGAGTAAGAAATTTATACAGGGTGTTTCATAATTGGTGCATATAACTTAAGGGTTTGATAGCTGAGGTGCAGACAAGTAAAAAAATTTACGGTGAGGGGTGTGGGGTGTAAGGCGCGTTGTTTCGGCGTTAGGGAGGGGGGTTTAAGAATCTTAGTACCTACCTACTTAGTTTCTTGATGTACACCCTATCAAGGTGAGATTCAATCTCAGATGATAGCAAGCCGTCTCAGATTTCCAATGAATGGTCAATCAGCTTTCATGCTATCTTCCGTCGGAAGTAGTAGTGAAAGTAAAACAATGGGGAAAATCCTAATTCTTTCAAATTTTAACAATTTTTCCCCCAAAATGCGCGATAACTATACAGTTTTTTTTTCAAGATTTAAAAACGCCTGAATGTTACCGTTAATTTGACTATGTACCTACCTAAATGCAACCGTTTTTGAGATATTCCCCGTTTACATAAATACTTGAAGTATCCTTGAAGTATGCTTAAAGTAATCAAAAAATTATGAAAACGCTCATTCAGTGCGTAAATTTCAACTTAAGTAATTCGAAAATACAAGTCAAGTGATTCACATTAATTCAATCAACCGCCCTACCTGAGCTTCACGTGAATTTCGAGTCAAAAATCATTGGCAGTTTGAATGTCTCTCAGTTTTTGTCTATATCTCTTTTCTCATCTTCTATCTAATATATGTATAATATTACTCTCTCTTCTTCTTCATATTGTATTAATTTAGTGTAATTTAGTTTATTTTATTTTGTTCTTGCTTGTTCCTCAGTTTTCTTTCTTTTTTTTTTAAATACTTAGCTTTTTGCTTTTGCTTTTTATCTTATTTTTAATTTTAGTTTTATTTTTCATTTTATACTTTTTCCTTTTATTCATTTTATACTTTTTCTTTTTATAATTTGTTTTCCCAATTCACTTTGTACAATAAGATTTTGTAATCTTTGTACGGAAATAAATGATTATTGTCATTGTAATTGTTAAGTACTCAAATATTCATGTAAACGTCCTGATTGTTTGTTAATTTTGCTACTGACGAACGCGCCTAATTTTATGCAATTCTTCGCAAAATTGGCAAAATTAATGAAATATTGCCTCATAGAAACGGAAATATCTCAAAAACGGTTGCATTTACGTAAGTACATGTGCATAGTCAAATTGAGATAACATTCCCGCGTTTCTAAATCTTGTAAAAAAAACCATACATTTATCATGCATTTTGACACAAACATCGTTAAAATTTGAAAAAATTAGGATTTTTTTTCAATTTTTTGACTTTGACGTTCTACAACTCCTGACAGAAAGTGACATGTAGGCTGATCCAGCATTCATTGGAAAGGTTTGCTATCATCTGAGATGAATCCACCTTGATATGGTGTATCAAGAAAGTTACAGGGTATAAAGTGGAAAAAGTACTAAGAACTTAAACTCCCTACCGTGGAAACGATACGTCTTACCACCCCTTCACCTTATAATTGTTTGCTTGTCTCTACCACAGCTATCAAACTCTTGAGTAAACATCCTGTAACATGTATGCACAAAATTTCTGTAATGGCAATTGGCCTTTTCACCCTTAAAACTAAAACAAGGCTTCCCTGTGAGGTATCGGAGAGATCAACAATTTTACTCATTAAGCAGAACCTTAATTAGAGTGGGGCAAATGAGGTGTTTGCCTTAAACGTTGAAGCGAAGAGGCGCCCCTAAAAAAAAATTGTACTGCGGGCGAAAAAATAATATTAACGACACCAACATTTTGAAGATGATGATCCAGTATGTCTACAAAAAGAAAGCTTCAAACACCACGTTTTGAATCGATTAATGCTCTTATATTCTAACTGACTTGGAGGTACAAAAATTGAAAAAAGTTTCCAATGATTTTGGATTCCCTTGCGGCGAGATTCTTAACAAACGCCGAGTCTGAGAAAAACCTTTTTTGGATTTTCTATAATCAATTCACTATTAAAGCCTCCCAGAATCCAATCAAATCGCGGTCCGCGTTTTTCTGACATTGCCAATGCCTATGTTATATATATATATATGTCGCAGACATTTGACGTAACTCAGCACTTCACGAAAAGTCTAGACACTTCATGAAAAGTAGGCAGATAGTGTAACAGTTTTGAGTTAGCCACTTTTTACATTATGTGTCTGAAATTTTTATTCAATTCATGAGATGCTAAAACCGTGCGCATGTATGTGTGTATATGTGTGTATGTGGGTGTGCATATGTGTGGGTGTATGTGTAAATGTGTGTCGGAGGATAGGGTGCGACCGCCCCCTTCACCAGTACTTGGTTATATCGGGTGGTATTACACTATCGACGTAAACGGCTTTAGCATTTCATGAATTAACTAAAAAATTTCAGACACATAATGTAAAAAGTGGCTAAGTCAAAACCTTTACACTATCTGCCTACTTTTCATGAAGTGTCTAGACTTTTCGTGAAGTGCTGTGTTACGTCAAATGTTTACGACATATATAATGTTATAAATTAGTTCCCGCAAAAGCTAAAAGAGTCCATCTATAAAATCTTGTAATTATTTTTATCGAGCTGATTCAGCTCAATGTTTTTAAATGTACGTTACTTGCAAAAATGAATATCAACTAATACATTTATGTGCAATAAATTGTATTTACTGTTCTTTTGTACTAATGTGTTAGTATAATGATAAATTTTTTACTCAACTTTGTTCAGTCCAGTCAGTTGATAGATCATGTTAGGATATGTAAAGTTATTTAGGTTATGTTGAGAATTTTATGGATTTGGGGCGCAAATTATACGTTGTCTCAGGTGCCGAAACGAGTCGTTACGGCTTTGCATGAATTATGTTTTATACGTTCCTCCGATTCCTCTGACAATACTCCGCAGTGTACATTAAATTGTTAAAAATTCTTTTGTTAACACTGCGTGACTTATTCGAAATTAATTTTAGAATAGGGTAGCATTTTAACATTGTTTTGAAAATATTTTATTATAACCTCGCTGAGAACTTAGATAGAGCCAGAAAGGCTTTCAAAAAGTATAAAAGAGTTTGTTGCTTAAATGGCCAAGATTATTTTATGCGACAAGAACTTGTAATTAAAACGAGAATTTGAATTTTTTAATGACGATAGAAACGAAACACCGTTTGAGTTAATTGTGTGATTTATGCTATTATAAAAGGCAGTAACGAGCTCTTATCAAGAAGGAGCCCCTTAAAGGAACTGAACTTTGTTTTTGCAATATTTTTGTAACTGCTTAGAAATGCGATCTTTCTTTCACTTATATAGTAACAAAAGCAATTCCACAAAATATGGAAAAATTCATACTTTTTTTAATATTTGGATACTTTGTTTTATTAGGCTAAGCTTTCACCCTGGCAGTAACTTTCATCAATTTATTGTTAACAGTAGATACTAAGGGACGACGGTGCTAATTTTAATGAATAAATCAAAAGTATTGTGATATCTGCCAGCCAAAGTTTTACTTTTGTGCCCGGTGCTAACAGTATTTCCGTACTTTATTAGTAATACTGGAAATTCGTCATATGTTAGTAATTTTACTCAATGACATATACATGGTAATACATGTATAATTTTCTTCAAAATTGATTTACATGAAACGCAATTACTTGATTTTTTAAAAATTAGAAAATAAAAACAAAATTTAATAACAGTTTTTATACTGGTTTTTAATTTCGAATTCGTTTTAAAAGCCTACATAGGTGTAGAAAAGCTTTGAAGACTTTTGGTAAAAAACACATTTTCCATGCGCTTTTGTTAATAAACACGATACGATATGATGCCAAAAGTTATGCAAAATGCCTTAAAAAAAATAATATGAATAGATAATATTATTTTTTGTTATTATTATTATTTATACAGCAAACATGTATGTACGAAATATGAATAAGATGGGTTGGCCCTTTCCTACTCAATAATAAAATTGTAATAGGGTTTTTCTATGAAAGCAGTGTGCGAGAGACTAACAATTTTGAACTGTTGTTTTTGAAATTTTTTTGTAACTGCTTAGAAATTCAATCGCTCTCTCACTTAGTCATTTGTTCCCATATAAAAACAATGGCACTTCTTCATTAAATACCTATATGTAGATAAATTTAGAATTTTTCTTATAATTGGGTATATTCTATAGTTATGCCTTGTTAAGATAAGCTTTCATTATGGCAGTAACTTTCATCAATTTCATGTTAACAGTACTGATGGACGACACACAGTGGTCGATTTTTAGCTTGAAAAAAATAAACCTGTTATAAATTTAACAATATCTTTATTTACTTTCTATTTCTGATTGGTTTAATAGAAATAACACTTCCTGTGGAATGGGACTACTTTGGTTCCAAGGTAATTTTCTTAAACTGGATATTAATGGATCCAACAAATTAGCAAGTTGCAAAAAAATATCAGTATTTGTATTGATTCTAGAGTATGGATTGTCCTACGTGATATAGCTCCCAATCATTCTGTCTAGCCTGTTGTACATCCTCGAGGAGAATAAAACTATGTATAACATCAGTGCTATGTATAAGGATTGTGTTGATACTAGTAGGCATGTAAAAGAACCATTTAACTATATAAATTGAGAAAAAATTTTGCTGAATCTATGCAGTAATTCCTGAACCTTTCTACATTTATTTTAACCTTATTGTGGCAAATCGTGTTATTAGTACAATGTCCATAGCAGCTTTAACAGGATCATAAAAAACTGTTTTGCTGCATGTCCCCTTTCCTGTATTGGAATATCAATTACTATAAAGTCAATTTCTTCACTTAGAATATGCTGAATATGCTTTTTTCTTTCATTGAACTGTTGTTTTGCTTACGGTCCTCTAACCTGCCATGCCATTTTTTTATTTCCAATGCACAAGATATGTGAATAAGATACTCAAAGAACATAATATGTGCATATAATTTAGAAAGTCCAAAGTTAAAATATCTAATATCAAACTCTCTTCTTGAAACTGCACCTATCTCATTTATATCTTTATGAGAAGCTCTGCATATGTAACAGACTGAGAAGCAGCATTTCCCATGATTGAATTACATTTTTTACCGTCCACCATTATTTGCATGACCTGATATTTCACAAAAAAATCATTTCTGTTAAAGGTAAGGTATTTCAGCGTCAACACGATCAAATTCCGCAACAGGTTTTTCTGGGGTACCTAACCTTGGTGAAGCAGAGTCAGCAGCAAAACCGAACTGAACGTCTGCATTTGAATTCCGCCAAACAATTTTTTTGTCCAGTTACTCTCCCCTAAACTGAAGTGGACCAATTGATGTTAACAGTATGTCTGCATCGGACGTATTACTGCTGTCGTCCTTATACAAAAACTCTGCTTATACCGTGAATGACCTCTACTTCCATCGCGCCGCCATATCCAAAGACATCCCATTGAATCACCTGGTTCTATGTTTTGATCCAAAACTTCATGTAGATACTTATGTAAGTCGGTGAATAGTCACACATAATGCTAAGCTTGGTATTCGGACTTCGCATGGTGTGTTCGTAAGTGTTACGGAAGACTCGTCTTATATTGGATAAATAACTGCTCCATTTCTGAGATATATATTGATGCTTAGTGGGTTCTAGCCTTATTAGCACGGCGTTAGCTTTTCTGAAGAATACACACTAAACTCATTATTTCCCCCTGAAGTTACCCCTTTCAATTTTTTCAGACATTTAAGAAAACTCTTGGAAGCCTTTTTATATCCTAGATGAAATCTAAAGGATATACTAAGTTTGTCATTCCATTTGTAACACCTCGAAATAATGATGGTAGTGCAAAACGAATTGGACAACAACGCATAATATTAAAAGTTATTTTGTTTTTTGCATGTCCGTCCGCCTGTCTGTCCGTCTGTGTGCACGATAACGAGTTCACTTAACGCGAAAGCTGAAATTTTGTACACGGACTTGTAAGAAGAAAGTAAAATTAAGATCGAAAATGAGACAAATCGGGCAACTACTTCGTGGTGTTGCCATACAAAAATTTTGTTTTCCACTCTCTATGTTGTCGAGTTCTCAGGCAGTGTCCAAATATACTGCCTGAGAACTCGACAACATAGGAAGCTGAAATTTGGTATATGGTGTTATATATCGAAAAGCATACCCGAAAAAGGGTAACAAAATAAAATTTATTTAAAAGATTTCATCCATATAAATTTTCAATAAGCTAATCATGCTTAAAAACATGATTGGCTTATCTACTCGATCAGTGAAGAAAATTGCATCTGCAATTTTCTTCACATTCCATGCATTAAAACAAAATTATATTTAATTTAAAAAGAAAAATAAAACCAAATGCAAACTGTACCTTCAGTGCGATTTGTCGTAAAAATTACCATATGTATGTACGAACGTACATACATATAAAAAAAAAGCTTTCAGCATCAGAAATGTGCTCCGACAAAATACATTATATGTATACGCGCGCCGCAATTTCAATCGACGGGACGGTGGCTGATGTTTATAAAAACCTCAAATTTCATTTCTTCAAGCCATGGTCCAACGAAAAATATTCTGGACTTGCTTAAACAAGTTCAGAATAAATGAAAATTTTTCTCAGGGTAGAAATGCAACTATGCATTTTCTATCCTGAACGAGGGCTCTTGATCGCGACGAAAGTGATCAAGGGCCGAGTTGGATTTAAAATATTATACGCGGCGGTTTGGTAGTCGGATTTTTGAAAACAAAGCGAGGCGGATTTATAATTTGAAAAAAGGCAGTCGAGTTTAAAAAAAAGAGTTGAAGTTAGTTTAACTTGGTGTCAGGTCGGTCTCGGTTTCTGAAAAGCTACAAAAAGTAAAAAAAAAAGGAATGAGATTGTGAAAAGTTAAAGTAATAAGAGAATAAGATTGTGAAAAGTTTATAAGAATAAGATTGTGAAAAGCTTATAAGCAGAAATTTGTGAAAAGTTTGTAAAAAAGAGATAGGATAAGTTGGTGAAAGAAGTAGAAAGGAAATAAAGGAGTCCGACAAATCAAAACGTATTTCGGATAAAATGCCCGCCAAACCCACCAAGGTACATAACAAAATTGGCGCAGCCGGTAGGATAGAGGAAGCCTACTTTACACAAACAAGGTATAAGCGCTCGAAAACCCTCTATTCTGCGAATCAAAAAGGAGTTGAAGACGGGATCGAATACTGGGCAAGACACCCTACCCTCCGCCAGGCGCTTATCCAGACCTTCAGCCTTTAAGGGGGGGGGGGGGGGGCTCTCAACTAAAATGTTTGAGGGGAGAAAACACTCGGAAGTAGTCGCTTTTAATTTTCATTTATCATATTTAAGTTAGATATCACAAAATCCAATTTTCGGTTTGATTTGGAAAACCTGTCGATAATATTATCCACATCAATGTCGATATCAGAGTGGACACACATTAAGGACTCATATCCAGATACTCTTTCTCGTGCAAAGATTGTAGAAATAGATGAGACGCAACCGATTCTGTCACGGGTGAAGTAAATGACTAAGAGTAAGAGCTTGCACCTTGATTCACATTAAGAGGAATAGGAGTAAAAGTGCATGATATCTCACTGAGTATATCTTCTGATGGGAGCTTAACTGATCTTGCTTTCTTCTGACAAAAGTCATCAATGGTCTTATTAGTCTCCTGCTTTCCACTTTCGCAACTATTTCTACCTCCATTGCTAACTAGTGTAGCAAGTTTATCCTTCTCCTACAAATTAAAAGTAAACAATAAATTAAATTAAAAAGAAAGTACAAGCAAAGCAACGGTAACTACCGCAGAGGAAAGTGAATGGTATTATTTTTATAGTCTTGCCGTAAAAATTGGAAAGAAATTTGTAGAATCAATTTTAGTGGCATCAATCCAACTGATGGTTTTCAACAGCCAATAGTGGACAAAAATTCGAAAGGAAAATGTTTAAGTAAATTTCTAAGAACAAATGTATGCTTGCCAACGCTCATAAATATTCTTAGCGACCCAGGTCAGCCAAAGTAGCTGAATCAACATAACTATTTGGAATCATTGTCCGCCACTAATAGTGCATGAAAAATCTAAAGAAAAATTTTCAGATATTTTTAAGAAAACTGAATGCTTGTGCCCCTGTCCGAAAGAGAGAATCACCAGAATCAATGCACCAATTCGGTTGGACCGTTGTCGGTGAATAGTTATTCATTCAAATTCTTAAGATCAATTTGCAAGTGTATTTCTAAGAAAAATTGAATGCTTCGCTACGAACGTAAAAATTTTAAGCAACTCTTGAATCAGTGTCGCTATGAAAAATCAACGGGTGGCTAGACGTAGACTGCATGGAACAAGGGTGCTACTGGAAGATTGAAGAACCGTAAAACAAAATTTGTTAAGTCAGGGCAAACGACGAAAAAATGCTGCTGTCAAACTTCTAAAAGCACAGCGTCTTATGCGAATCCCTAAATATCGACAGGTGACGGTCAGCAGTCGACGACCCCTGACCCCTGTGACCCCCCCCCCCTTCTGTATACGCGCCTGCCCTACGCCTGAAGTTGAGTCTGGCTTCAGGAGTATTTCGATCTTGTCGGCTCCCAACGCTCGGGGTCGGACAGCTTTAACTGCCTCGGTTTGAAAAACACGCAGCCACCCCCTCATCAAAGCACAAAGTGCCAACGTGGGACAATAGCGGGCTTCATCCCAGCCCAGGAAAAATAGACATCCACATTAAAAGGAAAATTCTAACGCGACACCTGAAGGAAGATCAGATACACTCCAATCTGCGATCCGGAGCTGAAAGGGACTTCGAAGTAGGCAACGCGCCCCCCCTTTCAGCTTTTACCCAGGGGATGTGATGCATACTAGTCAGTAGGCGTGTTTTTGCAGCTCCGACTAATCGATTGCGTTTGTCTACTGATATTTTTGGTGGTTCTTTTATTACCGCCTAATTATATTTTGTGAAATAGTTACAGTGGTTGCCGGAAGCACTTGTTATATTTCGTAATAGAACAGATTAATTGCATTGAATTATTATATTCAATTTATTCTCTGAACTTGGTGTAACTGTGCTGTCCACTATGGTTGGTACCCAAAGGGGGGCGAAGAGCGGAAAAAATTCTGATGTCAGAGCACCAGTGAGTAGGAGCACAATTAAGAGTACGAGCGAAGGACACAATGATGACATCGAAGAGCTCCTATCTAAGATAGAACTGAGGCTACTTAAATGCTTTGATAGTTCTCTTAAAAGTCTGGAAACGAAGTTACTGGCGGAATTAAACACCACTGTGCAACACTAATCTCAGGAGCTGAATGCTTGCAAACAGAAACTGAGAGAATCTGAAAGTGAATGTGTGTTGCTCAAAAATGATATAGAGGAGCTTCGACGTGATCGGCGTCTTTCTGATGTTGTGATTACGGGAATCGCTGAGGAGCCCGGACAGAATCTAATGAACATCTGTAAAAATATTGCAACCCGAGTTCAGCACAATCTTACTCCATATGTTGATGTATTTAGAATTCGACCTAAAGCTCTAAGCAGTACTGGCTCAAGCAAAAATAATCGGACTGGTTATGCCTCTCCTATTATGGTTCGTTTCTCTTCTAAAACTGAATGTCATGCTTTCATCTCCTCTTTTGCAAAAAATCGGGGAATTAAACTAAGCCAAATGGATGGATTTGCCTTTGATAGTAAGGTGTATGTAAATGAAAGCCTGACCCCTAGAAATCACTCAATACTAAAGTCTGCGATCAAGATGCGTAGAGATGGAAAGCTGCACTCTGTGATGACTAGAAATGGATTTGTATATGTTAGGCGAGCGATGGATGGGCATCTCGATAAAATAATGGATCAAAGCCAGCTGTCTCGTGACGTTGTTTATAGTTGATCGGGTGGAGGTACATTTAAATTAGTCATTTTCTTTCAAATTAGGTACTTAGGTACTCTCGAATTTTTTCATTTGTTTACTTTAGCATTTTAGAATTATTTTTTTATTTTTTTTCTCTTCTCCTTTAATTTCTTTTTTTTTCCTTCTACGATTATATTTTATTTTAAGTATGTAATAGTGATTGAGCATAGTTCAACTGGATGTATTCGGCATTTTCTTGCACTCTTGTGCCTTGGATTGGATGCATTGGCGGATGCCCCTGTGGCCCATGATGAGTGTAAATTTGGATTATCATAATAGTGGTGTTACGTGCAATGTGGGAGTTCTTCTGAACATTATGTGTAAACGTGTTAGTGGTCTGAATATTTGTGTACTAAATGCTAGAAGTATTCGGAATAACGTTGATGAATTGCGGCTGTTCTTCGGGGGCTCTGATGTACACGTTCTACTAGTTAGTGAAACTTGGCTTCACGATTTAATTCCTTCTTGTACCGTTATAATCCCGGGTTACAGATTGTTTAGAAACGATCGTGATGACAGAGTGGGTGGCGGTGTTGCTATATTCGTCAAACACTGTATTGGTTCCAAGTTAATACACTACTCTACTACCGGATCTATCGAATTTGTATGTTTGGAGCTAAATACAGGGGCAGATAAATGCATTATATGCTCTGCATATTGTCTTCCTAATGTATTCAACCTTAGTGATGCTGAGGAATTTGGAAATACTCTCACTGAACTGTCACATCGGTACACCAATGTAATTGTTGGTGGTGATTTTAATATGTTATCCCAGAGTACTCGGTCTTGTGGCTTCCTCTCATTCCTATCATCCCTTCACTTGAACTTAGTCAACTCTGCACCAACTTATTTCTTTACATCTAATCCATCTCTACTTGACTGTTTACTAACATCGGACCCAAGCCGTGCTCTATTTCATAGTCAACTCAATACCATAAGCACTATGGATCACGATATTCTGTTCTTGTGCTATGATATGAAATTTACGCAGTCAACAAATGAGCACAATTCTATGTTTCGTGACTTCAGCATACCGCTGGAAGCCCTGGCTGAAGAGGCTGCAGTTCTTCCGTGTACAGAGATCTTTGTGACAGCAACGCCTGATGAGCAATTAGAGTTATTTTACAGGTTAACAAATTACCTTTTCGACAAATATGTTCCTCTTCGTAATAGAAAGGTGAGCAATAGTGTCTGTCCCTGGTACTCAGGGATGATCAGAACTCTGATAAATGAGTGTGATTTCCTCTTACGCCAGTACAAAAGATTGAAAACAATTCAATCCCTTACATTGTATAAAAAGGCTCATAACAACGTTACCTGTGCTATTCGTAATGCTAAGCGACACTATTTTGGGTCAAAGTTAAATCCTAATCTACCATCTAAGATCTTGTGGAAAAATCTGAAAGACGCCAGAGTCTATGAAAATAGCAACTGTGATTGCCACTTTAGCGCAGATGAGCTCAAAAACTTTGTTAGTTCTAATCCAGGTAACTCAGTTATTTCTTCTGATGTTTCCACGGTCCCAATCCATCATGCTAGTGACCTATCTATCCTGTTGTTAAATTCTGAAACACGGTATTTTGCATTTCGCTCAGTTAGCGTGGATGAAATGATACTGGCTACGGCTAAGATAAAATCAGAGGCAGTGGGTCCAGATAAGTTGTATCCTCGTTTCATTAAACATCTTCTACCAAGCGTCTGCCCATATCTTCTGCATATTTTTAACACATGCCTCATGTCGTGCTTGGAACTCACTTGCTCGGTCAGTTCAGGGTGCGCACTCCGTCAATGCATTCAGGAAGGTTTTATATACCAATTTGCACAATATTAATATGTGACGTAATGCTCCGCTTGTATGCTCAATCATCTTTGCTTTACATTTTTTGTAATTTTTCACGTTTTACTTTTTTTTTGTTGCTTTCTCTTGCTATCACTACTTTTAGTCTTTTTGTTTTATAACTTCATATACCTTTTTTATTTACACACAATCTTCTTATTAAGCTTAGATATACATATGTATTTATAATTGACTATTAAAATTGTTTTCCCTCCCGTAAATTTATAGTACTTAAAAGATTTGTAATCTTGTGTACGGATACTGGCAATAAACTTTTGTATTGTATTAGTATTGTATTGAATTTAAGAAGGCCAAGGGGCCCCCCGGCAGCAAAAGAACGTCTAACGACGAAACCAGCGATCCAGAATTGAGAGGGACCTCGAAGAAGGCAATAAGCCCCCTCTCAATTTGAACCAAGGGAATTAAGACGACAGAAGCCCCCTAGCTACAATTTTACACACGGTGGTCCATGAGCGAAGAAAGCTCCTACCAGGCAACACCGCCGGAAATCCAACTTCCAACACCTCCTCAACAATCTTCCTCCCCGGGTGACGCACAGGAAGTTTCGCCCCGGTACGAAGGAGGCAACGCGGGAGCAACATTCATATGAGTGGGTGATAATCAAACACCACCAACAAACACTACCACACAGGGAGTCACTTTAAGGAGCGGGACAATCCTAACAGGTTCCCACCAAGTAAGACCTTCTAAATTAAAAAAATTATTTAAAGTATTTAAAGGTTCCCACCAAGTAAGACCTTCTAAATTAAAAAAATTATTTAAAGTATTTAAAGGGGAACTTTTGGTTATAAAGTGCGATTCTATTGACAAACAGATTGCAAAGTCTCGGGAACGAAGGCTTGAGCAAATCGCAAAATTTAAAGAAAGCACTGAAAAGTTCAAAGAGAGCTTGAAGAAGTTTGGAGAACTCTCGCACTCGCTCGAAGTCACAAATAAAGATAATAGTGTAGATTTAAGTGAAAGTGCCATCGACAGTGTCAGTGATTCCACCGTGAGTGAAACCCTTTTGAGCTGGCTGGGCGACTCCCTTCTAGCATACAGGATACTAGCTCCCCAATAGTGTCAAATTCTAGTTGCAAAATCCCTAATTTAAACATGGCAGATTACGCAAAAATCCCCAAGCTGACTGCTCAGATGGTTCCTCAATTCTGAGGAGAACAGCACCCAAAATTGAGCCTTGAGCTCCAAACATTCCTAGGATGCTGCAGGCAGGTAACTCAGTGCATTTCGGTGGATGAACTATCACCATTTTTACAAATCTTCCCCACCAGACTTCAAGGCGAAGCTTACCAGCTTTTTGCCTCAAATATGTCTACTAATTTCAAAGAAGTAGAAGAACGGCTAAATCGCACATACCTGCCTAGGGAAACTTACCAGGAACTGGTAAACAAGTTAATTACAACAAAGCAGTATCCCTTAGAAAATCTCACAGCCTTCATGGCACGAGTAAAACAAATGCTGGCACTCTGCAATGAAGCAGCAGAATCCAAATACGGAGCCACAGCAGCACCAGCTGTTAAAACGCAGCTGGAAGATTTCGCAAAGAATGCATTAAAGACTGGTGTAAATAACCCGTTTATGTGCCAATACCTTCTGACCATGACAGATGGGAAGGTGAATGACCTCGTACAAAGAGCACTTGACGTGCAACGTCTCCAGCAAAGTGCTCTATTCCTGCAACCTCCAGGACAATTTCAACAAAATATGATACAGAATACAATATCCCATTCAATAAGCGAAACAATACCGCACAATTTAGCCAAATTAATTCATCAGAAAATCACAGCGTATTTAATCCAGGCATAATGCCATTCGCTCAAATTCCTCAGATCCTGTCAAACATAAATAGTCACGTTCAGCAGCCGCAGTTCACGCAGGGAAACACATCACCATACGTCAAACAGGAGCCAAGATCCCTAATAAAAATTATAATGCAAACAGTAAAAATAACTATTTGAATAAAATCAGTTGCAGTTTTTGTAATCAAAGAGGCCACACATATGCTGATTGCCTCAAAAGGAAAAATACGCCTTATTGTGTGAACTGTAAAATGTATAACCATGACATGCGTGACTGCAGGAGAAGCAACAATAGTTTCCAGAGACCACATAACAATACTGAGATCAATATAAAGGATCCACAAGGTTCCAAAAACTCAAGAGTCTATAATGTGCGAAAAAGGTGTAAGTTCTGTGGCCGTTCTGGCCATATATTAAGCGCATGTCAACAAAAACGTAAATGGGAAGCCTGGAGTCAGGGGAACGACGTACAGTGGACCCAGAACTCCCCGACTCGACTATAAATCTCCCATCTAATAAAATAGGGTCTCCTCAGCAGCCCGATTCCAGTGTCGCTACAGTAAAACTTCCTTTAGACATAGGCCTGAACGGTCAAACTAAACTAGTAGTAGACACAGGCGCTGAGGTTAGTATAATAAAGAAAAGGTCATTAAAAGATCTTAACATAATTAACCACAATAGGGCATGCACACTTCAGACCCCATTTGGTACCGGGAAGACGCTGGGAAATTGCCAGGGAAACTTCGTTTTCAAAACCAAAATCCCCTGCAAGTTTCAAGTCGTAAAGAACTTGCCTGGCCTTTCCGATGATGGATTTCTAGGAAATGAATTCCTAGCAAAAAACTGTAATGTTGAGGGTCCTAATAAGGCACTAAGGTTTCCTCGCACGGAAACTAATCCCGATGAATTTGCTTTGCCATTGATGTTTGAAACGGACAAGCTACATTCTGAAAAAGCAGTCAAAGTAAGAACACTTGCAGAAGAGGTAGAGTCTAAACAGGCTCAACTATCCACCTGCAGTGTCTTCAAGGCTTCTCAAACGAGAAAAGCTGGCTGCCAAGCTCCAAAAGAGCTCAAGGAATGTGAAGTGAGCTGTCTGGGCGAACAAGAGACCGATGAAATCAGGCAGTAATTGGTTACCTTTAAGGAACCAATCTGCATACCTGCGCGCTTTCAAATTGTTGCCGCTGTCCTGTTACAAACTCAAGAAGAAATTCTCTGTTTATCCCAAGAGATATGCGATGGAGTCTTCTTGGCAAACAGTTTACTGTCATCTGGAGAAGAACTAGTGCTGGTAAGTATTCTCAACGCTAACAGTCATCACGTAGTCATACATAGCTTAAAGTTACAGCTATATCCAATAAACGACTACACAATAGTCCTATTAACGCGCACAAACGACCACGAAAATACGCACATTTCCATACCGAATACGAAGGAATTATTGAACACAAAAGAAATATTCAAGTTAATTAGAGACGGTAATGAGTGTCTAAAGCCTGCCAAAAAGGTACATATAGCTCTTCCGTCCAAAATCCCGAGGCATAACTCATTATTAAGCAAACAGCGGCCATATAAGAACGGTAGCGAGTCTCTAAAGCCTATACTAAAGGTGCATATTACTCCACCGTCACACAGCACAAAAAATTCTACATGGTCAAAAAGCAATAGCATCGACGCGCATGAGTATCCCGCACAACCTAAGGCAAAGACCACACAGGTGTACCAAACTTAGCCGTCAACAAAGCAGGCAGTAAATACCCTGCAACATGCTAAAAACAACGAAATAAAGCCTCAAAAGGAATCAAATAATCCTCATCTACTTACAGGTAACAAGTTAAACAGGAAGAAAAAGTCAACCCAAGTTTCAGCTGAAAAATCAGCAATTTCAGAACATGTACGATATCTATACCCGGATTATGAGACCACGGACGACCCAAAATAATACCCGCGTATTTCTTGGCTAGAGCAAGAACTCAGCCTAGACCCTAATTTGACCGCGGAAGAAAAAATGTCGATATCAGAACTCTGCGAAGAGTATAACGATATCTTCTTCCTCAAAGGTGAAAAACTCACCAATACAACGCCTAATGAATTTCGACCTGACAGGCTTACAAGGCCTCGAATGTTTCGTTTACCTAGATGACATTGTCATCTATGGTAAAAATACAAACGACCACAACGAAAAGTTGAGAAAAGTCTTCGACAAGCTGAGAGAGAACAACTTGAAACTGCAGCCAGAGTAGTGCCAGTTTCTACGAAGAGAAGTTGTTTACCTAGGACATAAATGTTCTAGAGAAGGAGCTCTACCAGACACAAGTAAGACGGTCTGCGTCCAAACATTTCCTGTTCCAAGGACAGTAAGGCAAGTTCAGTCATTTTTAGGACTTGCCAATTACTACAGGAAAGTCATTCCAGACTTCTCCAAAATTGTACGTCCAATCACGAATTTACTCCGAAAGGATGTAAAATTCACTTCGACAGAGAAATGCCAAGAAGCATTTCAGAGCATAAAAATTGCTTTAATTTCCCCACCACTTTAGATTTATCCCGATTTCACAAAATCTTTTAATCTTACTACGGACGCAAGTAGCGAGGCTCTAGGAGCTGTTCTTTCTCACGGAGAAGTCGGAAAGGACCAGCCCATTGCCGATGCCAGCCACACATTAAACAGAGCCGAAAGAAATTACTCTACTATAGAGAAAGAGTTATTGGCTATTGTCTGGGCTACGAAGAATTTCAGGTGCTATCTTGAAGGCCGGAAATTCACGGTCTATACTAACCATAAACCTCTCAAAGGAGTCTTCAATGTGAAAGACTTGCTTAGTCCGCCTAAATTCTAATTGAAGCGTCCAGCCTGGTTCTACCATTTTTTGTTAATTCCTGAAATAAACAAAAGGCACCACAAAGTATTAAGACTAATTTAAAATGTCACAGAATACTTATCTAAAATCTGACGAATTATCTATCTTCCACAAAAATGCAAACTGCACATCCACAGTAATTAATCCTTATCAGGTTACCTCTTTAATCTGAAAATAATCCAAAGGAAATCATTTAGCAAAAGGAATAATTAACAATAAATCACAAACTTACCAAATTATATGTACCTCTGTATTGTTGACAACTTTTCATGTAATTTAATGACATCTACACAGTCAGCTGTCTTCCCTTCGCCGCAGTCAGAATACGAGCAATTGGAATAAACGTCGCTAGGGCAACACCGAGAGGCGAGAGCTAATAACTGGATGCGGCGGCTATAAAAGGCCGACGAGTTGCAATAGATGGCACCATTCTTTTATCAGAGTTCATCTGATTCAGAGTCTAATCTGAAAAATAAGAATCGTGTTCCTATCCTCCATACAGAAGTAGTATAATTCTGTTCAGAGTTTAATCTGAAAAAATATTCCTATCCTCCATACAGAAGTATAATTCTGCTCAGAGTCTAATCTGAAAATTTTGTCTCATTCTGTTTTGAACCACACGTTGCAGCACGCTGCTGCATCCCCCATTTTTTCTGCTTAATCAGCTTCTCTGTCTGACAGGGCCGCTACCATCAAACAGATTCATAGAAAATTCTTGTGCGCGTCATTTTTACTGCCTTAGTGCCCACAGGTATTAGCAGCATTATTATTCTACTAGTTTAGAAGGTGACAAAAACTAATTCCGATCTTCTTCTTCTTCTTTTCAGAATTAAAGAGACGGACAACGTTTTTTTGGACCATTTTTTTTTCTCTCTTTTTATTATTGAATTTCTTTTTCTGAATTGTTAGTTTGAATTTATAGTTTTAAGCTCCTTTGAATTGTTTTTATGAATTTGTGATATTAGGTTAAGTATATGAATTATTGAAATAAAATTTTATATTTGAATTTGAAAAACGACTGAGCTATCTTTTTAAAAACCGGCATCTCTCCCTTATTTTTTGAGACCAGCTCTCACATTGGTCCTTCAAAGCCGGATAACTCAGTCGAATCAAATATAAAATTGAATACATTGCTTAATACTATCACGTGATTCAAGCCTCTCCATACAAAATTCCTACAGATGATGAAGGCTGTATATCTGACGCCGGAGACGAAACCATTAGCTCAATATTAGAGTTAGTTGAGTCTCAAAAAGAGGTCAAAGATTTAATTGAAGACCTCTTTAGAAGGCATCAAAGAGATGGCAAAAAGAAAACCGTCAAATCGACAGAAAAACGCCTACAAACTTTCACCGAATGTTGGAAATAATTCCAAATGCGGCATAGGGTAATTCAAAAGAGAGCGACAAAGGAAGATCGCAAATTAGAGTATTTCACGAAAGAGACATTTAGTGATGCACAGGAGTATTATATTGAAAAAGCAGCAAGCATGGAAGAGGATATAGACAAACTAACACCAACGCCTGTCAACAATCCTCCTCAGACTCAGACATCACATGCTAGCACAAATTCATGTAATAATGAAAGACTCCCCAGAATTAAACTTCCCACCTTCAATGGAGAATACTCTACGTGGATTTCATTCCACGATTTATTTAATTCAGTTATTCACAAAAACAATAATTTAAGAGACGTTGACAAACTATATTTTCTAAAAACTAATCTAATAGGAGAAGCTGAAAAGCTGCTCAGGCATTATGAAATATGCGATGCAAATTATAAACCAGCTTGGCAACTCCTAAACGAGCGCTACTCAAATAAGCGAATCCTAGTCAACGTACAACTAAAAAAATTATTGACTCTCCCAACCACTAATCATGATACCGCCGAAGGTATTAAAAGACTACTAGACAACATAACAGAAGCACTATTAGCATTACAGAATTTAGATGTAGAAACAAACAATTGGGATCTAATTATTATATACTTGACTGTACAGAAATTACACCCAGATACGCATCAATTATGGGAACAGAGCTTACATAGTAGCACTGCTTTACCAGAATTAAACACACTAAAAAAATTCCTAGAGTCTCGCTTCCGAACTCTGGAAATGATAGGAAATAAAAATACATTGTCGAACACGATACAGAGAAAACCATCCTCACCTAAACCAATATATGGACTCTTGAACAATACTAAGAGTTCAACACGAATACAGCCTCCTACAACAAAAACCTCTTGCAGTCAATGCAAAGGTAACCATAACATATTTCATTGTCCAACCTTTAGAACTCTGACCACGCGACAACGACACGAAGTTGTCTCGAATAAGCATTTATGCAAAAACTGCTTATCACCCAACCATTCAACCGCAAATTGCACCAGCAGTAAGAAGTGTTATCATTGCAAGAAAAATCATAACTCATTACTTCATTACGAGCAAAATAATTCGGTTACAAAATCACCTATTCAGATCTCCCAAAATTCTAATACGGAAGGAAAGCAATGCTCACCCGCCAATAGAAATAATGAACTGCAAGTCCAAAATTTTTTAACCTCAAATTTAAAAAGGGCTCTTCTTTCTACAGCTCTGATTAACATTATAGCACCATCCGGAATCACAATGACATTCCGAGCATTAGTAGATTCTGGGTCACAAGTGTCCATTATGACCGAAAGAGCTCTTAAGCGATTACAGCTTAAAGGTTCTCCAACCACCCATCAACTAATTGGACTTGGCACAACACCCACTAACACCGCTGTAAAGCAAGCAACTGTCAGAATTAACTCTTTATATACGAAATTCCAAATAGAGAGTAACGTGCTCATTATCAAAAAAATTACCGAATTATTGCCAGCCCAGACAATTGCAGTGTCAAACTGGAAACTCATCACCAATCTGACTTTAGCAGACCCCACCTTCTCAATCCCAGGAGAAATCGATGTTCTGCTTGGAGCAGACATCTACGCCGCCATTATTAAAAATGGAATAAAAAGAGGACCTGGCAATTCTCCAACAGCCCAAAATACAGAATTCGGTTGGATTCTGGTTGGAGCAGTGCCAGAAACAACGAGCGCCATTACAACTGTGTTATCCACCCACACTACAATAAATACCGAGTGGGATAATCAGTTGAGAAAATTTTGGGAGCTCGAAGAATGCACTACCCGACCAACATTGTCACACGAAGATCAACTTTGTGAAACGTTGTACAAAAATACAACAAAACGCCTACCCTCTGGAAAATACGAGGTTCATTTACCATTCAAGAACCACAATGCACCACAGCTTGGACAATCTAGGAATATGGCTGTTAAACAATTCCTACAATTGGAGAAAAAATTGGCCAACAACCCAGCAATTGGCAAATTATACAAAGATTGCATAGATGAATACACTCAGCTTGGCCACATGAAGCCTATTCCACCAACACTAGTAGAAAACAAAATATATGAAAACATTCCTTTCTACTACCTACCACACCACGCTGTGTTCAAGGAGAGTTCTACCACAAAACTTCGAATAGTTTTCAATGCTTCAGCTCGTACGTCAAATGGCAAATCATTAAATGAGCAACTGCTAGTTGGACCTACAATCCAACCAACACTTTGGACTACCTTACTAAGATGGCGTCTGTTCAAGTTCTCTTTTACAGCAAATATAGAGAAAATGTACAGAATGATCCAGATGGCACCTCAACACCAAAATTTCCAGAGAATAGTTTGGAGAAATACTCCAAATGAAGAGTTGAAAGATTATGCCTTGACTACGGTCACATTTGGAACAACACCAGCGCCATATCTTGCCATCAAAACGCTACAGCAGTTAGCTCGAGATGAAGCGACCAATTATCCCCTCGCAGCTAAGAGCATAATGAAAGAGTTCTATGTCGATGACTTGGTCTCAGGAGCCCATACTCTCAGTGAAGCAATACAACTGCAACGTGAACTTATCGAGGCCTTAGCAAAGGGAACATTCAACCTACGTAAATGGACTGCCAACCATAATCATCTTCTCAAACATATACCATTGGATCATCGAGAATTAAAAACCAACTTGGAATTCTCTGATAACGAATCCATAAAAACGCTCGGAATACGTTGGCATCCAAAAACAGACTTTTTCTCCTTTAAAGTCAATGTCCCCGAACCAAAAACCACATACACCAAACGAATAATATTATCTGAAGTATCGTCTCTGTTCGATCCACTAGGCTGGTTAGCTCCATGCATAATTACAGCCAAAATCATAATTCAGAAACTCTGGCTCTCCAAATGTGACTGGGACGACCCGGTACCTAAAGAAATTTTAAAAGAGTGGAATCATTTCAAAGACCATCTGCATACTATTCAGGACATTCAGATTCCACGTTGGCTAGGCTACCAGCCTAACAAAAGCGAGATGGAGCTACATGGGTTTTGCGATGCCTCAAATAACGCCTATTCAGCAGTTCTATATTTAAAAATACATCTTAATGAGAACTCCAGGGTACAAATGGTGACAGCAAAAACTAAAGTAGCTCCCATCAAACCAGTCTCACTACCTCGACTAGAGCTATGTGGTGCTGTCCTACTTTCCCGACTTATTAAACAAGTTGTCAAAGATTTAGAACTAGAAAAAGTTAAGGTTAGAGCATTGTCAGACTCTAACATAGTTCTAGCTTGGCTGCGAAAGCATCCATCCACCTGGATAACGTTCGTGTCCAATCGCATTTCGGAAATACATGAAAACATACCACAAGCTACTTGGAATCACGTCCCCTCCAAATCCAATCCTGCAGATGTAGCGTCAAGAGGCATTCTTCCAAACACACTAGTCACAATGTCAATGTGGTGGAACGGCCCAGACTGGCTGCATCAAGATGAGGAATATTGGCCTCAACAATCTTTGGAGGTACATACTCAACTAGAGTATAAAAAACCAAATGTTCTCACTACTACTGCTGATGAACAAATAATTATACTGATTAAATATTCTTCATTTCAAAAAACCATAAGAATAACTGCATACTGTCTCAGGTTTATAAACAGCATGCGCAAAATACAGTCCACTACTCAATATTTATCAGTGTCTGAGTTAAAAAGGGCAGAACTATGCCTAATCAAACTGCTCCAGAATATCTCCTTTCCTACCGAAATCAACCAACTGCAGAGAAAATTACCCCTTCCTAAAAAGAGTCGAATTCTGTCTCTCAATCCCACGCTCGACTGAAAATATCCTACGAGTTGGAGGTCGTCTCACCAAGTCTCAGCTAAATTACGACCAACAACATCCCATAATTCTTCCCAACAACCATCACTTAACTAACATTCTCGTTGATCATATACATCATTATACATTACACGGAGGCACTCAAATCATATTGAGTACTATAAGAAACCACTATTGGTTAATAAACGCCCGCAATACGATTAGACATCGCATCCATAAATGTGTTGACTGTTTTCGATTCAATGCGAAGCCCAGCTCTCAGTTAATGAGTTCTCTGCCCTCAGCGAGAGTCAATATATCTTTACCCTTTCAACACACTGCGGTAGATTACGCAGGGCCACTTGTTATGAAAACATCAACACTTAGAGGAGCAAAATTAACGAAAGCTTATATCTGTCTATTTGTTTGCTTGGCCACCAAGGCCATACACATAGAGCTCGTCTCTGACTTGTCAACACCAGCCTTCCTAGCTGCCCTCAAGCGCTTTGTTGCACGGAGAGGTCTTTGCTCACACATCTACTCGGATCAAGGAACAAATTTTGTAGGAGCAAATCGAATTTTACAATCCAATTTAAATCAATCAATGAGAGCAATTGAAGTCAATTTGGCCAAAAGAATTCTCCAACCAAGGCATAACTTGGCACTTCAACCCTCCTGCAGCACCTCACTTTGGAGGCTTATGGGAATCTGGTGTAAAATCCACCAAACGTTAAATCTATAAAACAATCAAGGACGCAAAACTCACTTACGAAGAACTATATACAACTTTAGTTCAAATTGAGGCATGTTTAAACGCCAGACCTCTCTCTCCTCTGTCCAACGACCCAACAGACTACAATATTCTCGCCCGTCCTATCTCAAAAATTTGCCCTCTCCCGCTCACCAACATCTCCTGTCAATCATCAATTATCCCCACCAAGGTCTGCTGCTCTCTGGCAGTACCAAGTTCCAAAATACCCGTTATATTTGAATATATACGAATGCAGAACCCGCCAAAAATCACTTCAGTTTCAAAAGTGACAAGTGAAAAGGGGTTGCTAAAACTCGTTAATTTTTTCAGTTTTGGTTATCTTATATTCTCTGTATTAAGTGCAATGGAGGAATTGTTAGAAATTTTCAATTCAGAATCACTGGATTCTGTGGATGTAAGCCTTGCACCTACTCCTCCGGAACTTTTGGCGGCTCCTACACCTATCAGGCCTATCAGCCCACTTCCTCCAATACCTACAAAGGGAAGGAAAATGAAATCGGCAGTCGTAAGACCACCACCTCCCGACGCATTGCCTGTAAAGAAAGTATCCAGGCCATTTGAAGCTCGGACTGTTGCACCAAACATAAAAAAAACTAAAACAGGAGACCAAGGCCAATGACTGTTTCAAATTCACGTCTAGAACGAAGGAACATTGTCCCGGAATCAGAATCCAGAATCCAGAAATCCCAGGAGATTTAATTGGAAAAATCCGCGCAACTGCCATCGTAATACAACTGCTAGAGAACACGAACACCCCATGGGACAGCATTAGGAAAGCAAAAGCATTCTTTAGATGGAGTCTTCCTGGGGACGTTACATTAAAGTTGTAGAGGAAAGGTGAAAAATTGTACATCGCTCATCAAAAAAAGGTAATTTATTTAAAAAAAAAAGAAACCCAAAAATTGTATTTTTTGAGGCGGGAGGATGTTTAGTCCACCTAAATTCTAATTGAAGCGTCCAGGATGGTTCTACCATTTTTTATTAATTCCTGAAATAAACAAAAGGCACCACAAAGTATTAAGACTAATTTAAAATGTCACAGAATACTTATCTAAAATCTGACGAATTATCTATCTTCCACAAAAATGCAAACTGCACATCCACAGTAATTAATCCTTATCAGGTTACCTCTTTAATCTGAAAATAATCCAAAGGAAATCATTTAGCAAAAGGAATAATTAACAATAAATCACAAACTTACCAAATTATATGTACCTCTGTATTGTTGACAACTTTTCATGTAATTTAATGACATCTACACAGTCAGCTGTCTTCCCTTCGCCGCAGTCAGAATACGAGCAATTGGAATAAACGTCGCTAGGGCAACACCGAGAGGCGAGAGCTAATAACTGGATGCGGCGGCTATAAAAGGCCGACGAGTTGCAATAGATGGCACCATTCTTTTATCAGAGTTCATCTGATTCAGAGTCTAATCTGAAAAATAAGAATCGTGTTCCTATCCTCCATACAGAAGTAGTATAATTCTGTTCAGAGTTTAATCTGAAAAAATATTCCTATCCTCCATACAGAAGTATAATTCTGTTCAGAGTTTAATCTGAAAATATATTCCCATCCTTACTACAGAAGTATAATTCTGTTCAGAGTTTAATCTGAAATTCCCATATTTATTACAGAAGTATAATTCTGGTCAGAGTTTAATCTGAAATCATTTTTCATATTTATTACAGAAGTATAATTCTGGTCAGAGTTTAATCTGAAATCATTTTTCATATTTATTACAGAAGTATAATTCTGTTCAGAGTCTAATCTGAAAATTTCGTCTCATTCTGTTTTGAACCACACGTTGCAGCACGCTGCTGCATCCCCCATTTTTTCTGCTTAATCAGCTTCTCTGTCTGACAGGGCCGCTACCATCAAACAGATTCATAGAAAATTCTTGTGTGCGTCATTTTTACTGCCTTAGTGCCCACACGTATTAGCAGCATTATTATTCTAGTAGTTAGAAGGTGACAAAAACTAATTCCGATCTTCTTCTTCTTCTTTTCAGAATTAAAGAGACGGACAACGTTTTTTTGGACCATTTTTTTTCTCTCTTTTTATTATTGAATTTCTTTTTCTGAATTGTTAGTTTGAATTTATAGTTTTAAGCTCCTTTGAATTGTTTTTATGAATTTGTGATATTAGGTTAAGTATATGAATTATTGAAATAAAATTTTATATTTGAATTTGAAAAACGACTGAGCTATCTTTTTAAAAACCGGCATCTCTCCCAAGGCCTGTCAACAATGTGAGAGCTGGTCTCCTACAAATTAAAAGTAAACAATAAGTTAAATTAAAAAGAAAGTACAAGCAAAGCAACGGTAACTACCGCAGAGGAAAGTGAATGGTATTATTTTTATAGTCTTGCCGTAAAAATTGGAAAGAAATTTGTAGAATCAATTTTAGTGGCATCAATCCAACTGATGGTTTTCAACAGCCAATAGTGGACAAAAATTCGAAAGGAAAATGTTTAAGTAAATTTCTAAGAACAAATGTATACTTGCCAACGCTCATAAATATCCTTAGCGACCCAGGTCAGCCAAAGCAGCTGAATCAACATAAATATTTGGAATCATTGTCCGCCACTAATAGTGCATGAAAAATCTAAAGAAAAATTTTCAGATATTTTTAAGAAAACTGAATGCTTGTGTCCGAAAGAGAGAATCACCAGAATCAATGCACCAATTCGGTTGGACCGTTGTCGGTGAATAGTTATTCATTCAAATTCTTAAGATCAATTTACAAGTGTATTTCTAAGAAAAATTGAATGCTTCGCTACGAACGTAAAAATTTTAAGCAACTCTTGAATCAGTGTCGCTATGAAAAATCAACGGGTGGCTAGACGTAGACTGCATGGAACAAGGGTGCTACTGGAAGATTGAAGAACCGTAAAACAAAATTTGTTAAGTCAGGGCAAACGACGAAAAAATGCTGCTGTCAAACTTCTAAAAGCACAGCGTCTTATGCGAATCCCTAAATATCGACAGGTGACGGTCAGCAGTCGACGACCCCTGACCCCTGTGACCCCCCCCCCCCTTCTGTATACGTGCCTGCCCTACGCCTGAAGTTGAGTCTGGCTTCAGGAGTATTTCGATCTTGTCGGCTCCCAACGCTCGGGGTCGGACAGCTTTAACTGCCTCGGTTTGAAAAACACGCAGCCACCCCCTCATCAAAGCACAAAGTAACAACGTGGGACAATAGCGGGCTTCATCCCAGCCCAGGAAAAATAGACATCCACATTAAGAGGAAAATTCTAACGCAACACCTGAAGGAAGATCAGATACACTCCAATCTGCGATACGGAGCTGAAAGGGACTTCGAAGTAGGCAACGCGCCCCCCTTTCAGCTTTTACCCAGGGGATGTGATGCATACTAGTCAGTAGGCGTGTTTTTGCAGCTCCGACTAATCGATTGCGTTTATCTACTGATATTTTTGGTGGTTCTTTTATTACCGCCTAATTATATTTTGTGAAATAGTTACAGTGGTTGCCGGAAGCACTTGTTATATTTCGTAATAGAACAGATTAATTGCATTGAATTATTATATTCAATTTATTCTCTGAACTTGGTGTAACTGTGCTGTCCACTATGGCTGGTACCCAAAGGGGGGCGAAGAGCGGAAAAAATTCTGATGTCAGAGCACCAGTGAGTACTAGGAGCACAATTAAGAGTACGAGCGAAGGACACAATGATGACATCGAAGAGCTCCTATCTAAGATAGAACTGGGGCTACTTAAATGTTTGGTAGTTCTCTTAAAAGTCTGGAAACGAAGTTACTGGCGGAATTAAACACCACTGTGCAACACTAATCTCAGGAGCTGAATGCTTGCAAACAGAAACTGAGAGAATCTGAAAGTGAATGTGTGTTGCTCAAAAATGATATAGAGGAGCTTCGACGTGATCGGCGTCTTTCTGATGTTGTGATTACGGGAATCGCTGAGGAGCCCGGAGAGAATCTAATGAACATCTGTAAAAACATTGCAACCCGAGTGCAGCACAATCTTACTCCATATGTTGATGTATTTAGAATTCGACCTAAAGCTCTAAGCAGTACTGGCTCAAGCAAAAATAATCGGACTGGTTATGCCTCTCCTATTATGGTTCGTTTCTCTTCTAAAACTGAATGTCATGCTTTCATCTCCTCTTTTGCAAAAAATCGGGGAATTAAACTAAGCCAAATGGATGGATTTGCCTTTGATAGTAAGGTGTATGTAAATGAAAGCCTGACCCCTAGAAATCACTCAATACTAAAGTCTGCGATCAAGATGCGTAGAGATGGAAAGCTGCACTCTGTGATGACTAGAAATGGATTTGTATATGTTAGGCGAGCGATGGATGGGCATCTCGATAAAATAATGGATCAAAGCCAGCTGTCTCGTGACGTTGTTTATAGTTGATCGGGTGGAGGTACATTTAAATTAGTCATTTTCTTTCAAATTAGGTACTTAGGTACTCTCGAATTTTTCATTTGTTTACTTTAGCATTTTAGAATTATTTTTTTATTTTTTTCTCTTCTCCTTTAATTTCTTTTTTTTTTCTTCTACGATTATGTCTTATTTTAAGTATGTACTAGTGATTGAGCATAGTTCAACTGGATGTATTCGGCATTTTCTTGCACTCTTGTGCCTTGGATTGGATGCATTGGCGGATGCCCCTGTGATGCCCATGATGAGTGTAAATTTGGATTATCATAATAGTGGTGTTACGTGCAATGTGGGAGTTCTTCTGAACATTATGTGTAAACGTGTTAGTGGTCTGAATATTTGTGTACTAAACGCTAGAAGTATTCGGAATAACGTTGATGAATTGGGGCTGTTCTTCGGGGGCTCTGATGTACGCGTTCTACTAGTTAGTGAAACTTGGCTTCACGATTTAATTCCATCTTGTACCGTTATAATCCCGGGTTACAGATTGTTTAGAAACGATCGTGATGACAGAGTGGGTGGCGGTGTTGCTATATTCGTCAAAGACTGTATTGGTTCCAAGTTAATACACTACTCTACTACCAGATCTATCGAATTTGTATGTTTGGAGCTAAATACAGGGGCAGATAAATGCATTATATGCTCTGCATATTGTCTTCCTAATGCATTCAACCTTAGTGATGCTGAGGAATTTGGAAATACTCTCACTGAACTGTCACATCGGTACACCAATGTAATTGTTGGTGGTGATTTTAATATATTATCCCAGAGTACTCGGTCTTGTGGCTTCCTCTCATTCCTATCATCCCTTCACTTGAACTTAGTCAACTCTGCACCAACTTATTTCTTTACATCTAATCCATCTCTACTTGACTGTTTACTAACATCGGACCCAAGCCGTGCTCTATTTCATGGTCAACTCAATCCCATAAGCACTATGGATCACGATATTCTGTTCTTGTGCTATGATATGAAATTTACGCAGTCAACAAATGAGCACAATTCTATGTTTCGTGACTTCAGCATACCGCTGGAAGCCCTGGCTGAAGAGGCTGCAGTTCTTCCGTGTACAGAGATCTTTGTGACAGCAACGCCTGATGAGCAATTAGAGTTATTTTACAGGTTAACAAATTACCTTTTCGACAAATATGTTCCTCTTCGTAATAGAAAGGTGAGCAATAGTGTCTGTCCGTGGTACTCAGGGATGATCAGAACTCTGATAAATGAGTGTGATTTCCTCTTACGCCAGTACAAAAGATTGAAAACAATTCAATCCCTTACCATGTATAAAAAGGCTCGTAACAACGTTACCTGTGCTATTCGTAATGCTAAGCGACACTATTTTGGGTCAAAGTTAAATCCTAATCTACCATCTAAGATCTTGTGGAAAAATCTGAAAGACGCCAGAGTCTATGAAAATAGCAACTGTGATTGCCACTTTAGCGCAGATGAGCTCAAAAACTTTGTTAGTTCTAATCCAGGTAACTCAGTTATTTCTTCTGATGTTTCCACGGTCCCAATCGATCATGCTCGTGACCTATCTATCCTGTTGTTAAATTCTGAAACACGGTATTTTGCATTTCGCTCATTTCGCGTGGATGAAATGATACTGGCTACGGCTAAGATAAAATCAGAGGCAGTGGGTCCAGATAAGTTGTATCCTCGTTTCATTAAACATCTTCTACCAAGCTTCTGCCCATATCTTCTGCATATTTTTAACACATGCCTCATGTCGTGCTTGGAACTCACTTGCTCGGTCAGTTCAGGGTGCGCACTCCGTCAATGCATTCAGGAAGGTTTTATATACCAATTTGCACAATATTAATATGTGACGTAATGCTCCGCTTGTATGCTCAATCATCTTTGCTTTACCTTTTTTATAATTTTTCACGTTTTACTATTTTCTTTTATTGCTTTCTCTTGCTATCACTACTTTTAGTCTTTTTGTTTTATAATTTCATAAACCGTTTTTATTTACACACAATCTTCTTATTAAGCTTAGATATACATATGTATTTATAATTGACTATTAAAATTGTTTTCCCTCCCGTAAATTTATAGTACTTCAAAGATTTGTAATCTTGTGTACGGATACTGGCAATAAACTTTTGTATTGTATTAGTATTGTATTGAATTTAAGAAGGCCAAGGGGCCCCCCGGCAGCAAAAGAACGTCAAACGACGAAACCAGCGATCCAGAATTGAGAGGGACCTCGAAGAAGGCAATAAGCCCCCTCTCAATTTGAACCAAGGGAATTAAGACGATAGAAGCCCCCTAGCATCAAATTTTACACACGGTGGTCCATGAGCGAAGAAAGCTCCTACCAGGCAACACCGCCGGAAATCCAACTTCCAACACCTCCTCAACAATCTTCCTCCCCGGGTGACGCACAGGAAGTTTCGCCCCGGTACGAAGGAGGCAACGCGGGAGCAACATTCATATGAGTGGGTGATAATCAAACACCACCAACAAACACTACCACACAGGGAGTCACTTTAAGGAGCGGGACAATCCTAACAGGTTCCCACCAAGTAAGACCTTCGAAATTAAAAAAATTATTTAAAGTATTTAAAGGGGAAAGTGCGAGACTCCTCCGAACTTTTGGTTATAAAGTGCGATTCTATTGACAAACAGATTGCACAGTCTCGGGAACGAAGGCTTGAGCAAATCGCAAAATTTAAAGAAAGCACTGAAAAGTTCAAAGAGAGCTGGAAGAAGTTTGGAGAACTTTCGCACTCGCTCGAAGTCACAAATAAAGATAATAGTGTAGATTTAAGTGAAAGTGCCATCGACAGTGTCAGTGATTCCACCGTGAGTGAAACCCTTTTGAGCTGGCTGGGCGACTCCCATCTAGCATACAAGATACTAGCTCTGCAAGATCCCTAATTTAAACATGGCAGATTACGCAAAAATCACCAAGCTGACTGCTCAGATGGTTCCTCTATTCTGAGGAGAACAACACCCAAAATTGAGCCTTGAGCTCCAAACATTCCTAGGATGCTGCAGGCAGGTAATTCAGTGCATTTCGGTGGAGGAACTATCACCATTTTTACAAATCTTCCCCACCAGACTTCAAGGCGAAGCTTACCAGCTTTTTGCCTCAAATATGTCTACTAATTTCAAAGAAGTAGAAGAACGGCTAAATCGCACATACCTGCCTAGGGAAACTTACCAGGAACTGGTAAACAAGTTAATTACAACAAGGCAGTATCCCTTAGAAAATCTCACAGCCTTCATGGCACGAGTAAAACAAATGCTGGCACTCTGCAATGAAGCAGCAGAATCCAAATACGGAGCCACAGCAGCACCAGCTGTTAAAACGCAGCTGGAAGATTTCGCAAATAATGCATTAAAGACTGGTGTAAATAACCCGTTTATGTGCCAATACCTTCCGACAATGACAGATGGCACGGTGAATGACCTCGTACAAAGAGCACTTGACGTGCAACGTCTCCAGCAAAGTGCTCTATTCCTGCAACCTCCAGGACAATTTCAACAAAATATGATACAGAATACAATATCCCATTCAATAAGCGAAACAATACCGCACAATTTAGCCAAATTAATTCATCAGAAAATCACAGCGTATTTAATCCAGGCATAATGCCATTCGCTCAAATTCCTCAGATCCTGTCAAACATAAATAGTCACGTTCAGCAGCCGCAGTTCACGCAGGGAAACACATCACCATACGTCAAACAGGAGCCAAGATCCCCTAATAAAAATTATAATGCAAACAGTAAAAATAACTATTTGAATAAAATCAGTTGCAGTTTTTGTAATCAAAGAGGCCACACATATGCTGATTGCCTCAAAAGGAAAAATACGCCTTATTGTGTGAACTGTAAAATGTATAACCATGACATGCGTGACTGCAGGAGAAGCAACAATAGTTTCCAGAGACCACATAACAATACTGAGATCAATATAAAGGATCCACAAGGTTCCAAAAACTCAAGAGTCTATAATGTGCGAAAAAGGTGTAAGTTCTGTGGCCGTTCTGGCCATATATTAAGCGCATGTCAACAAAAACGTAAATGGGAAGCCCGGAGTCAGGGGAACGACGTACAGTGGACCCAGAACTCCCCGACTCGACTATAAATCTCCCATCTAATAAAATAGGGTCTCCTCAGCAGCCCGATTCCAGTGTCGCTACAGTAAAACTTCCTTTAGACATAGGCCTGAACGGTCAAACTAAACTAGTAGTAGACACAGGCGCTGAGGTTAGTATAATAAAGAAAAGGTCATTAAAAGATCTTAACATAATTAACCACAATAGGGCATGCACACTTCAGACCCCATTTGGTACCGGGAAGACGCTGGGAAATTGCCAGGGAAACTTCGTTTTCAAAACCAAAATTCCCTGCAAGTTTCAAGTCGTAAAGAGCTTGCCTGGCCTTTCCGATGATGGACTTCTAGGAAATGAATTCCTAGCAAAAAACTGTAATGTTGAGGGTCCTAATAAGGCACTAAGGTTTCCTCGCACGGAAACTAATCCCGATGAATTTGCTTTGCCATTGATGTTTGAAACGGACAAGCTACATTCTGAAAAAGCAGTCAAAGTAAGAACACTTGCAGAAGAGGTAGAGTCTAAACAGGCTCAACTATCCACCTGCAGTGTCTTCAAGGCTTCTCAAACGAGAAAAGCTGGCTGCCAAGCTCCAAAAGAGCTCAAGGAATGTGAAGTGAGCTGTCTGGGCGAACAAGAGACCGATGAAATCAGGCAGTAATTGGTTACCTTTAAGGAACCAATCTGCATACCTGCGCGCTTTCAAATTGTTGCCGCTGTCCTGTTACAAACTCAAGAAGAAATGCTCTGTTTATCCCAAGAGATATGCGATGGAGTCTTCTTGGCAAACAGTTTACTATCATCTGGAGAAGAACTAGTGCTGGTTAGTATTCTCAACGCTAACAGTCATCAAGTAGTCATACATAGCTTAAAGTTACAGCTATATCCAATAAACGACTACACAATAGTCCTATTAACGCGCACAAACGACCACGAAAATACGCACATTTCCATACCGAATACGAATGAATTATTGAACACAAAAGAAATATTCAAGTTAATTAGAGACGGTAATGAGTGTATAAAGCCTGCCAAAAAGGTACATATAGCTCTTCCGTCCAAAATCCCGAGGCATAACTCATTATTAAGCAAACAGCGGCCACATAAGAACGGTAGCGAGTCTCTAAAGCCTATACTAAAGGTGCATATTACTCCACCGTCACACAGCACAAAAAATTCTACATGGTCAAAAAGCAATAGCATCGACGCGCATGAGTATCCCGCACAACCTAAGGCAAAGAGCACACAGGTGTACCAAACTTAGCCGTCAACAAAGCAGGCAGTAAATACCCTGCAACATGCTAAAAACAACGAAATAAAGCCTCAAAAGGAATCAAATAATCCTCATCTACTTACAGGTAACAAGTTAAACAGGAAGAAAAAGTCAACCCAAGTTTTAGCTGAAAAATAAGCAATTTCAGAACATGTACGATATCTATACCCGGATTATGAGACCACGGACGACCCAAAATAATACCCGCGTATTTCTTGGCTAGAGCAAGAGCTCAGCCTAGACCCTAATTTGACCGCGGAAGAAAAAATGTCGATATCAGAACTCTGCGAAGAGTATAACGATATCTTCTTCCTCAAAGGTGAAAAACTCACCAATACAAATGCGATAACGCATAATATTCCATTGGTGCAAGATCAAGGACCAATCAATCAAAAAATGTATCGCTTACATGAAACACAGCGGAAAGTAATTAATGAGCAGCTAAAAGAAATGCTAGACAGCGGGATAGTCCACTCTAGTAAAAGCCCTTGCAATTCACCTCTACTAGTTGTCCCCGAGAAAGCGGGATGGGACGGTGAAAAAAGGTGGCGCGTCGTTGTCGACTTTCGTAAATTAAACGAAAAGATAATTGGAGACGCATTCCCGCTACCGCGAATCGAGGATATTCTCGACCAACTCACGCAAGGT
Source organism: Dioctria linearis (assembly GCA_963930735.1). Lineage (NCBI taxonomy): Eukaryota > Metazoa > Arthropoda > Insecta > Diptera > Asilidae > Dioctria > Dioctria linearis. The sequence continues at coordinate 96,063,135 of OZ005742.1, forward strand.
ATTTCACCACTCTCTATTTGGCCAACGGCTATCACCAAGTTCTTGTCGACAAAAAAGATCGACATAAAACTGCTTTCAGCTCAAGCTATGGGCACTGCGAGTTCAACCGTATGCCATTCGGGCTCAAAGGAGCCCCCGACACATTTCAACGCCTAATGAATTTCGACCTGAGAGGCTTACAAGGCCTCGAATGTTTCGTTTACCTAGATGACAAAAATACAAACGACCACAGCGAAAAGTTGAGAAAAGTCTTCGACAAGCTGAGAGAGAACAACTTGAAACTACAGCCAGAGTAGTGCCAGTTTCTACGAAGAGAAGTTGTTTACCTAGGACATAAATGTTCTAGAGAAGGAGCCCTACCAGACCCAAGTAAGACGGTCTGCGTCCAAACATTTCCTGTTCCAAGGACAGTAAGGCAAGTTCAGTCATTTTTAGGACTTGCCAATTACTACAGGAAAGTCATTCCAGACTTCTCCAAAATTGTACGTCCAATCACGAATTTACTCCGAAAGGATGTAAAATTCACTTCGACAGAGAAATGCCAAGAAGCATTTCAGAGCATAAAAATTGCTTTAATTTCCCCACCACTTTTGATTTATCCCAATTTCACAAAATCTTTTAATCTTACTACGGACGCAAGTAGCGAGGCTCTAGGAGCTGTTCTTTCTCACGGAGAAGTCGGAAAGGACCAGCCCATTGCCGATGCCAGCCACACATTAAACAGAGCCGAAAGAAATTACTCTACTATAGAGAAAGAGTTATTATTGGCTATTGTCTGGGCTACGAAGAATTTCAGGTGCTATATTCAAGGCCGGAAATTCACGGTCTATACTGACCATAAACCTCTCAAAGGAGTCTTCAATGCGAAAGACCCTACTTCCCATTTGGTGAGATTTCACCAGAAATTATCTGAATTCCATTACAACAACGAATACAAAACCCGGGAAGTACAACACTAATGCAGATGCACTAAGTCGCATCCCTCAAGCATTAAAAGAAGACAGTTTAGGCAATACCTTAACCGTAAAAGTCCTAGTCCACCACACGATGGACTCAGATGTGGAGGAAGACAATTCCACAAATAATAAGAAAAAGAAGAAATCCGCTCATTGTTTAATTAGCTCCACTTTGGAGACAGAATAGCACACGAAAGCGGACCAAAACGAAATTCAGCTCACGGAGGCGGAAACACTAAACCCAGCATCGCTTGATCAAAAAGTAAGTACTTGTAAGACACCCGAAGTTATTCCGAGCCCCACGAAGATCCAAACAATCTTAAAAGATTATCACTATTCTCCATTTGGTGGCCATCAAGGTATCATAAAAACGTACAAACGCATAAGACGCAAGTATTGGTGGAGACACATGCTTAGCGACATCAAGAAATACATTAAAAAATGCCCAAAGTGCCAGACGATGAAAGCATCCCCACAATATAAAATGCCAATGGTTATCACGGACATCGCAGAACAACCGTTCGACAAAGTTTACCTCGATATTGTAGGTCCATTAGAACGGACCACATAAGGTAATAAGCACATCTTGACTTTTCAGGATAATTTAACAAAACTTGTCGACTGGTATGCTAAACCTAACGCAGAAGCAGTCACAGTAGCGCAGGTTTTCTTTGATGAAATCGTTACGCGCTATCGCATACCCAAAAGAATACTCACCGATCAGGGAAAAAAATTCCTGAGTGAATTATTCAAAAGGATATGTAAGCTTCTAAAGGTAAAGAAATTACAGACTTCAGCATACCACCCACAGTCTAATGGAGCACTAGAGCGTCCACATAGACCCCTGATAGAATACCTGCGAACAATCGTAGATGAAAATCCCAAAACATGGGGCCAATACCTACGAACCGCTGCATTCGTGTACAACAACAGTGTAATAAACTTACCCCAATGGACTGTCTATACGGCTTCACAGCGGATGTCCCATCAAATTTAAAACGGAATCCCGAACCCGTTTACAATCATGAGAGCTATTATCATATACTGAAGTATAAGCTCCAAAAATCATATGCGACGGCACGAAAGAACTTATTGGCAAGTAAACAGCGCTCAAAGGAGTACTACGATAACACAGTACGGCCCCTAACTTTCCATGTAGGAGACAAGGTCCTCATCAAGAATGAAAGCAGAAAACTTAAGCTTTCTCAACTCTGGGTAGGACCTTATCAGGTAATCGCAATACCAAGTGATGTGAATACCACCATCAATATTGGTAAACGTATAGTAACGGTACATAATAAATGTTTAAAACTATATTTCGAGTAAGAGCATGTTTAACAAAAATGAACCAGGTTGAATTGAAATTCCTACTTCAGTGTCCATTAAACCTCATTTCAATACCTCCCCATAAACATTTGCGGTACCCAGTTTAAAACGGCACAATGCAAGCACAAATATGCTTAAAGGATTGTTTTCTTCTTCCGAATTGTCCACAGAAATGGCGCTAAAATTCATCATAGTTGCCCTTTTCATCCAGTACACAACTGGAGCAATCGTTGACAAACCCTATGTAATGACCCAGCTAAATGACTCTATAATATACAGCGTACGAAAGCGCACGGAAACTATAAAGGAACTAGTACCAGGAAAACGCAAGGCCAGATCGCTATTTGATGGAATAAGCAGTGGACAGCAATAACGAGAAAGAAATTTACAGCAGGTTAGAAGAACTTGAATCAAATACACAAGCCCTAGCCGAGCTAGAGAAACAACAAATTAGTGTTGTAAAAACTACCTTGGAAAAGATTCAAAAACCGCTGGCTATGTTAATAGACAGACAACAAAAAATAGCACACCAGATAAACGATCTCCACAATGTGGCCGATGATCTAACAAGGAGGCAACTAAGTAAGACAAGAGATTATATCAAGCTTATTGCTCCAAATCATCGAAGTCGAATATCGACAACAAGCCCTTCTGGATATAATAATGGTTAGTAGAACCAAAACGAAACAACCCCGAATTGTCCGAATGATCAAAATTGCCTGTCTGTCCTATATCAGACAGCAGGAGCTCAGTCACTCTTTATGCAGAAAAAAATGGTGGTGAGAATTACTCTCTCAATTTTTAATCTGCCCAAAATGAGGCTACAACAGATTCAATGCTACCCTGTATCCAAATCAGCAAATTATTCATTAATTCCAGACCCTGGTTATTCATACATAGCCAGCCAATAGCGCAAAAACTCAGGAATTTCTCTTATTAAAAGGCGAGGACATGAAAATATTCAAGAAAATAACAAGTAATTTGGAAGAAAACACGTATGTAGGCCGGCTGAACACGCTTGTAATCAAAGCTACAACATCCAACGAATGTGCCATTAAATTATTATATAATCCTTTAAATGAAAGTAAACCTGCCTGAAATTTTACACGAATCTCAGAACCACAGTCTGGGGAAAATCGAGATTTTAACGGGAGACGACATTCACGAGTCTATATATAAGGGCACCTATTCACTGGAAGAAATCCAAAGCAAAATCAACAAATACAAAGAGAAAGTATCAAGTAGAATCTCCCATATTCTGTCCACAACCTCTCTAGCCTAGCAGAACCGACCGAGACCCGATCCGCCAAATTAGTACCAACCTAACCAGACCTAATAGACCTAAAAGCAAAACAAATTCGAGAAAAAATAAAATAATAGAATTAAAGTAGCGCTAATGATCTATACCCAACTAACAATATAATTCTTATAAGGATTTCCGATACGTTTCTAGCACCAACTTTTAACACCAGAGTATTTAAGGTTTGGTGCTGGAAACGTATGGGTGGCTTTTATAAACCCCTTATGGCGCATTTTGGCACTTTATAGCACTAAAATTTTTGTAATTTTGGATTTGTAAGGCTCCTATATATAGCCTCTATGAGTCTGTAAGCTCTATAAGGATTCCTGTAAGACAGCTTATAAAACAAAATGTACTCACTTAGTAAGGTCATACGAACTGTTGTAACACTTATATAAAGAGCCACAATAAGCGTTAAAGTATTAAGAACTTCTGTATGGGCATCTTAAAGAACCTATATTTTGTTGTGTGGGTATCTTCTCATATTAACACTGATTTCCTTACTTATGCAATACTTATAGTACGTATGTATTACAATCGTTATACAAGTAATTGGATATGGATAAAATTAAATGCATTATAAGAACAAGTATACGAGTGACTGAAAACTCCTATATACTTTAAAATTGTATGCTCGTTGATATTTAATGGACATTTTTCAGAGATAGGTTCGAATTATACAACGCCCCGTTGAATTATTTAATATTTAACAAATAATATTATAATTAAAATCATTATTCAGGCTATTAAAAGGAGTCGCTAAGTATATAAACTATTATAATGTACCCTATATCAGTGCTCTAGCTGGCGAATTGCAAATAAAGCATATAATTTTGACGTATACTTTGTGGTTGTTAACATTAATTCCATTTTACAATACCAATTTCATCTCTTCTACAAAAGCTGATAGGAATGCTTTCAGGTCTGTCGGCTTCTTTTTTCTATTGTAGATACCAATTAACAAGGGTTCAATCTCCGGATTTTCATGTATGTATATTAAACAGTATGGACCAAAACTCGTCTCTGGAACTTTTGTAACTGGGAATTCCATCCATATTTACATTTATTGAAATTGGTAGTGATTGATTAATGTTGCGGAAACATTTTTTTTATGTTAACTTCTAAATCATGGTACCAGTACCGTCCCTCACCTACCTCAAATACCGTAATTGCAGTCGGTGTTTGTTTTCAATAGTGTCCGTGAATCCATTGGTAACACATTGGGTATTCTTTTGGTTGTAAGTTTTAAAAGTTCCTTTAAAGCAGCATGTTTAATATTAAAGGAAATTGCCCAAGCTATCAAATTCTTATGAAAATCTTCATTTTTGTTATCCTCATCTTTTGTAAGGGATGCATCATCACAATAAATATCATCTTCTAACTCTATAGACGATTTTGATATGTCTATTTTCTCAATTATGTGACATTGATTACAACTCGTAAAATTTTCGACCGACTTTGTAATTGGGGATGGTACAAATATTGATCGTATTTGAGCTCGCTTCTTTGATTTTATTAAGAGAAACTTTGAAATGCGTCCCTTGCGTTCCATATCTACGTTTTTTTACTTTCCGATGAATAGAAGTATTTCTTTTTATGATTTTACACAAATTTTTCCATCTTTGTGTCAACTTCAAGCAGAATAGAAATGTCAAGAAACCAAAAGCGCAGTGTTGATCGAATTTCTCAAGTATTGTAAGTGTTCTAAATAAAACTTAGGTTTTAAGGAACTGTAAGTTTTATAAAGGTGCTATAATTTGGTGCTATAGAAGTTTCCAAAACCATCGTTATTACACTATTACTCTCAGTACTTAATCCCTTATAAGAGTGGTGCATAATTCGTTTATAGGACTGTGTATAAAACACTTATGGTGCTAGCACCAGTAGTTTTATAATGCTGGTGTTTAGAACGTTCTTATGACCAATTTTGTTGGGATTAAGGTTCCGAAACTAAATGGCATGATAACGAACCTTTTAGGAACTATTAACCTTAAGGAAACCAAGTGGAGAACTTTATAAAACCAAAATTTCAATAAGAACACCAAAGGTGTCAGAGAATGTTACTTGGGTAAGGTACAACAACGGTAACATAAAATACATTACATAAATCCGGAAATAATAAAATTCAAATCAAAAGTAATTAGCATATAACAAAAAAAAAGAATAAGAAATAATACAAATAGAACAAAAAAAAAAGGGGGTTGACCAGGCCACAAAAAGTGTTTTAAATTTTTTAAACTAACAAACCAATTGTATGTGAAAAATATAATCTAGAGTAACAAATAAACAGATAGTAACAAAAACTAATACTAGATAGGAAAATACTTCTACATAGTCTAGAATAAAAAGTGTATAATTAGCGAAGCAAAACCAATAATGTAGTAGAAAACAAGAGGTTAACGCAAAAAAAAAACAACAAAACAAAAAATTCAAATGTAAAAACCCAACCGAACTGACCTAGAACCACCACCACTAGTACCCCAATAAAAGTAAATAATGAAGGGAATATACTTAAATTACTCTAAACTAATAGTTAACAAAAATTAACCAAAGCCAAAAACCTAATTAGTATCGATGAAAAAAAAAACGTTTTTTAACAAGAATACTCCTTCAAAAATTGTAAGTTTCCAAAACCGCAACCACGCAGAAAGTAAAAGAATCAAAGCCGAAAACCTAATTAGTATAAACAAAAATTTTTTTTTAAACAAGAATACTCCTTCAAAAACTGTAAGTTTCCAAAACCGCCAACTCACACACAAAAAAACCTTAAATTTGGGATTACTTAGTTTTTTTTTTTTTTACTTTTTTATAATTTTTTTTATATATATAACACGAAAAAGAAGGAGGATAGGAAAGCAAAACACAAAAGAAGGTAAAAACCTTTTCAAAAAGAAAAGGGATTATTAGCGGCGAGCCTAGTCCTCATCGCTGTCTTCCGAGGGTCCGGAGGGTTTACAAGGGGGTGTGGCCATCTAGCGAAACAACCGCAGTTAGCGTGTAATTAAAAACGGGGTGGCAGCACGCACACAGCCCAAATCGCCCAGTAATGCTGAATGTGGCACCTGTAAACAAAAAAAAGGTATGGCTAAATAAGTCGAAATCTGCGAAAATCTAAAACAGAACTTACCAGCGCCAACACAAGACTGTCCTTGGTGCGGGTATAGAGGCAAGTCCACCCAAAACGCCTTGCCCACAACTGCTTCCACCTCCCTTATAGTAAAGGGCCGTTGGCCAGTCCTTTGCAGTACTAAGCGAATGTGTCCACGCCAGTTTGGTAGCACATGCACCACATAAGTTACACAGGCCACGCAGGTAAGCCCAGGCGAGCACTTATCCACCTTCACCGTAAACAACATCTTGCGTAAAATCAGCCTGGACCAGAAAAATAAGTTGGTGTCGACACTCACAGCGCAAGTGCTAACTAACTAACAGAGAAACAACGCCGGCCCGGGTAGTATTTAACTGCAAATTTATCCATCCTCTGCCGATTCAATTAAACCCAAACAAAACAGTATCCTAATACCCTAGATAAAAAACCTCGAGATACTAAAGTCTTTTGAGGGAACGAATTCTTCCCCCGAGAGTTATTCCTCTCCAAAGAATAACTCTCTTATTCGCGGGGGGAAGGATTGTTATATATCTAAAACCATATCTGAAAAAGGGTAACAAAAAAAATTTATTTAAATTTTCAATAAGCTAATCATGCTTAAAAACATGATTAGCTTATCTGCATCAGCCAATTTCTTCACATTCCATGCATTAAAACAAAATTATTCCCTTGGCAAATTTTGCATTCAGAAAAATTTGCCAGTAGATATATTTAATTTAAAAAGAAAAATAAAACCAAATGCAAACCGTACCTTCAGTTCGATTTGTCGTAAAAATTACCATATCTATGTACGAACGTACATACATATAAAAAAATAGCTCTCAAGATCAGAAATGCGCGCCGCGAAAATACATTATATGTATACGCGCGCCGCAATTTCAATCGACGGGACGGTGGCTGATGTTTATAAAAACCTCAAATTTAATTTCATCAAGCCATCGTCCAACGAAAAATATTCTGGACTTGTTTAAGCAAGTTCAGAATAAATGAAAATTTTTCTCAGGGTAGAAATGCAACTATGCATTTTCTACCCTGAACGAGGGCTCTTGATCGCGACGAAAGTGATCAAGAGCCGAGTTGGATTTTAAATATTATACGCGGCGGTTCGGTAGTCGGATTTTTTAAATCAAAGCGAGGCGGATTTATAATTTGAAAAAAGGCAGTTGAGTTTAAAAAAAAAAAAGAGTTGAAGTTAGTTTAACTTGGTCTCAGGACGGTCTCGGTTTCTGAAAAGCTACAAAAAGTGAAAAAAAAGGAATCAGATTGTGAAAAGATAAACAATAAGAGAATAAAATTATGAAAAGTTTATAAGAATAAGATTGTGAAAAGCTTATAAGCTGAAATTTGTGAAAAGTTTGTAAAATAGAGAAAGGATAAGTTGGTGAAAGAAGTAGAAAGGAAATAAACGAGTCCGACAAATCAAAAAGTGTTTTGCATAAAATACCCGCCAAACCCACCAAGGTACGTAACAATGGTGTTTTTATAGTAATAAAATAAAAACATTGAAAATGGACTAATTCGGACAATCCCTTTTTGGTGTTGCCATATAAAAATTTAAGCTGTTTACGAATACTGTGAAAAAGATCAGTCCTAGACATTTTAATTGTACTAAAAACTTGTTTAGAATATGAAATCCTATAAAATTGGTTATAATCTTTTTTTCTGTCCGACGAACCGTTCTAGAAATATATGTGAAAAACCACTTCAAAAATCAAAATTGACCGTACAAAATTTCATACGTGCATTATTCTGGTATATCATAAGCTTAGCTTTGCAACTGTCCTCCAAATCGAACGAAATCGTATTTCCGTAGCAAATACAATCAAAAAGTTTGCTAGGTGTTCCTCGTGATGGTCGGGGGTTAATAGCTGAATTCTGAATGCTAGTATTAATGAATTTAGGTAACGTGTACTCTTGAGATACCCAGGCTGATGTGTTTTTTTATAAATGCAGTATAATTCCTCTTACACTATCCTTCTACTTAGCACAAGCTGTGTCTAAGCTAACTGCTTTGCTTTGGTTCTTATGTGGTCAATAAATTCATATTATATGAGGATATATCCGTAACATTTCCTTTATTTAATATATAGTTTGCTAATTTTTTACTGCACTCAGTCGCTGTTGCTTTCAAATATTTTTTTTTATGGTGCATAAATGGAACGCTCGAAATTCCACCATTACATTAAAAAATAAAAATAAAATATTGTAAGCAAGGCTTGGTGTATAAATTTATATGAATCTAATAGAAGAAAGATCAGTGAATTACATTAACATTTTAAATGTTTCAAAACCTTTATTACATATTGCCAGGATCGGCTTTCATTCTTAAAAAATTAGGTATCAATTGAGACAACACTACACACATGCATTGATTCGAAAACAACTACTGACTACCATCTGCCTGTTGTGAATTTCTAAGCATGAATTATCCAATTTTTTGACATTGACATCCTATAACTGTCGACGGAAAGGGAGTAGAGAGGTGGTTGGGCATTTGTTGGAAACCGTAGAGGGTTTGCTTGAATTTTCGAAGCGCACAAGCCATATAAAAACCCTTCTCCTAGCGCACAAGCAGGAGTTTGTGAAGCGCACACCTATTGTTAAGCGATTACGCATTGTTTTGGAAACGCGCAGCTATGGTTAAGGTATATGCATTGTTATAGCACGTATCTTTATCTGATCTATGTAAGTTAAATTAAGTTTTTGAAACCACTAATATCAATATGAGGAGTATGCTCCGCGCCAAGCGCAAAGAAACACACACACAGGCAGGCAGGCACACACACACACACACACAGACAGACAGCGCTGTTCTAATATGATAGTAGGGGCGACTTCAATGCCAACATCCTCAAGAAAAGCGTCAATACTGTCCATTTTTTATGCGATATGCTAGCAGCGCACCTAAACTTAGTTAACACTTACCCGACTTATCATAACTGTATTAATCCATCCCTTCTAGAGTTATTTTTTGTTTCTGACCCTTCTTTAGTGTTTTTTTTAATCAACTTTGTCTTAGTTCCCTAGATCATGATATTATTTTCCTTTCTTGTGATGTTAGAGTTAATATTAGTAATCCAAGTCTATCATTTTTTGATATAGAGATTTCAACAACCTTGACTTGGAATCCCTTCTCGTTGAATGCGAATCGCATAACTGGAACGATATTTACAGCCAATCGCATATAAACGACCAGGTTTTCCTTCACAATCGTGCCATTCAGTACTTTTATGATAAGTATGTTCCTTTACGTACTAGGGCAATAAAAAGCGGCTTTTGCCCCTGGTTCAGCACCGAAATAAAATCCTTGATTGCTGAGCGGGAATTTCTTTTTTCCCAGTTCCGTAGATTGAAGACTCCCGAAAGTCGGAAGATTTACACACTCTTATTATAAGCGCAAGTTTGATGTGCGTGCTCAACCGAAAATATTATGGCGTAACTTGCGTGATGCTGGCATATATGGAGGCAGGACGGCTAAGTGCAACCTGAGCCCACTTAAACTTAACGACTTTTCCATAGCTGATCATCAATCTCAAGACAATGATCAGTTGTTCTTGGCAGGCTTGGATTCTCTTCATAGCTCTAATGGGTTTACTTTCCGGGGAGTGGATGGAACCGAAGCCTTGAATGCGATTTTCGCTTTAAATATAATGATGTCGGCCCTGACATTATGTCACGCCGTTTTGTGAGGCTAATTGCGCCGCTCATTATGAGCCCACTTTTATATATCTTCAATACCTGCAATGCGAAATCGATGTTCCCAAGAATATGGAAAACAGCGCACGTAATTCCTATCCCTAAGAGGGCTGCGGTTACAACTCCTGCTGATTATAGACTCATCAGCTTACTTTGTTTTCTTTCGAAGGCTTTGGAGAAGATACTATATTGGCAGGTTCAACAGTACACACTGCAAAAATACGTCATAAGTAGCTGTTAGTCTGGGTTTTGACCAAAGCATAGTTGCGTTAAAGTCACAACAGACATTCGCCTTGCACTTGATAGAAGATAGATTTGTATTCTGGTGCTTTTAGACTTTTCCAAAGCTTTCGACAGTGTTTGCCATGTAAATTTGCTAGATAAATTGTTTAATAAATTCCATTTTTCGTGCCGGGCTGTTCATTTAAACAAGGAATTCTTAAACGGGCGATCGCAAAAGGTTACCATTGGGGACAATAATTGCTCAAATTTGCTTCCACTATCTTGTGGAGTTCCACAAGGTTCCATTCTTGGTCCTCTACTCTTCAGCCTATACATTAATTATCTGCTGAAATAATAAAAGATGTCAACATTCATATTTATGCTGACGACGTTCAGGTCTATTTCAGTCGTCCTCCAGGTCTTATCGAAGACTGTGTGACTCGGATGATTTGCAATATACATAACATATACACCTGGTCGATTGACAATAAACTTAAACCAAATCCAAGTAAGTCACAGTGTATTGCTTTTTCGTTTGGCACTTTCGACTCTTCATCACTTCCTCCTATTCTTTTGAATAGTTTTTCAATTCCCTACGTGAATAAAGTCCGTAATCTCGGAGTTACCTTAAACTCTAATATGAAGTGTCGCGATTTTCTCAACTCTAACCTATCAAAGATCTACGCCACCCTCCGCCGCCTATGGTTGTCTGCTAGAATGCTTTCCCCCAAGGTACGTTGTCATCTGGTTAAGTCTTTAATATTACAGCATTTTACACACGGTTCACTTGTTTTCCCAGTACTAGATTTACACTGCTCTAGGAAATTACATATTGCATTTAACGATTCTGTAAAGTTTGTTATCGGGTTACGTAGATTCGATTATGTCTCTCACCTGAATTTTGCACTGTTAGTTTGCTCTATTGAAGTATATCTAAGGAGCAGAGCATTACTCTTCCTATTCAACTTACTTCACAACTCTCAGACCACTTACTTGAGGACCATGTTTGAACCCATGAACTCTACCAGAGGTTACAAACTGCTAATTCCACGTTTTCAGACCTCGGTTTTTGATGGATCTTATATCGTTCAAATTACTTGAATGTAAAATTTATTGCCACACAACATCGAGAAGGCTAACTCGATTGGCGGTTTCAGGCGTCTTGTTGTAAATTTCTTGACATAAGACAACAAGTCTTTTCTTTTTATAATGACCCGTACGCGCATATTATTATTATTATTTTATTATTATCGTATTTATTCATTCCCATTTGCTATAATTTCTTATCTTAATTTTACTTATTTATTCATTATTTACTTGTTATTAGTGTTTATTATTATTATTTTGCTGTTGTAATTTTTAACATTTAATTTAGATTTCTTTTTTAATGTTCCCTTGTATTATTGTATTCCACTCAAATTGGTACTAAGAAAAAGATTGTAAATCTTGTAGTATATCTTCCAAATACACAAATATTCTATTCTATTCTATTCTATTATGAGTACTGGTTCCTGCTGATACGAAACGCCTCGTATTTTGCTATCTTTGCCAGTTGCAGGCTTTGCAGTCAATTTGTTATCATTTTTTTTTCATTGCTTATTTCTGGCACATAGATAAAAGGAAAAAAGTTCTAGCGGTCGTCAGTAGAAAAAAAAAGAGTCATTGCATGTACTGGAGGAACATCGTAAACAGAACCACCCCCAGCACTTGTAGCAGATGCTTCCAAGCAACTGCCTCTGTGGAAACAATTTGAAGCAATTTTGTTTGAAGTTATTATTAAATTTCGAGAAAATCGAATGCGAGCGTGATAAAGCCCGTTTACTCGTGGAGACGCTCGTCGTACTGTACGTACCAATAAGTCGTTCGGAGTGTTTTAAGGCAGATGTTTTGCATTTTTTTTAGATAATTGAACAATTTGTGATAAAAAAGTAGAAAAGCGTTCAGGCTGCAAATATAATTATAAAGTGTTCTGTGGCAGAATGCGGCTATTTTGTCAAAATTTAATTTTCTGTAATTGAAATTGGTTGGTAAACATTTGTGGCCGACACTGTAGCTGCAGCAATCGTTTAGTGCTTCCGATTTGCCTCTGACAAAGCGCTTTAGAAGCAGCTGAATGAAGCTAGCAGGAAGAGCTTACTTTTGTGGACATACAATGCTAAAATGTATATAAAATTGAAGCATAATCGAAGCGCTTTAGGCCATAAACACTGTTTAAATAAATTACAAATATTATTCCAACCGTATATTACCCAGTGGGAAATTTTCCAAGTGCTTCGAAAAAACAGATTCAAAGCGCTTATACCAGGGTTATTGGTTGTTTCCAAAAAATGCTTCCCTGGAAGCAATCTGGAGCAATTTTGAAGTTATGTCTAAAGTTCCAGCAAATTGAATGCGAACGTAATCATGCAAGTTTTCTCGTGTTGATACCATACGTACTATTACGTTCGGAGGAATTTTTCGAAGTAGTTGTTTTCCTATTTTAGTTCAGTGAAACATTTATAAGTATGGTTAAATTAATATATTTTAGTCGTCGGTGAAGGACGGAGCTCTTTTCTTTTCTGGTTATAACAGGCTACAGCATTTGCGACACTTGTCCACAAGACTACTATCCGTTTTGAAACCGTTGCAAGTGCTGTGGTAAGGGCTGGAGAGAGCTGGAGAGATGATGGGAGCAGTTTGTAAAATTCTATGATACTATAGATTAATCTTTTGTTTGACGGGACTATATGAGAGTATGAGTGGCAACCCAACAAAATAAACGTTAATAAATTTTAAATTTATCTCATTCTTTCGATCTCTGTTCAAAATTCTTGTTATTTACTTTAGAAAATCTACAAGGAAAACTCTTATTGATGGAACTGACACCTATCTAGATATAGGCACACTTTTTAATTTTGGCATAATGAATCTTGTCCAATATGTAGAATTATGTTTATAAAATTCACACTATACATGATACGGATAGACCTCATATCTATAATTTGATGCATCGCTTAAATTCTAAAATTTCGTAGGTCCTTTAATAGTTATCCTAGAAATTGTTCCAAAAATGTGCCTGTGACTGACGAAGAGTCAGTAAAATATTTAAATAATTATCCCTATAATAATGAAACGTATTATGTAAATTTGAAACATACATAGTTATTAAATTTAAATATTGTATTTAATCATCCAACATATTATATTTGCTGTTGTCCTTTATCACACTGCATAATATCTTACATGTTATTTCATTAAAGGAAAAGCTTTTATCATTTAATCGATTCCTTTATATTTGTAAAGATATAAACTATATACTCTTCAGTATTTTACTATATAATATCAATATATTAATAAGATGTTTGTCTACTATATATATTTACAAAGTTTTGAGGAAATTGGCATTTCAATATGTCACTTAAGAATGGTCCATGTTAGGCAAACAGGGAGTTTATATATATGCAAAGAAAATTCCTGTTCACAAAGTTTTACGTGTATAAATGCATTCAAAAAGCATTTACAAAGAAAGCACAGGAAATCCAATTTTAAAGAGTGTCAGTCCGATTAAAAATCGCAAGATCACCCGTCTACGACATTCAAGGCTTATGAAATTAAAAATATAGTAGATGTTTCTATAATAAATAATGTTATTATGCTTTTACACTGAATTTTTAAATTATAAGTAATATGTATGTCATAATTTTTCAATGACAAATGTTTGATTTCACTGTGGTTTTTGACCCGACTGTTTAAAGTACAATAGTTTTTTCTTACTAATTAATAAACTCTAATTGAAATGCAATGTCTTTTATTAAAAAGAAAATTAAACTCTTATATATGAGTATTTCGTACCTAAACTATATTCATGTGGTTATTTCGTCTTATGTATATAATACTATAATAATACCGGTAAATAACAGGTAAAAAAGCTAGAATTGGTCTAAGACCAATTCATATGATACACTATATTAATGCCCTTATCAAATCTCGTGTTGTCACCCTTCTGTGCAAGTTTGATTTTTGAAGTGGTTTTTCGCATATATTATAAGAAAAAATGACTATAACCAATTTTATAGGATTTCGTATTCTGAAGAAGTTTTTAGTACAATAAAAATGTCTTAGATAATGACTATTAGAACCAGCTTAACACAAGCTCGCTGCAATTGTACGTTTAATAGATAAACGGTCAACAATACATGTTTTTCATCATTTACTCGGTGTTAGTATAAACCGAACACAGAATAAAATAACATGCAACATAGAACAAAAAAATTAAAAAAAATTTAAATAGAAAAAAAAAATATTGTTACGAGCGTGTCCTTAAATCGTCCCATTATTTTGATAATGCACTCACAGTTTAATATAAAATTATCTTTGGGAATTTTCACTTAAAGCAGGAAAGTTTCACACGATTTCACCAAATTAATCACTCTTTGAATTTCAAAGTCAAATGCCACCACTTTATTTCGGGATTTTATCCCACTTCTGACACCAGTTGTTACGAGCGTGGCCTTAGTTCGTTATTTAAAACACAATATTTCGGAAATAATTCAAAAGTTCTTTCTTTATTTAACTTAACTATTTACTCTCACAAATTCACAAGTAATTATCAAATCAACTCTTTATAGTTATCGCTAGTACTGTACTTCTTTTTATCGCAATCCAAATAGTTTCCTTCTTTCACTTCACTGGCTGAAATAAGACTCCGCCTCCTGGATGTGAGAGCGCCGTATTTATTCTCTACGAACTATCCTAGAACCTTTCTGAATATTCCGTTCTTCGAACCCAAAGTTTACTAAGATGACACTAACCTGAAGTTGTTTGTATTTTCAACATATGTTGCTTGTGTCACTTTTTGGCGCATAACACTGCCCCCTTCTTAAAA
The DNA here is from genome assembly GCA_963930735.1 of Dioctria linearis. Taxonomy (NCBI): domain Eukaryota; kingdom Metazoa; phylum Arthropoda; class Insecta; order Diptera; family Asilidae; genus Dioctria; species Dioctria linearis. Next base: position 96,078,608 of record OZ005742.1, read on the forward strand.
TTGTTCGCCCCGAACAACAGGTGATCTACGGGCTTGATTTTCGCCGAATTTAGACAAGCGACCCAGATGAACGATCTTTCTTTTGCATCTTGTACCGCGCTGAATCATGTATGCCATGTTATTAATCCTATTTTCAACTGCATACGGTCCCTTCCGGTGTTGTGGTATTTTTGGAGAGCGTCGCGTGGCCTCGTGCACATCTGCTAATCGTTGTCTGAGCTTCGTTACGTAGTCTTCTGGTAACTTTAGTTCGCCTCTGGGTATACCAAACTTAAGGTCGCTAGGTAAGCGCATTCCCTTTCCGAATATGACCTTAGCTGGAGTGTGTCCGTCGTGTTGTGACCAGCTGATATATAAGTTATTAGAAATATAGGAATATGTCGATCCCAATCGCGCTGATTATAGTTGACTACTTTCCTGAGATGTTCGATTAATGTTATGTTGAAGTACTCTTCCATGCTTTGATTTTTCTTTCGTCTCTTATCATCTTCATCATCATTGTTTTTGATTCCTTTGCCCTCAATTTTCTTGCCCTTTTTATCGCCGTTGTCATCCTTGTCATTGCCGCCTTTGCATTTCTTATCATCATCATCGTCAGAACCTTTGTCTTCACCTTTTCCTATCTTCATTATACACTTACCATCGTCATTTTCAGCATCCTTATACCCTTTATGTCTCGGCTTTTTCTTTCTTTCATTGTCCTTGTCTTTGGCTTTCTTTCCTTTCTCCTTTTTATTGTTATCACCGTAGTCATAATTGTCTTTGGATTCCTTTCTTTTCTTCTTTCGACTTTCGTCTATGATGACGGTATTCTTCTGCGAGTCTGCTGCCCAGCTCGATATATTTGCCCTTCTTCTGGCGTTTCTGTTCGTCGGCGTTTTCTGCAGTCCCTTTAGAGGTGTCCCGGTCTACTACAATTCCAGAATCGAAGAATGCCATGTGACGGAGTGCTCTCTGATGACTGGAATCTGTATATTCCTCCACTGAAATTTCTCTCACTCGTACTGCACTTCGAGAAGTTTGTCTAGCAGATTCAAATGCTAATGCATAGGCTAGAGCTTCTGCTGTTGACTTCCTTCCTGCTAGCCTTAGTGCTTGTTGTATATTTTGATCTGCAATAGCGTTCACAAATGCTTCTGTTGCCACTTCATTAAGGAATTCTGCATTTACGCTAGAGTATGAAAGATCTTTCCACATCAGCATGTAGTTGTTGTAGTAACTCGCCATACTTTTGAATCCTGTTGCGTAATTGCAGACGATATACTTGCTGCATATGCTCATCTCCATAACGTAACTCTATCGCCTGTACTAATGAAGTGTAACCACGTTGCCTTTCAATCGATACAGTTTGTAAGACCTCTGACGTAGGACCTCGAAGTGCTAAAACCAGAGCAGTAGCTTTGTCTGCGTCATTCCATCCATTTACTTCGGAAGCTGCCTCAAACTGTCTCTTGAAAATATGCCACGAATTTTGTCCATCACATATTGGAGGTTTCATTCTGACTGCACTGGACATTTCACTTCCTTCGTGGCGAGGTTGTCGATGCTTCATTCCCTCCAAATCTGCTTTAAAGTTGTCAAGCTTCTCCGTAACATTTTTTTGCACTTCCCACACTTGTTGTTACACTTCCAGCACTTCCTGCTGGATTCCTTCAATTTTTACATTTTGCTCGTCTAATGAATTTTTAAGAAAATTCTTCTGTTCCTCCAAACAGGTTTCTAGACAATCCTGCAAAGAACTCTTTTGTTCATCCCAACGGGCTTCTAGAGAATTCTCTTGTTCCTCAAGGGCATTCCTTTGATCGTCCAAACTGGCTTCTAGAGAATTCTTTTGTTCATCTAGACGGGATTCCAGAGAATTCTTTTGCTCCTCAAAAGCAGGGTTGAAAGCTCCATTTTGGTCATTAAAGTACCCAAAAGCTGTTCTGTGCTCATCGCAGCCTCTTCTTCACTTTCTGGTTCTTCCTCGAAAACGGATGTCTCAGGATTCTGTTCTTCCTCTACCAAAGCTTGTCTAAGTCGCTCGACTAGAACATTCTTTAGACCTATCGTTTGCAATGACCGCTTCCTCAACTCCACTTTCAATTCCTGTATGCGAAGCTTCTCTAGTTTGCGTCCCATTACTTTGATAACTCACTTACAGTTTAATATAAAATTATCTTTGGGAATTTTCACTTAAAGCAGGAAAGTTTCTCACGATTTCACCAAATTAATCACTCTTTGAATTTCAAAGTCAAATGCCACCACTTTGTTTCGCGATTTTATCCCACCTCTGACACCAGTTTTTACGAGCGTGGATTTGTTCGTTATTTAAAATACAATATTTCGCTAGTACTGTACTTCTAATTATCGCAATCCATATAGTTTACTTCGTTCACTTCACTGACTGAAATAAGACTCCGCATCCTGGATTTGAGAGCGCCGTATTTATACTCTACGAACTATTCTTAAATCTTGCTGAATATTCCATTCTACGAACCCAAAGTTTACTAAGATGACACTAACTAACTAAAGTTGTTTGTATTTCCAACAGATGTCGCTTTCTCACTTTGTGGCGCGTAACAATATTATATAGATGGTTATTTAAACATGCTTAGAAACGTCAACAACAAAATTCTCAGCCATATCTATAGCAGTAATGCACATGCAATTAATAGGTTCGTACATGCTAAAGTTAGACCTTGAGTGGTTAACATGCAACAGAGGTAGCCTTCTCAAATTGTGCCTACTATCGCGAAACCTGGCAAGCGTATTCAAGCAGTGGTCTCACAAAGCAAGTGTACAAACGCAAAATTATGGTATGATTCGAAAACTATCGGGACCAACGTTTTATAAAACCCAGCATAGGACTACTCTTTGATACCATGTAGTTCATTTTGAGATAAAAATCAATCTTCGATCACATTTGACACCCAAGTCACAGACAGAGCCCGTACGGCGAATCGAGGAATGCGAGAGCTCGTAATCATAAGTGATTGGTGTCTGATATCTGTGGCAAGTCATAACCCTACATGTGTTTATATTGAGTACCAAATTATTACTTTTGCACCACTCGTAAAATTTGTGAAGGTCACCCTATACCTGTTCACAATCGCTAACAGATTTAATCTGAGCAAAAAGCTTAATGTCGTCAGTATATGTCAAGACTATACAGTACCTCACAATAGAGACAATGTCGTCAATAGATAGAATAAGGAATAAAGGGCCCAAGTGACTACCTTGAGGCACGCCAGACGAAGCCATCAAGATTTTAGAGATGGAATAGCGGATTAAGATTTGGTATGTTCTGTTATCTAAATAAGACTCTGTCCATTTTAGAAATATTGGGGGAAATCCACACTTTTCCATTTTAAACAGTATGACGGAGTGAGATACCTTGTCGATGGCTTTACTAAAGTATGTATAAATACAATACGTCTGGTAGCCTTTTGCAAATCCGCCAATGGTATCCGAGATAAATTCCAACAAGTTAGTGGTTGTAGATCTGCCCGAAATAAACCCATTTTGGTTTGAAGAAAGCAAATTCTTGCAGGAAATTGATTGCTGAGAGTAAATTATGGATTCGAATAATTTGGGCATGTAAGATAATTTTGCAATAGGCCTATAGTTAGAAATTTCATTTGCACTACTCTTTTTTTGGATAGGTACTATTATTATTATTCATAAATTCATATTAAGGTACAACAAGAGATACATATCTTACTAGTACCAATATAAATAATTTAAGAAAAAATTTTCTGGAAAGTTCAGAGACACTAAAAGTAAATATAAATGAAAAAGCAGGAAGAGTATACGCTAAGTCAACATCCAGATGATTACTTAGAACTAATTACAAAAAACATGTAATTAAAATCTAGTTAAGCATAACTTCATGTGGGCTCAATCGACGAAAAAATAAGAAATAGGAGTTAAACGACATAAGATATAAGATGCCTCTTAAACGCACTGAGAGTGCCTGTGCGCTACGGTAGCGTTGAATCAAAAGCTTGCGACCTCTCCGAGAGTGTAGAAAATTAATATGTTCTTGTGAGTAATTTTAAACAAGAAAATTAAATTAATTCGTTTAACATGAGCTTCGAGAGAGCAGCCAACTAATTTATTACTAAAATGTGTAATGTGGTCATATCTACGTAGGCCATAAATGAATCTTATGCAGTCATTGAATGCCACATCTAGTTTCCTGTGGCAGACAGAGTCCACACGACTGAAGACTAGTCGTCCACTAGAGAAATACTGTAGGAGGAGAGTTTTTATTAGCTTTGGACGCATACTAACACTTAGAATGCTGGCAAATAACCACAGGCGGCGTAAGCCACAGTAAATTTTAGCCAAACAAGCACTAATGTGGTCACAACATTTCATACGAACATTAAGGATAATTCCAAGATTTCGTACCTTGTCGACAAATTGCAAGATGTTCCTACCTAACCATAGAGAGGGAAGAGACAGTTGATCTTTGAAGCTCAATTTCATGCGCTGTGACTTTCCCGCATTCAGCTTTAATTTATTCGATATGGACCACTGCAAAATCCTATCTAAATCTCTGGTAATATGCTCTACACAATCATCCATAAGCCCAACTGGTCGACTCTGGTAGATCTGCACATCATCTGCATACATATGTATACGTACATCTAGTAAAACTTTCGGATGATCATTGATGAAGAGACTAAACAGTAGGGGACCAAGGGCAGATCCCTGGGATACACCGCAAACCAGTAGAAGTAAATCAGACGATATGCCACTATCAAGTATAGCCCCCTGAAACCGATTAGAGAGGAAGCTAAAAATCAACCGCAGAGCGGGTGAAGAGAAATTGAAATGATCTAAGAGCTTACACAAAAGTTTGCTATGATCGACACTATCAAACGCCTTAGAAAAATCAAGTAAAGTTATGATGCAAATCTCACCACTGTCCAAGGCTATTCGGATATCAGTACTTACTTTGAGTAGGGCTGTGTCACACCCATGACCAGATCGAAAGCCCGATTGCCACTCACAGATGAAGTTGTTAATCTTCAGATAATCCTGCATTTGCCAGTACATTAACTTCGCAAGTACATTAACTTCGTAAGCACCTTAGCTGGGAAACACAATCAACTTATGGGTCGGAAATCACTGGGGGTCTCCGGAGAAGACTTTTTTGGAATGGGAAGCATGTTAGCAGTTTTCCATAATCCAGGGAATAAAGATCTAGTCAGACAGTGATTATAAATTAGCTGAAGAGGACTCAAAATAAAAGGGAGTACGAGTTTCAGAAACTTATTAGTGGTTAGATCTGGACCCACGGCATTTGATTTGATAGAGCAAATTGCTCTGTTTATCTCATCCACTTCAATAAACCTGAAACTAAAGCTGGAAGCGGTAGAACTACCACCAGCTACAGTAAGAGAATCCCTGCTATTGTATGATAAAGGAATTTTTCCATAGCTGCTGCAAACAACCGGTATCGAGCGATATTTGGAAAATAATTCTTAGCGGAGCTGTCAAGGCAAGGCAGCAAGACTTAAGAGAGGCTGGAGGGATCCCATCAGGACCCGTTGTGAAGTCATTACGAAGCTCATAAATATGATCGAGTATATCCTTATATGAAATGGAATGGACAGTGAATGAAACGTTATGGGAGTCGTTCATATGACTGAATATGCTATTTAGAGGTTGAAAATTTGGCTGGGCAAATGCGTTGTCAAAAAATGAAGCAAACATATTACAAATTTTAGATGAATCATCACTAGCAGTATCTTTGTACTTCATGGTATTGGGGTAGTTGTCCGTTTTTTTCCTCATATTAATAAACTTAAAAAAGATACGTGGGACACTAAATAATTTCTTACGCATGCTTTGAACGTACTCATAATAAAGTGTAGAGGAATGTTCTTTGAACTCATTGTAGCATGTGAGGAAGTTGTTGTTACTTATAATGTCTTTGTCCCTAACATAACTTTTCCACAGTTTATTCTTCCTATTTGTAAGATATTTCAGTTCTTTATGGAACCAGGGCGATGATGTTTTATGCAACCGCTGGCGCTCGCGGGGAACATGAGAAGATCAAAAAGAATTATGTAAAACTTAGAAATATCTTCATCAACACTATTGCAAGACAGAAATGTGTTGAAATCAATAGCGGTAAGTCTACTAGAAAGTTCCGGGAGTCAGCTTTTCTAAAATTCAAAAAGTATTGTGTTTCGTCACAATTTGTCAAGTTTTCTGTTTAATAGCAATACGTAATTAGTATAGGGGGGTGGTATTTGTCAAGAGTGTAGACATTAAAATGGAGCTAGGTTCAACTAATAAGTTACCCGCGTCAGTAAAAAATACCAGGTCTAACTGCCTACCCATGTCATTCTTAACATTACTGATTAGGCTGAGACCAAGAGATGAATCAGTGTCAAGGAAAAGTGATTCCCTTACTGTCAAGTTATTAAGTAGCAGATTGACATCGTCTTCTTCATTAAGTACCCATTGTATATTGGGTAAGTTAAAATCACCAATAAATAGTAATTCGTCAAGAGGTACCATCTTAACATGGATAAAATTGAAATGAGCAGGTCGCAAATATTCTGTCCTTTGTCATCTACATTATTTATGGAGTTTGGAGGAATATAGCAAGATAGTATGTATAAGTCATATTTTAAGAGTGACAACTTAAGAGCTATAAGTTCGTTATCAAGAGTGTTGGAGAAACTGGGAAGGTCAATTTGGCTGCAATTTAAGCGGTTTGTACAAGCGCGAGTACGCCATCGCCATGAGTTTCAGAATCAGTATATCTATCTCTTCTAAAAATTTTATACTAATTGTCAAAAATTTTAGCATCGCGAAAACCATTATGCAGCCATATTTCAGTGAAAGCAACTATATCGAAATCAGTTGCAACAGAGGATCTGAATATTTGTGTAATTTTTGTACGAATCCCCATTACATTTTGATAGTAAAAGTGAATAGATTTGAGTTTTTTGAAATATCGTTGCTTATTTTAGCTGTATTTCTAAATTGGCATTCAGAAAGTACGAATAATTTAGTAAAAGCGCTTGAGGGCCAAAATGTGAGATCCAATAACTTGTCCTGCAAATCTGCTGAAACAGTTAAAATAAAGGATGCAACCGGTTTAGAACATTTATTAATTTTTCGGCAAGAAATATTATCTGTTGCGATATATTTACTTCAGATACCTCAATATGCCTTCACACAACGTTTCTGGAGAGAAACGTGTGATGAAAACACACGTAGGTTTTGGTACCGTTCTCAAAGAGGCGCAGTATCATTGGTGGAGCTCCTCTCCTCCAATTAATATTGGCAATATCTTGAATTAATGTTTGACTTGACAATCTTGGCTCCATTTTATTCTTTTTCCTTTAATTTGATTTAATTATAGTATCCTTCACCTTTTAGTTATTATTTTTTATTTCTTTTATAATTTTTTAGTTTATCTTTATTTTTTCATTTGTATGTTTCTAGTATGTATATTTAGTAGTTAGTAGTTTGCTTAGTTTAGTTTAGATTAAGTAGGTTAGCTTTGTATCACTGTGTATATTGCTGAGTATAGTAGCTGTATTTCACACTCAAAGTATGGATTTTACTATTATATGGATTTTCTAATACATTATTTCTTCTTCTAAAATTTTAATTTTAAGCTTTTTTGTATTCAAACATGTTAAGCGGTAGTAAATAAGTGGAATTTTCTGTTTGTTATCGCATGAATTTCGTTAATAAATAAATAAAATAGATAAAACACCGAAGCAGACCGTAATGCATCCGAAACGGAAGACTGCGTCCCCTCGTCAGATGCTTTGTCCACAATCGAAGATAACACATTATCTCCACCCGTAGATAAAATGCTGCAAATGGGGGCTCCGTTAGTAACCAGAGAAACCTCGTGTCGACTAAGGGCTGTCGAAATGTTATTTGGGCGGTTGCGTTGGTTGCGCCGGCCTAACTTCTCTGACGAAATATTCTCAGAGGAGGGAGGAGTTGATACATACGAGTCCTGTTGAATACGAGAAGACTGTTGAGGTTCAGGCAGTAGATTATTCGATCTGCAAGACTCTTTTAAAGCTAACTTACCAATATCATGAGCCATAGAGCCCAAAAGCGCAGAAATCTTCAAAACGGTTGATGAACAAGAATCAATATCGCCCTTGACCTGCTTAATAATGCGCCTGATATCCTGAATCATAGGTATAACTAGCCCACTGTTAGCACTTGACGTTAAAGGCGCGTCACGTGTTATTACCACAAAGTGAAGATCGTCTAAGCTGCGCAATACAACAGAAATTTTTGATGAAATGTCATGAGTCTTTTCAAGTATCGCAACTGAATTAGAATTCAACGTGTCAGGCTGAGAAGATTATCCGTCTTCCAGTTCACGATATGTACATCGTCATAAAATTGTTGAAATTTAGATAGATTAGAAGAAAACCGACTGATTTTATCAAGCATGAGAGACGGGGACCAGATTGCCTCCGAAGAAGCTTTCATTAGTCTTAGGACGTGACAAGGCTTGATATCAGAGCATTCAATACAGTTGGTGTGACCACAAAACAAAGTATTTAGCTTCAAGCATGTAGCAAGAAAATATTGCCACAAACTCCAACACATTCTACCTCCTTGCCACTGATATTAGAGGAGCAGACTCTGCAAAGTGCCATTACAAAGCAATTAAATTAATTTAATCTAACTGGCAGTTCAATTGGAGACAATTTATGTTATGATGCTGTAGTTCATGAAATTTATAATTCACAATTAGCTTCATAATTTTGCTGGTTTTCGTATATGATAAATCTCTGATTAGTAGTTCTGTTTTATAGCTTATGGTTGCAAAAATAGATGTGAAAGTTCAGCTCAACGGAAGGATCGAGTATGCGATGTATTAGGATCGGCGTCAAAAAAAAATCCAGAAAATATATATATATATATATATATATATATATATATATTTTTTATTTAACTATATACTTAATAGCCACGCGAAATGAAAGTGAATTAATCAGTTGAAAATCAATCTACAGGAATACGAGGTCCCACGAAGTATTAATTCTAAGCTTCAACAAAGAGGCGATGTCAGCCGATTAATAACACAAGTAAACCACTGATCACTCAGGCAATTTAGGATTAAAACTCCACTTGCACATGAAAAGGACACTATTCGTGGAAAATTAAATCACTTTATACATCAAAAAAAGAACTAATCGATAACAATTTTTACAAAACAGAAAACAATAACAAAAGAACCGGCTACTGACATGCAAATCTCTTCTTATTCCTGATCTTGTACTCACAGTATACGTATAAAACCTAAACTTTTATATGGCAACATTAAAGAGGAGTTGTCTGATTTAGTCCATTTATTTTTCAATTTTATTTGCTACTACAATGAAAACACCACGCACCAAATTTCAGCTCTCACGTCGACGCGATCTCTGGCAGTGTCCAAATATATAGTGGAAAACGAAATTTTTGTCTCGAGTTGAAGAAGTTGCCCGATTTGTCTCATTTTCGAACTTAATTTTACTTTTTTTTATTAAAGTCCGTGTACAAAATTTCAGCTTTCTAAGTACACGCGTTCTCGAGTTATCGTGCGCACAGACGGACGGACGGACAGACGAACGACGTTCAATTCTCGCCGTTTCTAACGCGGGGTTGTCCATAATTTCCTTTCATCCAGAAATTTCTTCATTGAACTCGAAAATGTGAAATCACCACCAATTTCTATCACTGCTGGCGTAACTCTTGAGCCGTAACGTTGAGCCGGCCGCACGTAGTCAAGCTCGATGAGTATTTCAGAAAATGACGGATTAAAATAAGCCTGAGTAAATCAGAAATAATTTGCATCAGAAACCTTGTCACCATGGGAAAACTTCGGATAGTCGCACATGCTGCGTCAAGCCCAAAGACGATACCTCTATTACCCCACTGCAATTTTCCAATAGATTGGAGCCATTAGTCTCAAAAAGAATTTATTAAATAAAAGACCCTTGTACAAGTAATTCTATAAGGCAAAAGCAATAAGACTTCGTACTTAATTTCATGCAGAAAAAACTCTATGAAACTAAGTAACAAGATTCCCTGCTTGCCGGGTGCAAAACGTGACTTATTTAGAAACAACAAAATACATAAAAAGCACAGAATACCGATCATGAAGAAGCAGCTTCAGTTGAGTCATCGTCACGCTCACGCAGTTCCTCAGATGCTTTTCTTTCTCAATGATATTAAAATTAATAACAGATTTTGTATTAGTAACTATTTTTTTGGTAATAAAGAGTTTACAAAAGTTAGTTAATATTGTATTTTTAAACAATTTTTAATGCCGTTCACTATCAAGAAAAAGAATCTACTTATTTGATGCGCGAACGTTATTGAAATCGAAGTCACTGATGAGAAACTTCAGCCTACAAAGAACGCCAAGTATCTTGGTTCTCTTTTCACAATCTACTGAAAAGAAGGAGAACTCCCCCTCCTTAAAATCACAATACTCTTGATTTACAAGCAGATTTACCGTCTAAGAATCAGCTATTGCTTCCCCATCTGGTACACTATTTCGCCAACATATACATATAATGTCCATTAGCGTCCTCGACAAGAAGATTCTGCGCGCCTCTATAGGACTATAAAGGACACATGATGGAATAAATTCCTCTAACACATTTTGTACGAGCGTATAAACATTACCCTAATCGAGGGCTACATTATAGATCGCTCGGTTAAGTAACTTGGTCCTTGTGGAATCTTTGAACTGAAACATATTCTAAGTTTTTTCGGCGCATGGTTATAGGTCTTTCGATCCACTGTATTCTGAATCACAGGCCGTGAAATGATCTTTGTTTTCGCAGGAAGTATCTATTTCAATGAATATCTAGCTATATTCACCACCAATATTACCTAGAACCTTTTCACAATTATTTGCAAACCAACCAACTTACCATGGAAATACTTTAGAATAAAAGCGATAACCTTTTCACTAGATGTCATACATTGTTGACGAAGAATTTTAGCAATTCCATGATATTGGGATCCTTTTTCAAGCCAAAGTAATCCAAGGAGAAGTGCTTGTTCTCTATTTTGTTTCGTGTTCTACAAAAGTTTTTAAAAAAATACTTTTTCTCCAATTGGTTCTCTGGAATTATTGCGTTCTTTAAAAAGACTCCTCTTGTGTTATATCCACCAAAATAGTGGACTAGTAATAGAGTTTCGGGAAATATGTGTTTTATTGGTATATTTCTGCTGATGAAGAATGATGTGTATCGCTAATAATTATTAGTTTGTACAGTTTTATGAAACAAAAACCGTAACACTAATAAAAGTTTACTAATAATCATAATTATTAGTGAGCTAGATGCTACATATTAGCAGTTATGAGACACTCTATATTGCTAAATTGCGAATTTTCTAATGATTACTAAACTGATGGCTCTCTGAAATAGGTTCCAGGACACACCACTAAATATTTATTTTAGCATTTGGAAGTTGAAGGAATTACAAATCAATAATATCAAAATCGACCATTATTAAAAAAAAAATCAAATGTGCAATTTTAAATTTTACACTATAATCAGAGCCAGAATTTTCTGTATCACACAGCCCACCCAGTCTTTCAAAATTTCTCGTGTGTTTCTTTTAAGTTTAAGTATTTATGAACTATATTACCCTTTAATAAAATTTAGATATTTTAACACAAAATTGATTACCAAAATAATTTTGAAGACGTAGAAAATGTTTAACGACGTCCAAAAGATAAAGCGAAGTTAGCTGAGAGAGAAATAAAACAAATTGGCGGCACGCTCTCTCCTCCTCTATTTATAATTAAAGTAAATCATGCCGTCGCTTGACTACATAGGAACTCCATTACTCACTAGTCAAACATATGGTGACTTAAACATCAGCATTGTGCGACGACCAGTGTTGATATTGTCCTGACCATAAGGCACTGTTATCCATTCTCGTTCTTTCATTGAGCTTTGAGATCCACCACCCTGTACCACTCACATCATCATTTTAACCTACCGAATCTGTACAGAAGTAGAAATGGCAACAATTTTATGCTGTTACTTTTCCTTTTGGTAAACACCATTTTATGGTGACAAGATATAAAAGCGGATGCGGAGATGTGGATTGAAACAATACATTTCAGCGAAGGACTCGCATGAATCCCAACTTTAATGTGTGAAAAACTTTATCTATCTTCCAAGGATTTGCGTAGGGATTCATTCGGGATATTTCACATGTCGTTCGTTTTGGCTTAGCTCTGCATTCTGTATCATGAATATCGCCCATAAATTCAGCAGGGTAATGCTACCCGGCTTCCTCTTTGAGTTAATACTGTACCTTCTAAAAGTTTCCCAAAAATTGAAGCAATTGCAAGTTAGGGGGACGGAAGAAAAATTATTGTAGAATTGGAGCCGATTCAACATGCTGAAAAGTTCCTCAAAGGTGCCTGCTGCCCTACTCGACCTCCACTACCCTTTTAAAATTATGGCAACTTTTGGTTCGGGCGGTTACTTCAACTTTTGGCTCTATTTTTGTCCCCTGTGGAAATCAGGCAGTCAAACGGTAAAATTCTTCCTGCTATAGTGCAGACTCTGCCCTTACCATATGACCATCACGTGAAGTCATTAATAATACCCTTTTCAGAATTTCTATGATCATAAATCATATTTTTACCAATCGGGGTGTCTGGCAAGTGCATACTCGGCGTGAAATACTGCCCAAAGTATTCTGACAGTGGAAGGAATAGAATCAAATAAAACTAGAGATGACGTCTGCAGTCGAAAGAACTTGAGATGTGGTTCAAAAGCACCCCGGTTAAGGAATAGGTACATATATTATCTTAATCAGGCATTTCGAATATTCTAATTTTTCCAGACAATTCTTCTACTGAATCCTTTATGGAGGCAAATGTCTGATGAATGCTTCAGACATTGGAGCCAGAAGCGGAACCCATTTCAGAGTTGTGGATCTGAGTATGAATTATTGTCTCTCCGTGACTTTCGAGTTGAACTAAAATATAATTGAAGACTTCTTAAATAAATGAATTTTGCCTATGCTTTTAGAGCTCAAATCTAGTCTTATCAGTATTACTAAAATATTAAAATTATATCATTTGTAGGTGTGTGTGTGCTCACATTCTTCGTTTTCTTAATAAATTCTTCTAAAAATGTTGTTTTGATTTAATTCTTTTATTTGTTTATGGGTGGTCCTGCCCAAGTGGCAATTCGAGAACTATTCAGTTGTGGCGAATTAAGCCACTATTGTAAGAACCTTCTCACAATAACAAGTTCTGTTGTAAATAGCTGGTAATTTCTTCGTTGTGTTTCAGAACCACTTTCAGGTTTTAGAAATTTGTGTGAACTATTTTTGCGAACTATTTAGTTGTAACTACCATCTAGTGAGGAGTTCGAAAAGCTGAGCGAACTTATTTTAGCAACTATCAGTTCTGAGGTTGTGACATCTCTTTATCCGCATATAATTTGTACACAAGATTGAAAATCTTATAATAGTACACTTTAAAGTACGGATAGGTTAACTGAATAAACTACAAAATAAATTGAATTACCTACAATACATTAGAAAAATAGCAAAAAAAATAGAAAGAAAAGAACAGAGAGAAAAAAATATATAAATAAATAAACATAGTGGGAAAATAAGATTAAAAAGAAAAGAGTTCGACACAATCGGCTTAGTAAATTATAAAAATAAAATTGTATAATAAGTTTCTAAAATTCGCCGACAGAAGTAGCACTCTGTGCATGAGGAGTTAGGGAATTCCAAAGGTGTGCAACCTGGACAAAGTAAGATCCTTCTAGTGTGGATGAATTGAAACCTGGAATTAGAAGTTTACGTCCTCTCAAGTATTGCAGAAATTTGCCTTCATACGATAGATACTCCGGGTCACCTGAACGAATAAGATTGTGTAGGAAAATTATTGCTTTTCCCTTTAAGTACAAGTCTAAAGTACAACCCAAGATCGATGGTCTGTAATGTGTGATCAGAACGACGCAAACCGAAACCAAACCGTATACAGTCATTGAAAGCAACCTCAAGCTTTTGATTGCAAACCGAGTTTAGTTTCATGTAAATTAAGATTGTGTAGGAAAATTATTGCTTTTCCCTTTAAGTACAAGTCTAAAGTACAACCCAAGATCGATGGTCTGTAATGTGTGATCAGAACGACGTAAACCGAAACCAAACCGTATACAGTCATTGAAAGCAACCTCAAGCTTTTGATTGCAAACCGAGTTTAGTTTCATGTAAATTAAACTACCATAAACAAAAAGAGGCACCAAAAGTGTCTCAAACGCAAATCGGCCGGAAATAGATTGGCTGATGGCTACAGCCTCCTTAACCCACCATGAATTTTATCCACTACAGATTTAATATGATCACAGCACCTCAAACGATTATTAATTTTCACTCCCAAATTGGTTATACAGTTTACATAAGGCAGTTCCACTTTATTATGCATAATTGGGGGAAGATTCTCAATATTAAGATCAAAAATATTAAGGCCTATGCATTGTGATTTGTTGGAGTTAAGAAGCAGTTGATTATCAATTGACCATCTAAAAATTTCTGAAAGATCATAGTTTATTCTGCAGATACAGTCCTCAATCAGTCCACGAGGTCTACATAAGTACAGCTGCACGTCATCTGCATACAGGTGCAACTGGACATCATGTACCACATCACATAAATCTTTAATGTAGAGACTAAAGAGAAGAGGCCTAAGACTGATCCTTGAGGAACTCCACATGTTAAATGCATTTGAGAAGACGGACCTCCATTTATGACAACCTCTTGATACCTATCCGAGAGAAAACTTGCTATCATCTTAACAGCAGACGTGAGAAATAAAAGTTTGCATACAACTTACGTAGCATTCAAATGCCCTAAAGGAGTCCAACAAAACCAGCACACCAAAATCTCCCACATCTACAGCCGATCGCAAGTCCGTAGTGACCCTGAGTAATTCACAACTGTGTCGTGAGTGAAAACCAGACTGATATTTCGCCAGAAGATCGTTTAATGATACGTAATTTTCAATCTGGGCTCGCATAAGCTTTCCCAAGACTTTGGCCAGAAAACTGAGGATGCTGATTGGACGGTAGTGTGCCAGCTCAGTGGGAGACATTTTTTAGCGGTAGGAATAACATTAGCTATTTTCCATACTTCTGGGAATTGAGATGTAGTTAGACAATTGTTCATGATATGCCGAGTATATGGAAAAATGTAAGGCAGTAAGATCTTGAGAAAACGGGGATTTATTTCATCAAAACAAGTAGCATGGGACTTGATGGAGTATATTAATTTAAAAAGCTTGTCATTCTCCACACACCGGAAAGAGAAGCAATTAACACTTTGTTCACGTAAAGCAAGAAAGGACATATTAGGTGGTTGTTTAATAAATAAATTTGTTGCTGGACCTGAAGTAAAGTGCCGGTTAAGCTCCTCAGAATCAAAGGGACATTCAGGGTGGACATCAAAATATATGGAAGCTCGCTTCAAGTTTTAGAAGGTAAGCTAGGATCAAATTTAGAAGAAAAATACTCACGCTTAGCTTTCCTAATTGCAGCAATGGCCTTGTTACGAGCTTGTTTATAGAATGTGCGGATGTAATAAGAATTTAGACGTTTCCACTGTTTATATAAAACTCCCTTTCTACAATGAGAGAGCGTATTCTATCTGAAAACCATGGATTGCTATATGGACTGATCCGTTTGATTTTAAGTGGAACATGTTTATTATATAAATAAGAGACCATCTCATTAAATTTACATAGCTGCTGCTCCGACGATGGAAGAAGGAAAATATCATTCCAATTTAGTGACATGCAATCATTTATCAGGTTAAGATAATCAAGATGATTGAAATTACGATAGTAGAAAGTCTTGTTCAGATTCCCACCTTCCGGGAAGGAATTATAAGTTATAAAGAGTATATCATGATCAAGTATTCCGGGTGGGCTCAGTTGGTTGTGAAATCGGATATTACTCTTATTAGTAACCATGACAAGATCAAGTAGTGCAGGGTTGGCACAATTAAAAAACGTACGCAAAGAATTTATCACATCCAAGTGGAGCGCCACCGTATCAGACAAGAACCTATCAGTCATCACATTATCAATCAGGATGTTTACATTGAGATCACCAGCAATAATAATATCGTTGTAACGGTATACTAAATGTGATATTGTATTGGAAAGCTGTTCAGCAGACTGCTCAGAATGGACACCAGGAAGGCGATACACAGCACATAATAAACATTTCCCAGAACCAGCTAAAACCTCCAAGCATAAAAATTCAATTTCCCCAGTCGATGAAGAATCTACGATTTTAGACTTCAAATTGTACCTCAAATAGATCGCAACACCACCTCCCCTGTGACTTAAAACCAGATACCGCAACGAAAGACGACGTTATATGATCCTGCAGGCATGATTCGCTAACGAGGATAGCATGAATATTAGAATTGATAAAAATCTGACAAAATTCATCCATTTTATTCCATAGGCTCCTAGCATTCATAGTACACATGTGAAATACAGGAGAGAATCCACAGAGTATATTAAATACAGATCTTACTCTGTCCAACTCACACAGGCCATTAACCGAACTCATAAGTGAATATACCTCCATCAGTGAAACAGAAAAGAAAAATAGAGAAATAAGTTGTGTCGAGCTCTGTACAAAGAAAGCAAAAAGTGTATACTTTGAATCACAACTCCTTAGTTCTAGAACGACTACGTAGTTGTGAATTACAGCTCTATAGTTTTTGAAGGAACTACTTAGTTGTGAATTACAATTCTATAGTTCTCAAAAGTACTACATAGTTGTGACCTATAAGTCAGTAGTTCTCAACGCCACTACTTAGCTGTAATATACAACTCTGGAGCTCTCAGGAGAAACATTATTTTTATACATAAATATAACTTCATAAATGTGATTAACAAATTTGAAGTTCTGAATAGAACTACGTGAGTGTTGGTTAAAACTGTGCAGTTCAGAACAGTTATTAGAGACAACTGTGTAGTTGTGATCGAGAAAATTATATTTCGAGAAGAGCTTTTTAACTCTAATTCACTACCCAAAAAAAATCAAATTCATTTAAATCATTTTAAGTGGATTCATCTAACATTGAGCATTACATTTTATAAATATTATTAACACATTTCACGTCTTTAAAACACATTTTTGTTTTGTTTTTTTCGGTTAAAGATGTCCATTTTCTAGATTCGTACATTTTAGCACAATAATAACACATGCAATTTGATCTGCGATATAATAGATCCAACTGAACGTATAACTTTAATGTCCAATTTGCTGCTCTGGCAGCAGACATATGGATTTTGTACGTGAGTTACACTGACTTATAACAATGGACTGAGCCTATTGTCAATTTCCTATTGGAAAGAATGGCACAAGTTTTATAGTTTTCTCTTTCACGCTATGGCAGAGTTGAAGCTATCAACACAAAATATCGCTTACTGTACGTTTTTTATGCCATTTTATGTTTTTATGTTGGCTGCAGATGCAATCACAGTAGGAAGCATAAGGTAAATATAGTGTTAACCATGCTCCGTCTCTCTTGCCCATATGCAGGATTCAGGTAAAAAGAACCTTTTGAAAATTAAAGTCGGAATAATTTGAATTTCTTACAAGAATGCTTATAAGCGATTAAAATATCACTTAAACACAAGAAAGATATTTTTTTAATTTAATTCGATTTTCGAGCGTAAAATTTCATATATTTAGGTGACTTTTATGTTTTATGAAGTAAATGTTTTAAAGGGTGCTCAGAAACAAATAGTTTTTGTGCCACATGAAATAGCAAATCGCTCAGTCCATTGTTATAAGGCAGTAGTGAGTTAGTTATAAAAAAAACAACCAATACGGAGTAATAAATTAATTGATGGGACACAACTTACGATCCACAAACGAAGAGTTCTGATACACAATGCGCATCCGCCCTATTTATTAGAGAAAATGGGCGTTTGTCCATTTTGGTAAAAATTGGCTGTTGAAAATGACAGTTAGTATAATTCGAGTAGTATAGTATATCATAATATTTTTTTTGTACTTTTCCAAGCATTATCTGCATATTAGGAGCAATTTTAATGCACTATATTAGTCTAAAAAAAATTTAACCAATAAATGAAATGGTATGGTCTGTAAAATATACCTTTCGCTAAAACGAATCATTAAAAATCCATGCACATCACTTTCTTTTGTTCATGGGTTCATTATATATGCTTTTGTATACATATATGTTTCGCTCTCGCATAGCTGCATAGTAGTTGTCGAATCCACAACTACTTATTGATACTGCGGTAGAGTGTCTAAACATAAGCCTAAGTTATGATGTAAGGTTAGGTTAGGTTTTTATTGTTCCTACCTTGGGATCAGGGCCGGAGTAAGAGACTATCCGCAATTTTTAAGATACATATTAAAATCAGAATAGCATTTATTGAGTACATTAAAGGACAAAGTATATAAGGAGGAATAAATCAAAATAGAGAAAAGAGATCACATTGTTGTAAAACTCTACATGCTAAATAAACTACAATATATTATTTCCCTAGACACACTGCGCTCTTCATGAACAAATAACTATCGACTCATTAGTCTATAATGATTCATTATAAACTGCAGACACACAGCCATTTCTTTAATTAAGTTGTTCTGTCAAACTGGTTTTAATATTAATAAACCTATCACATTAAAGAAGCAATATGGATCGAATTAACGCGATAAACGTTGTTTTCATTTATTTTATTTTCAATTTAACAATTTGCAAATGAGAAAAACATTATATTAAACACAATATTGATAATATAATTTGTGACTTGCATTTCTTTGCATTTCTTCTTCATATTTTTCAAATCGACAGATGCACAGCGGAGCTTCAGATTTACATTATATGCCAAATCTAGCACATTTTTCCTCGTTATAGCTATAATGAAGGAGGAAAACACTTAATTAGTGTACTTCATTATTATCTGATTTTCGACCTATAATGACGTATACTATGCGACACACGGCATTTTAATGAATAGTTAGTACAAATGATTCATTAGTTCGTGATGTGTGGCTAGCGTATAAAGAACGTAATACCCTAGACACACACCACGTTCAAAAGAACTACTATTTCCTCACACTTTCCTAGTTTCAGACATAATGGATGAATGTTTTCTTGGAATAGACTTTATGACCACATATAAAATAAATTTAGATGTCGGAGAACAAATACTCAAATATGGCAACATAGAAATTCCTATGAGACTAGGAGGAGGAATTCGTAAAAGCGAAAAATTATCGAATAGTTGCTCTTCGAGAATTTCTCGCAAATGAGAAAACCCGAGAAAATGTTTGCTGGGATGCATTTAGTTAATATTTTGAAATAAGTGTGTATGAATATATGTTTGTTTTTTTCTAGTTTAAAATAAAAATACTACTTTAGGTTTGTAATTTGTTTGAAATGGAACTGGATATCTTAGGATTCAAAATATTAATGAACTCTTTTTTTCCATTAATTATTATTTGAAATAGTTTATCATGTTAGGATATAATGCCTTGAGGACCAGAATAAACTGGGCTGAGGTTTTCTTTATAGCAAGGTTTATCAGGGAGGCATGAGAATCCTTATATAGATCCTGTGGGATGAAAATATTGCGTTATTTCTGATATCTGTTATTTTGTGGTCACACTTTTAAAATAGAATTTTGAATTTTTGTCGCAACATTATTGCCCAATAATCACTTCTACGAAAGACAAGTGCATATCTGATTTAATTTTTTCGTTGATGCATATGAAATGCATTTGAACATTTCTTGTATTTACTCAAATTCAGTTCCATTATTAGTAAACAAGTCCTCAGCTATAATAACTGCAACTAGTTTCCCGCTTCTATTAACTAAAACTGCGAATACTAAATTTTGCATCTTGCCAATGCAACATACAGAGCCTGAAAGAGAGTTGGATTCGAAGATAACATTTTCAGATAAATTCCCATCTTTACCAAATGCACTGAGCTTCTTCCAGAGAAAAGACTCCACAATAATTATTTCAAAGATTAATGTACCTTGCCAATCCCAAAGAGATCGACTGAGCCTTGAGAAAATTTTAAGTGAGATCTTCTCATACGCAGAAGCAAATCAGTTAAAAGAAATAAATATCTCCTTCCACAAAATCTAAAGCATATTAAGAACATTTTTAGCCAGGTCTTCTGTAATCAAGAAATAAACATCAAACTCCATCAAGATTCGATAAAGTATTTATCCGGCCGTAGTGATATAGAACAAGTTTTAAAAGATTTCAATTCAATTCCAACGGGATCAAGGCATTCCCCGTACTACTAAAAACTTAAAAAGCAATTCTAAGGAAATGTAAAATTTGTCAAGTAAACAAAGTATACGGAAACCCAAAAATTCCAATGAAAATCTCAAACATTAGCTCCAATCTCTTCGAAAGAGTGTACCTAGATGTTGTTGGACATCTCCCAGTTTCTAATTCTAATTCTCAAAATTCTCTGAGGTTATTCCCATAATTGACACTGAGTCTAAGACATTAGCGGAAGCCTTCACGACAACAATAGTTTCTTGACATAGTATGCCAGAAAGTATCTTAACAGATCATTGTTCCAACCTCATAGATGGCATGTTCGCCAAAGTATCAAAACTGCTGAAGATTAAAAGGCTCAAAACTAACACATATAACCGTCAAACAAATGGTGCATTGGAGAGCAGCCACAGAACTTTAGCAGAATACCTCTCATCTTGGGAAAGATCCACATGACTGTGATACATGGATTCCATATGCCATCTACGTTTACAATACCACCCCTCATTCCAGTACTAGTTATACTCCACGCGAACTCCTATACGGACTCCCAGCGGAAATACCAAATAATTTGAAATCGTCTCCAACCATTTGCTATAATTACGATAATTATGCAAACCATTTAAAACGGCGTCTTCAACACAGCTTTAAAATCGCGAAAGACATAGCCATAGCCAATAAAAAGTCAAAACTCCAGTACGATAAAAACTCCGTCCAGAAATCTTTTATAGTAGGCGATAAAGTCTTATTCAAGAGCAGGGTTAGAGATAACATGTTTTCACCACTATAATAAGGCTGGTGTGAGATCTAGTCTCGAGCGTAAGGGACGGTGCCGGTTTGAAATAGATAACTCAGCTTTATTTTCAATTCATACCCTAACCTAAATATCACAATTGAATTTCAATTCAAAAAACTAAAATTCTATTACTACTATTACTTATATAAAAATTCAATAAAATACATAAAATTTAACAAACAAAATCAAGTTAAAGTTCAAGTAAAAATTCGATATAGAAAAAATCCAACAATAAGAATCCAATTTAAAAAGGCTGCCTTTGTCGTTGTCTCTTTATTTCTGTAATAAAAGAAAAAGAGAATAACTTCCAGAAATGAAATATAGAATAAAATTATCTGAGGGTGAGAGCGACGATGTAGCAGAATTATACTTCGGCTGCAACGTGCTGAAGCATGTAAGAAGAATTATACTATTGTTACAGCGAATGTGAGAACGTGTACGCAGAATTACACTTCTGTCGCAACGTGCTGAAACGTGTAAGCAGAATTATACTTCTGTTACACGAGTGGGGAGCAAATATTAGATTTTTTGGGAGTTTGGATATTAGCAGATACTTCTATAACAATAGAATTAAACTTCGATAAGAAGGAAAGAAAAAAATTATATTTTTGTTCAAAGGATTGGAGTTCAGATTAGACTCTGACGGAGGATATTTTCAGATTAATCTCTGAAATAAGAATAGGCGGCAAAATTGGATCTTTTGAATATTAGCAGAATTATATTTCTACAACAATAGAATTAAACTTCTATATGAAGGAATAAACAAAATTATACTTTTGTTCAAAGGATAAGAAACTCAGATTAGGCTCGCCGCCTTTTTGTAGCCGCCGTGAACATCTATGTCCTAGCTCCATAATATGTAGCCCTGGCAACGCTTGGTTCCTTTTTGGTCCACTTCTGATTGTGGCGACACCAGCTGTTTGAGGTAATGTTACTAGATGACATTACACAAATGTAAATAGGCCGGAGGTGTACATATATTAGGTGAGTTCAGGATATTTCTAGTTAATTTACATATTATTAATATGTATTTTTGATTTAATTTCAGCTTAAATAATATGTAAATATGTAGGACGCCCAAGTAGCAATTTTGATCACTGTTACACTGGTTTTCATCACTCCTATATTACCGTAGTAAATCTAACGCAAATCTTACAATTTTGGCGATGTTAATGTAAATGTGATAACCAATGTATAGATGACGTTTTTTGATGTATTTGTTACAATAATGTCACCAATATGACATTGAGTTAAATTTTAGATATTACTTACAATAACGTTGCAGATGTTTCAAAATGTGACATTAATGTTGCAATACGTACCTTAATGTTATTGTAAGTAGTATGACATTGAGGTTACCGTCAAAGATATTACGTTAGCCTTTCGCAGTTTGTTTATTATGTAACTTTGAGGTAGATCTAACTTCAAAGTTAAATTTGCCTTAATATTACTTTTCCCCCATATGTTGACAGATCCATACGTGCGAGATATAATGGATTCGCAAAAAGTTATTAAGAAGAAAACACGACCGTATAAATATACGGGAGAATATTATCGGAAGGTTAAACTAAAAGTACGCCGATGGAAAGTTTTACGTAGTGCAAGCTTAAAAATAAAACAAAGAACATCTCTTTTCGATCAGACATCACCAAGCACAAAGGATATTATAGTTGAAACAGGTAATTTATTTGTGTTTACATATATTTCTATATGTTATGCATGTTAACACAAAGTTAATATACTCTGGTTTCATCTGGGGTATAAGAATATGCAAAATGGTAAATATATAATACTGACGTACTTTATTTAACAGCAAAGTCTGGAAAGATAAAGAAGGAGACATTGCATTTTTGTTATCATAATAGATGTAATCGGCATCTTCATCATGAACGTAACGTTCTTCAGAAATAACATCTTCGTCTTGTAGCGTATTAGATGCAGATGGTTCCTCATCATCGGATTGTAAGGGTGGTGTACGTGTAGATAACTGACGCATATTACGCACAATTTTGTCTCGTCCTGTAACACCCACAACGTGTACAGAACTATCAGCGTTCCTTGCTATACCTACTTTCATTTCTGAATTATAATCAGTTAGCATTGTATCCATCTTACTTATTAATCCAGGATGCAACCGAGCTTGTTTCTTTTTAGTAAAGTACCTGTAATAGTTTGTACATATGTAGATAGTAAAAAGGGAATTTGTAAGTAATAAATGCTTTCAATTTACCGCTGCTCTCCATCTGTATCCGAAAATGAAGCAAACAACGCTTCACGCTCTAGTCCTTCTTTGAAATTATTTATTGGATCACAGTTTTTAGGCACACATTTAATTTTATGCCAGTTTCTACTGGGTGGCTCACACTTCGAACGAAGATCGTCGATTTTTCTACTCGATTTCGGTGTCCAAAATAATGTGGATCCTTTCACCCAACAAGATGGTACACATGTAACGCATGTATCTCCGCCTTCAACTGTAGTCACAAATTTAAACATTGAAATAATTTTATTTTGTTCAAGAAAGAATTTTTTGGGTTTCTCCGGTATATAGCAAAAGCTAAAAAATGTTTTAATTTGTTATTTCATCACACAACTCATTAATTTTTAGTGACAAGTTTCAAGTTTTGGTTTGACTCATCAACAGGTCCCAAATAGCGAAATTGGGTGATTTGAAAAACAAATGAAAAAATGAAAAAAATGACACGAAACGCTTCTTCTTCTTCCTTTTCTTCTTTATTTTTCAGCCCACTACGTGGCGTATACAGGTTCGATTCGCTTCGAATGAATCTGCTTCTTTAAAAAAATTTTTACATTTTTTTAATAAATAAAAAAATTGTTTTTTTCTATTTTTCTCAAACTTTTCATTTCTTTCTTCTTTTTTTCATTTTTTCATTTGTTTTTCAAATCACCCAATTTCGCTATTTGGGACCTGTTGATGAGTCAAACCAAGACTTGAAACTTGTCACCAAAAATTAATGAGTTGTGTGACGAAATAACAAATTAAAACATTTTTTAGCTTTTGCTATATACCGGAGAATCAAAAAAAAATTCTTTCTTGAACAAAATTAAGTTTAACCCGGTAAAAAATCCAAAAGAGAAATCTTTTTATTTATGAAATAATTGTCGAGACATAAAGAAAAATACAAAAATTTTACGCGCACTGAAGTATTCAAGATGCCAATGGTGAACTGACAGCTGTCAAAGATTTCATTTATGTTATATTAAGACCAGTGTTACATTAAAATAACTTTAAAGCCAAACTTACATTAACGCAATTGAAACCTGATATCAATCAAGTTCCATGTGATTTTATATGTAAGACATTCAACGTTAATTGCAACTTTGTTACAACAAAGGTAACTATACCTAACATTTAATCTCTAACAAACTTCGACGTATATGTTATGTAAAGTTGAGTTTATTGAAACCGCAATGAAATGAAAAAATCATGGCGTCAATAAATTATCCCAAATATGGCGGACATTCTAAAAGTTATTGAAATTGAAGTTTTTTTGTTTTTAATTCAAGCTAAAACCAAAAAATTAATAATTTTTTATACTTCTAACCCTTCCGAAGATAAAGAAATAAAGAAAACTGAAAAAAGCGACGAATTGTCAAAAACAAATTTTTAGAAATTTATAAATAATTTTAATAAATCTACAATTTTACGGAAGCGCGTAATTTTTGAGGAGGTATTTAATATGTTTTTATCAGAAAAGTGGAGTTCGTTTGAAATTTCATATCATACAATGCCTTCTAATCTCAATATTTCCAATAATTAATGTCATATCGTATCCATTATCTAAATAATAAAAATGTCACATTCGATATAGTTAGTTACCAAAAGATTAAGTTCTTGCTAACCCTACGCATACAATTTCACCTGCATCTGTATACATATGTAAATCCTTTTTCATATACTTTCGCCATTTATATGCGCGTTTTTCACATTAACGTAAACTTTACGTTAAAATGATCGATACAGTTACATTACCACGCCAATCTTGAGGTAAGTTTAGTTACATAGACGTAATTGAAGAAATCAAAGTTACATTATTGTAATGTAACGCCCCATATCACCACTCTGTCACTGTTACAAAATTCGTATGAGTTTTTTGCGAAGTTACATACATTGTGAGGTAACTGCAATTTTAATGTAAGTTTAACTTATGGTAATTATTACAAACCGGGTAATAATTACGTAACTGTTACAAAAATTACTGCTTGGGCGGCTGTAGGCATGTGCTAGTGCAGGTATTTATTTCGAAGAAATTGGGAGAGCCGGAAATGACAAAGAATTCCAGATTAAGCATAAAAAACTGATATCGATAAAAATAGCTACATCATTAATGGAAAATGGAACACTTTATAATAAGATATCAATTGAACTGGAATCACTGATTTCACTAGTCTCGTTAATGGCATTCAGATACTAATATTCACAGGCAGAATTAACTGATCTTTTAACTGATTGCAAGCATGGAAAATTCCACATTACACTAATATCACCTAAAAAGATTGAAGAAATTTTATCAAAAATTAGGCAAGAACTGCCAAATTCAACGATGCTTCCGAAAAATTTCAGAGACAATATATTTTCACAAATTTACAAATTAATTACAATCTCCACAAATATTTTCAATAACAAAATAATTATAGAACTCCGAATTGCTCGACCCTTAAAAGAACCTTATTGAATATATAAAGCAATTACCGACACTTCTTAACGGGTCATTCGAATATATATAACCAACAGAGGCATATATGCTAATTGACTACAATCGTGGACATTATCTCTTCAGGATATCCACAATTGCGTAGCGTTGGATCATACGCATCTTTGCAAAATTTCATCCCTTATCGTAAATATAAATGTAAAGTTAATCAAACGTTAAATTACTATTGAATGCAATTATCACAGCATAATGCTTGGCTTTCTCTTTAAAAGAATCCCTTAATATAGATATCACAATCCCTCCAAGGAACAGGAATAATCTACCTCCATCCAGATTTTTATGTGCCCGGAAAAGAATTGATCTTCCACGGACATTACGTAAAAATATCCAAATTTAATTCGCATTTCATCACAAACATCTCCAGCACAATTGCAAATATAACGTTTTCCTCCACGGAAACGTATACAAGAATGAACTTCATTAACATTACGAACAGCATGATCTAGAAAAACTACTACAATACGTCCGTCACCAAAAAGAACAGGAATTAACTCCTCTTAACTCTATAAATATTAACCATGGTCATCATTATGCGCTATCGTATTTAACAATGGCATAAGTGATCGCTATTCTATTTATCTACGTGGGGGCACGGATTATACAAGACATAACACTATATGAGCTCTAGAAAGAAAGTATCGGATCAATAATTTGAATGCCTTTGACATGTCTTTCTGCTATGACAACAATCATAACTAATCAAAATTTATACGTATTGGAAATACAAACATAGCTATACGTACAAACCTCACTCGTTAATACCTTTGATATAATACAATTTAGGGACAATGTCGCTATGTAATGTGTACATAGAAAATGAAACTCTTTTCTATGGATTAATTGCTCATTTAAGTCGGGTTTAAAGTGACTCACTTGAAAATTGCATCATCTCGTCTAGGAATAGAAGTGCTTGGATCCCACTAAACTTAACCCTCTCCTCACATACAGAAATATGCTTATGGCCTCGTATCTCACATTCGCTGAATTTCCGTCATTCTCAATTAAGTAAGCAGGTAAATACTCAGTGTCTGTGCACATATTTGGTGCATATCCACATTTATTACTCGTGTGCATACTCGTATATGACAATCTAATAAGTTCCTCCGTTATTAAATTGCATTAACCTGAAGTCTGTCAGGGCAGACTTGGAGACAATTTACACCTGTAATTGAAGCAATAACATTTTTAACAATATTTGTTTCAAATCTTAATAGATGTCGAAAGATAGAAAGTTTTTTATTATTATAACAACATAGCGAGGAATTTAATCTCACAATCGTCTTGTCAAATCTTAAGAAGAGAAAAAAAAATCAAACAATAAAGATTGGAGGAACCCGATTCTCCGATTTACTACTGAGTTCCATCAAACCATAGATCTTCAAGAATTTTATTGAAACTCTTCATGGGCAATCCATGTATCTCCATACAATCTTAGCGACCAACAGAAAGAACATTAAGTAGTATGCAAACATTCCATAAGGGAAAGAAACGCATTTTTTTATTATCCTTATTAAAATTTTTGCAAACATATGAACATACATATGTGTGTAGATATGAACGAATTCAAGCGCGAATTACAATTCCAAGTAGATTTTACTAGAAAAAAAATAGATGAACTTGGAAAAAATGACAGCACACTTTATGATAATCTCATAACCGATTACTATAAAGTACCGTACAAAACTGAATTTTAGCATTTTAGATAGATAAAAATTACTTATGGTTTCAGCGGAAACCGTCTAGACGTACAAAATAGAAAATTTGTGAAAAACAAAAGTGTACGATTACATGTAGAACAAATAAATTTTAGGGAATAACAAAAGTGTTTGGTTACATTTAGAGCATTTGTTTTGTAAAAATGCTTTATCAGTAACAATAAATGATATTTTAATTTTACAGACTATGTGAAAAAAGCTTTCAAATAAATTAATGAAATTAATGAAATTATTATGCATATTACGTTATGGAATAATTAATTATGCTATATGTTAGGTTGTGTGTGGAGTTGTGAATATAACTCGCGCAATGATATAAATGCAACAAACGGACTTGTTACCATCGGCAGACAATGCAGAAATTTTCTAAAATTCCTAAAATATACCGCTTTTTGGTCAGCCGCATGATATCAGATCTGATCGAGAGCAGTTCTAGTGGGAATGCTAACCTTGTCAAAACATTTAAGTAGTAATCAGTACAATAAATTGGTAAATTTGTGAATCCAATGTGCCCAAAGATTAAATTAAGGCTTTGACTTGTGGATAAAAGAAATTTAGACAGGTAAAACAGTGTTTTTTAAGAAACTATTCCTGCCCTGGGAGGCACTTGATTATTTTGTGCATGGCACGGAAATCAACATGCTATACCTACCGAAGGACTTATCGGCAATTTAATAATTGTTTTTCTATAGGGTAGAGTACGAATACTTGCCAACGTTTTCAGTATCTACTTCTCAATTCGTTATATACTTTTATATCTAAACAATTATATGTCCATATAATACTGTTATCTTTGATCTTAATTATATTTGACATTCACTACCCTAATCTCAATAGTTAATGAAAAGAACAACAATTAGAAAGATCTCAAATTTGGCATCATCCCGCTGGGGTCGGTTAAATTCGTTAGAATCAACGGATAGATTCACTAAGGGAAAATGAATGAAATTGTTATCAATATATTTAAAAAAACTCAATTTAAAATCTTGTAAAATTAACAAAAATAGATTTAACAGAAATATATTATTTAAAGAATTACTATTTAAAAAAATATATAGTTCTCCTAAGTTTAGTCTCATACCCAAAAATAACACTTCAAATCAAAACTAATCAAATTATATCATGATGTTGCATAGCTTGTTGTTATATAAATATTATACATTAAAGATAAAAAAACTGAAAAAAAACTTGTAAAATATAACGATAATTAGAAAGGTATCTATCCATATCAACATTGCGACCCAGCGGGCGTCTATCCGGCACATATCCTTTTTGGTGCGAATAGATGCCTTCACATATTTTAATAAAACAGCAAGGAGAGGTTAGAAAACAATTGAGTACATATATGTTACATAATTCACGTAAAAAGTGAAAAAACTTTTGCTCTATTGTCACGCTTCTTCTCAAGCAACAGTCGATTCGAGTATGAAAAAGACTTTAGGTTAATTTTGACTCATCTATATTTTAGGCGATCAACTCAGAGCACGTCGATTTTCACTGGCTATCGCTTCTTGACTGAGTTAGTGGAGAGTCTGAGTATGTAAACTTTGGCAAAGATAACCTAATGAGAAGATAGGACACGGCCGAACAAAATTGGAAATTTTCTGTGTTTTTTAGAAAGAAACTACTAATGTCATATACTTTCGTCTTTTGCAAGAATGGGGGAAAAGAACTTGGCTATGCACTACTGTAGTGCAACTGAGACAACGAGTTGAAAACACAAATCGAGGGAACATAAGATTACCCGAACGACAAAATCTTATTGCATCCCTCCAATGGTGGTGCAAAGGGATAGTGAAGCGCAATGCTGCCAGGAGAGGATACACAAGATGTGAAAAGCCATATATGTGCACCGAGCTACTTTGTGCTGAGGTTACCGTGCCACTGATTTAATGATGATAGTGCGTGGACCTAGTGTGGCCTAGCGCGTATATGACCTAGTATGCAGATTGATATTAGTACCTTGGTATGCTATAAGACTACGGGCTGTAGTCTCAAGCCTCTCCTAGCCTAAAGGGCGGATCATAACCTTCTCGTGGTCCACTACTGTCACTTTTTAAGTGCAAATATGATTAAGCCCGAACGGAGGTACCAGTAACGTCTAAGAGTCTGCATGAAGATTCACTGGGAGTACCATGATCATATGATCATGAGATACGAAGCCATACCAATTGGGTAGCCGACATTGCTAACTTGGTACTACGGGAATGAGGAGCCCCAAATAGTGCTGCATTTAGTAGCAATATTTGCCTCATCATTGGGAAGGCCCCCTTGTGGGAGCATCGTAGTGGTTGTGGTAGCCCATATGCGGGCAGAGTGAGATTTTCTGAGTCTGCATGACTTAGGCGAACATTCTTCTCTAAACAGAGTAGTTTGTTCTTTTGTATAATTGCATACTGCGTCCGTGAATTTGTGGAGTGGTCGCTTATTATTGTATGCTTAGAGGATTGGCTCTCGGCGTGGAGTTGCGCTAAATCAACCGGGTGCCGTGACCCACAGACCGGTAGAGATTTTAGGTAGGTCTCGCTTCGACCAGTAAGTCCAATGTCAAGCATGCACTGACATAAACTGGTACTCTTGAAACAGAATATAATATATTCTGTTTCTTGAGGGCGCTGATTGTCGCTTGTCTACTAATCCGTGCATTAGGAGTGCCGTGAGATTAAGCTATAACTGGCAGGTGCTCACGTTAAACCATGACAGCTTTCTGCATCCCTCCAAATCCTATGACACTATTCATAATAATGTCATACTACCTCACTTTTTTAAGAAAAAGATAAATTTCGCTGTGGCCAAGGTGCTGAAAGGAGATGTAAAATTCTCATTTTCCCGAAAATATCAGAAAATCCAGCATGAGTTTCTCTCACTTAATCTCTTGAGAGCAAAAAGAATGTAAACAGAAGCACGTGCTTTTCAAATATCATAGGATTACAGCAACAACATGTGTCCTCCGCTCCATCTCATTTATTTACCATTCTGTTTCGTTGCATGTAATCTGTATTTTTTGTCTTTATTCATAAAAGTTTTAAAGATAGTTTGATTTTTTTTTAATATTTTTTCTTTCTACCTTTTCTTGCCGTGTACATTTTAAATGTAAAACATTCGGAAATCTCGCCCATGTCCTATCTTGTTATTAGGCTCTCTTTGGCAATGGCGTCGGTTTGCCAGAGATTGTTTCGTGTTAGAGATCTGAGTACCGGGGAAACTATCCGGCCGATGCATCTATTCTTACTTTACCCTACCTACATATTATAGGATATGTATTTGAATCTAATCGCTGCACTGTGCATCTTACTTTGACCGCAAAAGTGATAATCGAGTGATTTGACTGCAAGTCATTTTGCTTATTATGTGCGTGGTTTTTTTATCTAGTGTTATGCTATTCGTTTAATGGCTTTTTCTTCTTTTTCTTTTTTCTTTTTTTTTTTAGGTTTAGCATCGCTTTCATTGCAGTGGGCAATGATTTTGGGATTTTATGGACATATTATCTATGAATTGGTTTTTAGTTGTTGTTTCCTTAAAATTAGAAAGTTTCAGTGTGTCAAGCCATATTGTTATAACCTAAATGAAATCTATAGTGTATACTAAGTATGTCATTCCGTTTGTAATACCTCGAAATAATGATGGTAGAGCAAAATGGATTGGACACCAACGCATAATATTAAAAGTTATTTTGTTTTTTGGATGTCCGTCCGTCTGTCCGTCTGTGCGCACGATAACTCGAGAATGCGTATACGCAGAAATTTTGTACACGTACTTTAAAAAAAAGTAGAATTAAGTTCGAAAATGAGACAAATCGGGAAACTCCTTCGTGGGGCTGCCATGCAAAAATTTTGTTTTGGACACTGCCTGAGAACACGTCAACGTAGAGAGCAGAAATTCGGCATATGGTCATTTCATTGTACTAGCAAATTATGTTTCGAAATGTTCCTAAATCGGACAACTTTTTCTTGGTGTTGCCATATAAAATGAGCTCTTTTCGAATTTTTACATTGCCGCCATACAAATTGATATGTGAGAAATTAAACTAAATTTAATTTCCTATAATTTATGTAGTAACCTTTTCCTTGGGGAAAATTACTATAGTTTCAGCATATGAGAACCGCAAAGTCTACTCCAACACGTGTATTGACGAAAAACTCATTTTCAGATCATTATGAGGTAAAGTAGAGACATTTGTTTTTGTGGTATCACCAGTAGGCCTAATCTATATGTAGTACACTAATTACTAAATTTAATGCATTCTTTTTCGCTTCGATATCCCTGATGGACCAGATTCTCCGAGTTCATCGTCTACAGAATCGAGCGAAACGTCATAGATAGAAATTTATTCCTCGACATCACTGCCTTTACAAGAAATCAGTTTCAAGAAGTCTCCGGAGCGGGGCTCGCGAGAATATTGCTCAAATGTCTTACCTGGAGAAGAGTTAATGCATTTGCGCATACCTTCGTCATTGAAACGCAATAACAGAAACGGAGCAAGATCGCTCGCGAGGAACTTCGCATTCTTTTGCAATGATTATTCATTGAAATAATAACGGATTAATCCGGATAATCTCGTCCTCTATCCGGATGGCTGCATTCATAACGCCAAGTGCTGTAATTCTGCGCTGCCCCACCGATGATTTTAGAAATGGCATAACTACAAATTTCTTATTATCTCTTCTCCGATAATTTAGTGCTTATCACGGTTGGGAATTTAAGTTTAAAATATCAAATTATTTATACCTTTTTAAATATTAATTTGATCTATGCCAAAATTCATATGAATTTCACTGAATTTATACAACTTTTCACTAATTTTCATATCTTTCATACTATTCTATATATATACTATTTCACTTATAAATTCTATATCAAAAATTAATTAATTTTATACTTTGTTAATATAAACACAAGCCAATACAATATGTACGTTTATAAAATGTATAGGCAAGTAATATAAATGATTTATATGTCTCAGCATATGAAGTTTATAAATTAAATTCTTATAAATACTTTTATACCCGGCTTCATATAAAAATCAGTAAAATAAGAAAACAATACCGGTTTTCTCATTCTAAAGTGATCTGCCATACAGTGAACATGTATCCGGGAGTTTTTATTACGGTAGAGCTTAATGGTGATTTTAAAATTGTGAAAGTGGATAAGTTCGTGTTGGAATTGGAGGAATTATGTTTCATTGATTTTGTACGTTCAGGTAAGTAAGTGCTGTTTTTCCATAGAAATAATTGAGGCGGTTAGTGCATGAATATAGCAAGTAAATTTATTGTATGTATATCCGTAAACCCCGGAATTATAAACCTTGAAGTATGCCATGCAGTAAGTGCTCACTTTCACGGTTTTTGACACTCATCATGGAGGAAGAACTAAGATTTCATCGTAAACAGGTCCTAATGAAGTTTAAACAAATTGCAGCCCAATATGTTTTCTTTCTAATGGTTGTAAAGTTGTAAAAAAAATAGCATCTAGAACAAATTTATGGAAATTATAGCTTTCGAACGAAATATATGCAAGCTACTTTTATATCAAAAACTCTTGCAGTAAGATCAGGCAAGAAGACTATGAATGTCGTCGCCGCTAACCGGCCCGCTACTCTCTCTTTAAATCTCACTTCATGGCTTGTATATTCCGAGGGTTACGGTATATCGCAAATTAAATACGAAAATATTGTAAAATTTAGTGCAATTGCAAATTTGTAAATTTTTTATGGATCAAAAAGGTGTAAATAACTCCGAAACAGTTACATTTCTGACAAGCCAAATAAATAAAATAAAGGAAAGACTCTGGGATTCTTAATTATAAAAAAAAAAAAATTTTGACAACGTATTTGTTAAAAATAATTAATGTTAATTTCAGAATATGGAAGGCTCTATATTTCAACGCTATAACTTTGGGTAGAGATAGATATGGGGGTGCTTATTCAATCTATGAAACAATATATTTTTAACTGTTCTCTTAGCGATTAATGCCTTTGATCTCACTTACGATGATTTTGATAGCTTTTTAAATTATTATGAAGCGGTAATTGACGACGTGGTTTTCATGGACTATGTGCGGCAGTTTTACCTGCACCCGGCATTCCTAATTAAAATAAAAAAGAAAGCATTTCTATTGTTGGATGGTATTAAATGTATCATGACATTGCCAAATAAAACTTAAAAAATTTAAAAAATTTAGGGAATCTGACACAAGAACTATCCTGTCAAAATGCATCTAAGATGCCGAAGGAACCAGGCACTTTAAAAAGGTGTAATGCTTCTTCTGGTCCAGCTATAATTGCTACCGCTGAAGTAATTGATATAAAATATATTTACACTTTTGTATATATTGTTACGCGCTACAAAGTGACACAAGCGACATCTGTTGGAAATAGAAACACCTTTAGGTTAGTGACATCCTAGTAAACTTTTGGTTCGGAGAACCGAATATTCAGGAAGGTTCTAGGATAATTCGTTGAGTATAAATACGGTGCTTCTCACATCCAGGAGGCAGTCTTATTTCAGACAGTGAAATGAACGAAGTAAACTATTGCGATAATTAGAAGTACAGTACTAGCGATAACTATAAAGAGTTGATTTGATAATTGTTTGTAAATGTTATAAAAGTAAATAGTGAAGTTAAATAAAAGAAAGAATTTGTTAATGATATCTGAAATATTGTGTTTTAAATAACGAACTAAGGCCACGCACGTAACAATATATTTAAATATTTATAGAGTTTCAAAAACTTTGTTCTTAAAAAATCGGATGGCCTGCATATACTTGAAAGCTACAAAAAAAACAATTTTTTAAGCGATTCTGCTCGAAGAAGAGTTGTTTCTATTTTGGCGTCATATGTGCAGCAAGTATTTGGTTTTAAACCTGACAAACATGAATTAGCTTCTGCGGCATCTGCCTGCATAGAAAATTTTCCTTGCTTACGAACATCAGGCGAAAATCACCTTGTACTTATAATTTCCTTTTAGCTTCTCTTTTTGGGATTTAAAAACTTTAATTGTTTTAGGAGCTATTAGTCAACCATGTGTCTACCTGGTTTTTGCAAAATAAACTAAAGAACGACAGAGTAAAAAAAGGAAGTTCGAAAAGGACTTGGAATTGCTTGATACCGATTTGATTAACAAAACTTTCAGCGATGAAGATGATGTTGATCTACAAGAAATTTACAAGGATCTGGAGAATTTACGATTGCCCAACGAAATCGAAACTGCGAAAAAAATATTGAAAACGGCTCTAGTATACAGAAGAGAAAATGGGAAGCTTTTGGCCAGCAGTTTTGCGAAATCCACAGAAATGATATACAAAATTCCTTTAAGGAAGATACCTCTAAGCTTCGTACTCTTCAAGAACACAATTCTTATAAGGAAGTAGAGTCCAAGGAACTATATTCAAAAAAGGAATACGATTTTTTACCATTTTAAATGATTTAAAATACTATAATATTTTTGATAACGGTGGTGTTGACCCTATGCATGACTTGTTGGAGGGTGTTGTACCATACATTTTACGGCCTTATTAAGCCATCTTGTGTCAAACAAAATAAAGACTTATAATGAGATTAATGAAAGGATTCATACATTTAGAAAAACTTTACCAACATCTATAATAAGTAATGATTCCTTCTCATTTTCGGCCTATCAGTGCTGGTGTTTAATAATTCATTTCCCTTTTATTTTTGGAGACTTAATTACAAATGAAATGGCAGCAAAATGGGAAGGCATTATTACTGTACTAAGAATTTTGGAATTAGTTTTCGCCAATAAAATAAGTATTCAAAATATATCTTATTTGCGTAAAATGATAGAAAAGCATTTATTTTTGATTAAAAATGAATTTAAAAGACGCCTTATTTCCAAACATCACATCCTCACCCATTACCCTGGGGTTTTGTTAAAATTGGGTCCCTTAAGTCAGGTTTCCAATATGAGGTACGAAGCAAAACAACAGGTATTTAAAGTACTTTGCAACCGATTTAAAAATTACATAAATATTTGTAAAACCATATCATTAAGATATCAACAACAATTTGCGCACTTTTGCCAATATTTTAACGTAGATTCAAATATAAAATGCGGAAAATCCACTGAATTAAGCACTGAATTTTTTGAAAGATATAAATTAATATTAAGCACCATAAACTATACAAAAACGTATAATATATTAAAAATATCTTGGTTAGAGCATTTTGGACATTATCGGCCTGGACTCTTAATTTTTTTTTCATCGAAAGATTGTTTTGAAATTGATCACATTATACATTACTGCAATCAGTTTTTTTTTTCAGTGGAATCATTTTACAAGCCTTTATTATGACAATTTTCATAATTTAATTTAGATAGATCTAAAATAAAAGATAGTATTGTTAAGTTATCCGATTGCGATAATGCGCAAATTTGTGATTCAGCAATATCAGGAAAAAATGGAAAGCTTTAATTAGTTAAGAAATTGAAGAACGAAAGTTAATTAAATAAGTATATGCACATAATTGTTGCATAAAAATCTTGTATAAATAATATACGTATTATTTATAGAAGATTTTTATACATAATATACATATTATTTATACAAGATTTTTATGTAACAATTATATACTATCAAGACGTATTATATACATTATGAAAGTATAAATTCATTGTATCTAATTCTGGTTATATATTTCTTCAGAGAAATGTATTAAACATTCTTATATGAAGTGTTATTAAATTAATCCGGTGATTAATTTCTTCGTAAGGATTTATATGAATACGATGAAAGTATTAAATTCATTCTAATATTTTTAACCGTGTAGAGATGCGTTCTTTCCTTCTGGGAATGGAGAATGTTGGAACAACCGATTCATTAGATTTTTACGTCGTCATTGTCAGGATTAATCCGCGAGCTTCTCATGACGTCATTCCGCTCGCAGCTGGAAAAAGTCACGTTGCAAAATTTTTCAACTTCGTCGCAAACATTGTGTGGGAAAAGAATTCCTAAAGTTCATATGTAAATCATGCTGTCCTTGATTCGTCCTCGATGTGTAAGGCCCCGAAGGCATTTCATCGTCCTTGTCAACGATTGCTCAATCGTTATATCTGACCACATACATATCACACCAAATTTTGTCGGAACGTCTAATTGTAAAGTATTCATTAGTTGTGAAAAATATTTATTCTTCAGATGTTATTCGTTCCTTCAAATCAAGCATATCTTGCACATATATGTAAGTGGCAAGTCCTTGCATATAATAAGTGACTATAGTTGACTATAGTTAATTCTCAGATCATCTCAGCAAGCTCTTTGTATTATTCTTCCTGGTCCGCCAGTGGGATATCTCACCTTTATGAATACCATCAAGCAAGTTAATGTTTTGCCCGTTTAGTATAGTGCACATCGCGTGAGAGTTCCTATATGCCAGTCTCAAACTGATTTTTGGGATGGAAGGTTCCCTATCCAAGAAGATCCTGGAAGTCTCAGGTAATTGAGTACGTAAAGTGCATTTTCTTTCGTGGAACGTAAGGTGAATGTGAAACAAACGTTTTGCCTAATCATATTAGCATAACTCTTCTAAGTGTTGCAACGCCTTCTTGACTTGCCTTCAAGAAGTGAAAACGTCCCGAGTAGCAAGATGCAAAGGCTTGCTGATAATGTAGGGGGGGGGGGGCGGGGGAGTCTTAGCGTAAATTGAGTTTCCGCACCACCAGTAACAAAAATATTCGTGTAAAAATATTCAAATAAAGACACAACCCATGTTAGTCCCATACTCACAAAATAAAATGCAGTAGGTACAGATCATATACCTGCTTAATTACATTCTCAGAATATTTTTATTACCACCAATACTAGTAAAGAACACAAAGTCAGAATAAAAATAAGTAAGAAAGCTAGAATTGGTCTAAGACTAATTCTTATGATACCCTAGATGAGTGCCCGTTTGTAATTTCGTACTGTCACCCATCTATGCAAGTTTGTTGGACTGTAAAAATGATAATAACCAATTTAGTAGGATTTTATATTCTGAACAATAAAAACGTGCGGGACTGATCGTTTTCACAGTATAAGTTAAAAAACATAATTTGTATATGGCAACACCAAAAAGAGGTTGCCCGATTTAGCCAATTTTTGAAATTTGCTTTAATTTTGTTATGAAAGCACCACGTACCCAATTTCGGCTCTATATGGCGACACGTTCTCAGGCAGTGACCAAATACATTGTGGAAAATGAAATTTTCCTATGGCAACCCTACGAAAGAGTTGCCCGATTGGTCCTATTTTCGAACTTAAGTTTATTTTGTGCAAAACTTCAGTTCTGTAAGTACACACGTTCTCGATTTATTGTGCGGACAGACAGACAAACAGACAGACAAACCACAGACGGACATGCAAAATTCAAAATAGCTGTTAGTATTATGCGTGGGTGTACAATCCATTTTACTCTAACGTCATTATTTGTGTGCGTTACAAACGTAATGTCAAAGTTAGTATACTCTATAGATTTCATCTAGGGTATAACAAGGTAATAATCTGAGACCAGGAATCAGTATTATTGTATATGTTCTTTAAATTAATAAGGAAATAGTTTCTTTTTGTGAGATACTTCTGCCAGGCAAAGGCATTCAGGTACGCTCACGATCTCTTCTTTCTGGTATTACCTACAGATTTCGGTATAGTTTTGTGGTTTTTTAAGTACATTTTGTAAACTACCGATCTTATAGATTTATCGCAGACATATCGGTTAAATTTATACTTTTATTCTCATATTGCATTAATTTTAGTCCATTACTACTAGCTCATGTTTTTTTTTGTGTATTAAGTAGTTCACAATTATTCACAAATTATATATATATTATAACGCACAGTAAAAGGGTGAAGAAGAAATGTCTATTATATGTATGTCGGGCAATTAAATCTAAAGCATCAGAAAATCGATCATGAATAAATTGTTTCATTTTCGTGGTGGTTGCTCCAAACCTCTCCACCATTAATCTTGAGTCAGCGCTGTTAAGGACACTCATTGAATTCATAAGAGCTTTCATACATAGTAGGGCTAACTTAACTACAGTACTACCATCTTTGTCCCAAGTTAGGGGTGAGGTGCTCTATCCTTCTCTAGTTATTTCTTCTCCTTTTATTATTCAGTTTAAGTATAGCATCTGAGGTGTTAAGATCTTGACAAGATCACACCCAAACCCTGAGCTTAACCTGACAATAGTCTATTCTTTGTCCAGAAAGTACGACAATGTCATCCAGATTGCGTTACAAGCAAACAATTTGTTCGTACCAAATTATTTCTGGAAACTGGTATGTAATTAAGTATATCACAAAATGAAAAATAGCAGACTTCTAAGAGGTTCCTGCTTTGAATTTTGACGCATATATGTAGGACCCTTATGGCGAATTTTAATCTAGGCCTTTGTTTTGATCTTATTAAAATAGCTAAGATCTGTCCCAATTTAGTTAAGAGTAGTCAGCGCAAATTGACGGAGTCAGCTTTGTTTTGTAAAAATTCTTTTCACTCGTTTGTCTTTTTGGAGCTGAGTAGAGGCTCTTTGGAAATTTGCTATTTCGTTCTTTACATATACAATATTGAAAACTATAGTCATTTTTCAAAAGGATGATTGCTCAAAAACGATTTTTGCCAAAGTTTCATTAGCAAATGAACATTTTCCAAATCATTGGAAAATTTAATAATTATATATTTTGTACAGTCTTAAAGACTGTCTTAAAGACGTTTGGTAAGAGAAAGTTTGCCCTAAAGATGTATTACAAAAAGAAATTCTTTCTTCAAAGCTGAAAGCTTCAATGTGGGGATCTCCAGTTATCCAGAAAAAGAAATTTTATTTCAACGATCAGCAAATCAAAAGAATATTGAGCAAAAATCACCGATTATGGATATGTAATGTGATTTTTTGTTTGCGATAGACAAACATTAAAACTTAAAATATGTACCTATCTTAGATATGTATGACACATCTACCTGCATGAATTATGTTTGTATAATTATTAAGAGCATTCAAAAAATAAATATGATTTATCTGAATTTGAAAAATGCCGCGCGCCCCTTATTCCATACCACATATTTTCTATAGAGACACATAGTTGCCATAGACAGTTTTGGCAAAAATCTTTCTTTAGAAAACGCTTTTTTTTTTGGCTTAGTTCTCAGTTCAGAAAGCTTGCTTTTGTAAAACATCATTTTGATAACTGAACTTTTTGTAATACGTCTTTAGGAAAACCGTTCTATTACCAAACGTCTTTAGGGAAAATATCATGGAATCCTACAAATAGTTGATAGTTTAGTTCTTTCGGGAAAGCAAGTTTCCCCTTTCCCAAAAGGAAGCCCCAACCACACCACTAATCACTCTCAATGACGTTAATAACTTTCAATTATGTTGTAATTATATTTCAAACAATGTCTACCTTTTATGCGCGGAATATAGGGAAGAACTTACAGGAAGACGTCCTGTAAGGGTAACTACTTCTACTTCACCCTTCCTTTATGCTTGGACTCACAATTAACAAACTATGAGTTCCATGCAGTGAACACTTTATTACTTAGAAAGTTAATAAGGCATGTTCAGAGCTTAAATATGTAGTGAAAAATGCACTGCGTGTGTAATTTATTCTTTTTAAGTAAAATTCGGGAAAATTTTTCTTTTTGGAAAGTTTTCTGTTCGACACACATCATAAGGGGGTGCAGGGAGCTAGATGTGTATACATTTGTACACGGTGTAATAATTTTGTGCTGAAGTAGAGTTGAATATTGTGTAAACTACAGTTGTAACTTATGTAATTGGATTTCAATTAAATTAAATTAATTTCAAGTTGTGGTGTTATTTTGAGCTGCCGGAAATTTTTCTGTTTTATTCTTAACGGGCAATGTCACAGAAAATTACAAAGTATTCCAAAATGTACATATGCACATACATACATATATGGCAATCTTTCACTCACTCAGTATTGAATTTTGATTTTTTGATTACCTGTCTCGGAGTGTAGGCACTTTGCACGTAGCTATTAGGTTAGGAGAAACAACAGTGGACATGACTTTTTTGATATGCAACATTTTGATATACAATTTTTTTTATATGATATTTTTTTATATTGGTTGTCTTGCCAGACCTTGCTTCCAGATGAACTGTTTACTTGGAGAATGGCATATTATACCGAACCAATGATAGAGTTTTTCAAGAAAACTAAGTTTGTAGATTCTTTTTCGCGGTGAGTCATTTTAAAAAGCTGGCTTGGACGATTTTACATTCATA
This sequence comes from Dioctria linearis, assembly GCA_963930735.1. Taxonomy (NCBI): domain Eukaryota; kingdom Metazoa; phylum Arthropoda; class Insecta; order Diptera; family Asilidae; genus Dioctria; species Dioctria linearis. The sequence continues at coordinate 96,119,419 of OZ005742.1, forward strand.
CTAAAAGAAGAAAAGCCAATAATTCCTATGTTCATTTAAAGAGGGGGGAGTTAAGTAAAATTCTGACTTTATGTTTGGCCGCAATGGATGCTAATAAGTATATCAGATTTCAACTATATGTATACCTCAAGAAGTTTTAAACTTCCAAGAAGCAAACGGCCAGAGTTTTAGTACTCCCTTAATTATTTATTGACTTTGAAGATGTTGGTGCTCTCATCTCAGGATAGAGGTGGAATGTTATTGTATTTATCGCTGAGCACCTCTTTAGATATTTTTAAGCATTTCATTTTATTACAGAATATGTATATTTAAAGACATTTTCTATAATTGATAATAACTATTGATTTTCAATGTATTACTGTATAACTATACCATCTCTAATACTGATTATTTTGTGTATTATTGATCTTTCTTTTTTACTTTATATTAAATTAGTTTAGAGCTTAGTCTGTATGAGGTCTTTTCTGTAGACATGAAATAAATAAATAAATAAATAAGGTGTCCGTATATGATATTACTGTTTTTATACATTGTAGTACAAATTTCATTTTGTTTTTTGAACAAAATATAATGAATATTTGTTTATTAACTTTTGAATAAAGATGAAGTATTCTGCACATGAGGAACATAATGGAGCTTATTTCAATTACAGTATGAGATTTTTCAATTATGCAGTAATACGTAGTGTCCTCTCGAAATATATGAAAGGCCTAAACCTATTTATCCGGTGTCTGTGCATTGAACACATACCATCTGCATGTTCAAGTGCTTTGCGAATAAGAACCAAAACTGTTGTGCATGAAAAAATGGAAATCAATACTCCAATTATAACTAAATTGTGACGTTCTGGAAACGACGGGCGTGCTCATTTGCACTTATAAACATCGGCTTAGTGCGCTTGTCGGATCTAGACGGCTTTTCTTGTCAAAGCTGAAAATTTTTCGTCTTTATTAGACTGAAATTCAATGGAAAAAAAATATGTTTTTTCCCCCCAACGAATTTACAAAATACATTGAGATGCAGAAAAAATATCGAACTTTTCGACCCATCTATCAGAGAGGTCTCATCAGTGTGGTTATTTCTGATCGCTTACCACAGAAGTTGTACTTATTCATGCAAGTGTCACTCCTAAAATAAGCGCTATGCTTCGGAAGGCCCGGCGACTGTTCGTTAAGCTGGGGGAATGCAGGTCGGGTAAGGCGAGTGAGTTATTTGAATTATTAGTCACTTCTTCTAGACAAGAAGTACAACGTCAACTTTTAAGTAAAGTTTAAAGTTTACAAAGGTTTACAATCAGATGGAGCGTATTTACAATACAAAGAAAAAACTGAAAAACTAAAGCCTAGAATAAACTCTCTTTAATCGCACCCAGAGTGGCACTCTAGAATCGGCAAGTGAGTATTGCCTCTGCAGGCATTTTCACGATAAAACGATATAAATACGGATACGAAAGGGAAGCTTGCAAAGAACCGCTCTTGCATGCGTCTTCGTGCGTCTTTCTTTCCCGCTAGAGTACAGCTATAGGATATTATTGATACTGAAAAAGGTTTTCATCATATAATTTTTTGTAAATTATATTCCTTTCTTTCTTTCTTTTCTTACCTAATGTACTTTTGATTGGGAAATTGTTTTCTTATAGAGGTAAAATATCTGCTGGTTCTAGATTCACATTTCCCAAAATTGCTATCAAAAAGACTGTTTATAAAATAATCGAATTAAGTTGGAACCATTAAAAAGTTAGCTTATTCACGAGTCTATGCTGGCTTTCATTAACCTACTTAGGAAGGTTTAAATTATTCCTATAAATTAAAAGGACATCAAAAGGGAATAATTTAATTTTCTTGTACTCAACACCTATCCTTCAGTCCCGATATCCACCCCAGTGAACAACAAACTCAACTGGTCGGTTTGTTTATGGTTGAAGAGCCCGTTTGGATATTTTGTCGTGAAAGCACTTTCTGACTATTACACAATGCACTTATAACAAAAACTAACCATTTAATACTTTAAGACAATTAACTTACACTTATAAAGTAGCTACACACTACAAATTTCATCAATTTTAATTACAACTATCACAAAAATAATGGGTATGACTTTATGGATATTTGGTGCATAAAATGAAAGCAAGAGGTAATAAATTATGTTTATGAAATGCTCCAAGTTAGATAAACTTAAAAGTCTAGCTTTAGAAGCAATATCCTTTCTATGTGCATTTGGTTGGACACATCGTCTGAAAAGGTTAAAGTATAGTTTCTCGCAAATCTTTCTAGAACGGTTCGTCGAACAGTTAAAATGTTAAGCAATTTCTTAACCAAAAAATGTTTTTCTTATGCAATTCTACATTATCATAATTCTTTTGGTAAAATATCATAAATTAGTTTTTAAAATTTGCTACTATGATTTCGTATGAGTTTCGGGGAGGATAAGACCAAACGCAATAATGAGATTTACTAATGGCTGGGTCTGGGTTTTCGAAACGTAACTCTCACGAAGTCAATGATGCTAAAGGTTTCCAAAGGAATGCGGAATAAAGAAACTAGCTGGTAAATATGGTTTCCAAAGAACAGCTTGGCGGAAATGCAGTCGGGCTTACCACTTATGGTTTCTTTCAACACGCGACAACAAGAAACAAGAATGAATGGAAAATAAATAACACGTTTATTACTCATTATTTTCTCCTTCTTTTCGCAATAATTCTGTGCACTATTTTTATACAAAAAATCCAGGAACCATCAAAAAGTTAGCTTATCCAGTGGACTAAATATTACTAAGGAATATATATCGCCGAGCGAAAGTTCCCGCGACTGACTTTTAAGTTCTTGTAATTCTTTTATAAGAAGCGCCAATTTTTAAGTTGCGTCAGGAAAAATTCTGAAGGGACATCTACGTTGACTTGAAATACGATTACTTTTCTGAATAGTAAAGCAAATTTCATGTGGGAAGTTCTTATTATGTTACGTTAGAAGAATTTCTGATAGCAGATCTAATGAGAAGTTATTATTATGCGAGTACAAGATTGATAGGAAACCGAAATGATAGGGTTACTTACTGTAACTCTTACCACTGCAATTGTGTTGGGATGAAACAATTCTGTTTATTATATTTTATTCTTTTATTATATTATATTGTTTACGATGGTTAATCGAGTATTTTTACGATTGGAACGTAATTCATAGGAAAGAATAGAATGAGCGCAATTTTTACAAATGCAATTGTAGAAAACTACACTTAACGCAATTGTGTTATGAATAGCGGAAACTCTTTTGTTTCGTGCAATTGAGGCGCAACGCCGCCACATTCTCTTAGAAATCGTAGCTTAAAGATATCGTGTGAACGGACAAACATACATGCAAAAATCAAAATATTTAAAAATTTTATGTTTGCATGTGCACCTATAACATTTTTGTACCATCATTATTACTATACATGTATTACAAAACGTACAGATATATATAATTAATGTATCCTATAAGATACCTGCGGCAAATAAAGACCGGAGGGTAACAATGCCCACAATTCTTACTAAACTGAATCGCAACGACCTCATACTTTATGCACACATGCAATAAATCTACACGAACGCCGCGCCGCCGCGCTGTCGGGGGCGCATCCTGCAACTCGCGCCGCCAGCTTGTCAATAACGAACGCCACGTCAGCGAGAGGGGTATGACTGCTTGGAATTATAATTTTGAGCTGTTTATTTTGAACGTTAGTTATTGTAGTTTATGATATCGGTATTTATTTTCGTCCAGCATTGTGTTTATTTGATTAATGAGAAATTTTGTAAACTCTTATCATAGGTCTAATAAGACCCACTGAAGTAGATGGTGGGCCTTATTACCATGCCTAACCTAAAATCTCAATTAAACTAATGTCGCTATATAGGATTATGATTTTGACATTATTTTTGTTCCGAAGATGAAGGAATTTATAACTATCTGTTGAGGGCCTTATTATCCCCCTGGGAGGTAGAAGGCCCATTTTTATTTGAAATTATTAAAAATAGCTGAACTTTGTTAATTTTCTTATTATTAGCAAGTTTAAATGGAATAATTCCGCTGATTATGATTTTGAAAAGTTTATTTTTCTTTGGGCCTTATTATACTGTGGTAGTTTAATAAGACCCTTGGAAAAGGTTTTATAAAATCGAATTATTTTTTCCAAATACTCACTTCTATTATAGTTTTTCCTATTTTCTTAGTTGTGCAAATAAATAAACTTCACATTTTAAATTGATAAAAAACACTTGTTTTATTTCACAGAAGATCTTATTTATTCAATTATTTTTTGTTTTTTTTAGAATATCCTAACGCGTTTCGACCACTTAGGTCATCTTCAGAGGACTAACTCAACTGCCAAATTACAAACACAAACTACCAAACAGTCTACCACTACCACTATTACATATATACTATGAACTGAGGATATTATATTATAAGAGACGGATTTAATAGATGGCTTTTGTTTGTGAAATCCAACTGATCATTGATCAAGAAAATTCCTTTACTTTTCGCTGCTCGCATTTCTTTAATTTCATATTTATTAAGAAGTCTCCCTCCCGGTAAGTTATGCAACAGTTTTATATTGTTTTCATCTATTGTGTGATTCTTATCGCGAATATGTTGGCCTACATTTGATTGTTTTGATTTTAGATGTTCTTTAAATCTCGTTTTTATTTTTCGTTTAGTATTTCCTATATAAGTAGCTCTACAGTCCTAACAAGATATTTGGTAAACTCCACTTTTTTCTAAATCGTTAATTTTGGGAATAAGTTTATTATTTACTAATAAATTTTTTACATTTCTTTTATTCGAAAACGCGGGCATAATATTGTTCTTTTTGAACTGTTCTTTTAAAAATATATCGGATGGTCCCTTGAAATAAGGAATCTTTCTCCACGCGTTATTATTATTAGTGTCTTTGAGGCCAATTGGGAAGATTAGTGACAAAACCCGCTTCCTTAATTTCTTTTTTAAAGTTTTATTAATCAAGTTTCTTGAATAACCATTATTTTCAGCAATTGACTTAATTTTGTTTAATTCTCCATTAAAATTATTTGGTGGCATTGGCACAGAAATTAATCTATTTATCATTGAGCGAAACGCTGACATTTTTGTGGACCAAGAATGTACAGAATCTAATGGTATAACAGTGTCACAGAACATTTCTTTTCTATATATCTTAAATTCTAAAGTGTTCTCTTTAATATTGATCGTCAAGTCTATCTTTATTTCCTAGTTCAACAGTAAACTTAATATTATCATCTAGTCTTGATTAATAAAATTTTAAAAGAAATTAAGGAAGCTGGTTTTGCCACTAATCTTCCCAATTGGCCTCAAATACACCGATAATAATAACGCGTGGAGAAAGATTCCTTATGTCAAGGGATTATCCGATATATTTAAAAAAAAAAAACAGTTCAAAAGGAACAATATTATGCCCGCGTTTCGAATAAAAGAAATGTAAAAAATTTATTAGTAAATAATAAACTTATTCCCAAAATTAACGATTTAGAAAAAAGTACAGTTTACCAAATCTCTTGTCAGGACTGTAGAGCTACTTATATAGGAAAGACTAAACGAAAAATAAAAACGAGATTTAAAGAACATCTAAAGTCAAAACAATCAAATGTAGGCCAACATATTCGCGATAAGAATCACACAATAGATGAAAACAATATAAAACTCTTGCATAACTTACCGGGAGGGAGACTTCTTAATAAATATGAAATTAAAGAAATGCGAGCAGCGAAAAGTAAAGGAATTTTCTTGATCAATGATCAGTTGGATTTCACAAACAAAAGCCATCTATTAAATCCGTCTCTTATAATATAATATCCTCAGTTCATAGTATATATGTAATAGTGGTAGTGGTAGACTGTTTGGTAGTTTGTGTTTGTAATTTGGCAGTTGAGTTAGTCCTCTGAAGATGACCTAAGTGGTCGAAACGCGTTAGGATATTCTAAAAAAATAATTGAATAAAAAAGATCTTTTGTGAAATAAAACAAGTGTTTTTTATCAATTTAAAATGTTAAGAAAAAAGTTTCACCAAGTGCCGTCTGTATATACTATTAATCAAATAAACTTCACGGAAAATTGTTTTTTTAGTTCTATAGTATAACCAAATACTTAAATTATTGCATTTCCAAATTAGGGAGGCCTTATTTGCCGCATGTTGCTTATAAGGTTTCATCTAGACTATAAATAAACAACTCGCCACTGATCGTGTAGAGATTTCCTGACTTCAAAAAGATCTGTGACCCCCATCTGAATTTGGCTAAATTTGTTAAATTTTTCAACTTTTTTAACGAACTTTGTAATATTTTTAAGTATGAGACTTTCTTGAAACATGAGTAAATCGGATTGGACATCCATGCATAATATTAAAAATTATTTTGACTTTTGCATGTTCGACTTTCTGTCCGTCTGGTTGTCTGTCGGCACGAGAAAGCCTTCACTCACACGGGGATTACGCGAGTCCGTAGAACTGACACTGACAGCGTTAGACACTTACACAGGCTAGTGTAAGCCACTACTAACTACTCATTTCTACTGACTATAGTCTGTACTGACAAGATTTCTGACCAGTCAGTACAGACTAGTCAATAAACTGTCAAATGTAAAATTAAAATGGCGAAAATTGAAAATAAAAGGTAGATGCTAGTGGCAATTTGTGTTTATATTTCTAATATTCTCTCTTTTGAGAGCGAAATTACTTAAAAGAGTTTAATATACATTTTAATCTTTATTTCGTAGAGAAAAATGACGGATTAAGGTAGAAATCGTTAGATATGCATATAGAAGAGGAATGTCTGAACCGCTTGACGGCATTTTATTATGAGCTGTCTAGTCAATTGATCGAACGCAAATCGTTTTTTGTCAGTAAATTTGACTGACCAAATCAGGACTGCATACGGGAGTTTAAAAAAAATTGAAAATCTAATTTTGAAAGTGGGACAAATCGGGTAAGTGCTTCGTAAGGTTGCCATACAACAATTTCGTTTTTCACTTTTTTTTAATTCTTTTTTACACTGCCTGAGAACGCGTCAACGTAGAAAGCTCAAATTTTGTATACTACGTTTTCATAAGAATAGTACCTAAATGAAAGTTCTGAAAAGGACTGCCATACAAAAATTTCTTCTACGTATACTATGAAAAGGATCTATCCTAAACATCTTTATTGTGCTGAAAAATTCTTCAGAATATATATTGGTTTGAATCCTTTTTACTCTCAGACGAATCATGCTAGAAATAAATGCGAAAAACACGTAAACAATTATAAGCTTACGCCGTTTACACATCGAAAAACAAAAACGAAAACACTAAACCGAAAAACACAAATATTGTCCTAAACTAACACATATTTGCCACAATACATGTAATAGAATATTGGATATTTATTCTAATTACAGTTTCAATAAAAAAATATCCATATTTAAAGCTTTATTTCAATTAAAACACATTTTTATGTTTATTCGTTCCATACTACGTTCCACACACGTACGAATAAACTTTTCGGTCGTACATAACCTCATTTCCGTTTATTTACATTTGATACAAACCCAACTCAACTTTTATTCGTTCGTTTATAATATGTAAGCATAAACGAATTTTCGGTGTGGAACCGTTTATTCGTTCGTTTTCGTTTTTCGATGTGTAGGCGGCCTTACACAGTGGGGTGACTCTGACTGTACAAAATTACATACCAGCATTCATCTAGGTTTTATACCTGTTACTCATTATGTAAAAGACAACTAGTAAACTTCTTTCAACTACTTTATATATTTTCAAGAAAAAACATCCAACATTAAATGTTGATTGATAGATATTGAAGTAAGCTCTGCTGTTTTGTATGTATCGTTTCGTGAGTTTTTTTTACGTAACGGAAAATGTATAATTGTACCAATGTTTACTCTCTCGAGTCTACCATGTGGTTGAGGTAATCATTGGAATGGTTCGCTACTGCCTTGAGTTGTAATAATTATTTAGTCGCTGTGTTAGGTTTAATTATATTTTGTAGTTTGATTGTGCTTAATTTATTTAATATTAATACTTCGGCAATGAACGTTAAGTTTGCTCATTGTTCTATCAGAGTTTCCTTTTGTGGCTTATTCGAGTGCATTAAAATTGGATTATATTTGAAGTTTTGTGCATTAATTATTTTTCTCGCAATAGCTGTCAATTCGAGACCTTTAATGCGAATTTTTACCGAAACAGCTTGTGATACTGTAATTACAAGTAAGAGCAAAGTGTTTTAATATTGTTAATGTGCGATTTGGTCAACATTTCAAGTGAGAAAGTGCTTTTTAGGTGTAGCCGAAGATGGCATTTATATCATCGTCACTGCTGCGTGCTCCGACATCAACATGGATAAATTTTTAAGTGGCACAACTTGCCACCATTTGAATGATTCTCTAAAAACCATTATCCACGAAAATTTAGTCAAGCTTATAATTTTGTTCTTACTTTATCGTTATAGAAAAGCGTACCTACTACTATTTCCTGCACACTTAATTACAACGTATGTTTTCAATCGATTGTCATATGATATTGTTTAATCATATTGATTGTATTTTGTATGGACGTTTGGTGAAACATATTCACATGATGTAAGGTAATATAAATTTTAAACAAATTTAGAATTTAAAAAAAAACACTTGGCAATTTATGTTCCACTTTATATATATATTTGACATTTTAAATACAACATATTGTGGGGGAGGTATTATCGAAGGAAATCCAGCATGCTTGAAACAATTTTTAAATATTGTGGATATTACACTTCTCCAGGCTGATTGCAGTAGATGTAAGGAATCCAAAAATGTCACTGCCTTAATATCTTCCTTAGACTCAACACTCGCAATAAATTTCCTCAACAGAAACTTTCAAACACTTGTTGTGTTCGGTGGTAGAAAAAACACTTTTATTGATATATGATCCAGCACATTTGGATGGGCTGAACAATTGTCAATAAGTAAAGCTACCTGCCTATTTTCTCGGAAAAATCGTGCATCCAGATTCAATATCCATTGCGTAAAATTGTCTGCAATCATCCATGCTTTTTATTAGCAGTGTACTCTGCAGGGAGTTTCTCTACATTTTTGAAGCATCGTGGTAATTTTATTTAAATAAAATATATATTTATAAAGTGGAACATAAATTGCCAAGTGTTTTTTTAAATTCTAAATTTGTTTAAAATTTATATTACCTTACATCATCTGTTAACATAATTTGGAAACCTCCAATTGTGTACTGATCTCGTTGGTAATTCTCAAAAATAATGATAATGTATAATGTGGGAATGTGTATAATGTTTGTACAACATCGGCATGCTAGATGTTGCACAAATTGCACAGGGGTTAGAATCTCAGCAAAATACTGGCTACAGTATGTGGTGTATAGGAGAGATATGTCTGCCTTTGTAAAGATTCATTCGTCAAATATCTACACATATTTTAATTGAACTAAAGCACTAATATATTATGCAACACGAACTTCAGTAATATAATAATTTCAAATTGAAATATTTACGTCTGTATATAGCACACTCCATTATTAATAATAGGAATTTGAAGAAGAAGAAATTTGGCGGTGCTCTGCTGCTTTTAGATTTATACCTGCTGCAGCAATAATTACATCGTTGATTTGATTAATTGAATCCTTTACAATTTAACTCGTAATTGAAATTTGCAAAAAAAAAAAAAATATATTTTGACTAAATTCGTAATTTTGGCATCTGTCCGTTGCCTCCACACAAACATTACATCAATTTATTACCAGTGATTACCTGCTCAAGTTTTGCAAACGTGCTTACATAGAAGAACAGACAGTGACTGTCTTAAAATCCGTAGTTATATATTAAACTGTAGGACAGTATTATGAAACTTATCAAAGGAGTATTACGATAATATCTGAAACCGACAAATTTCCCGTTGTCTATTAGTTATAGTAATAGCAAAAAACAAAATCTAGAGATATACAGCCACTCTACACGATAAAAATCATAAATGGCTTGTTTTGGGCCCGATCATTTCCGATTTCGATGACACATTCACAGTTTGAAATACTTACCCATAGAAGTTTCGTAATTTTACGATGAAATGTCATTTTCAAAATCTCGTATCTCGAGAACGGAGGAACCGATGTTTCTGCTTCAAATGAAGCATAGTGATTTATATTTTTCAAAAAAAAGTATAGCAGCATCGAACGAAAATTTTGCTAGTAATTGTAGTTTTTTTCACAAAAATATTATTATTTACTATTTTATTCCAGAACTTTTTTTTTTGGTATTTTTATTATTTTGAAGGTAGAAGCCTTATCTATCTACATATGTTACAAAAAATTGCAAGGGGTGAGCTATTTTGGTATTCCATACAAACTGTGAAAGAGTCATCCAAATCGGAGATGGTTGGATTCCAAGATGATCGGTTTCATGTGGAGTGGCTGTATACAGTAACAATAAGTTCGGCAATAAAAAATTTTCTATAGCAGACGATCAGGGAGCAACTCAATTTGAGGAGCCAACCCTGATTGTATTCAATACACTTTAATAAAGAAAGTTTAAAAATTAGCGTTAAGTTAAATTTCAGTTGTTCCGACGATTTTTTCAGATTAGTGAATATTTTAATTAATTTTTGCCTTTTCAAATCGAAAAATATGCAAAGATGCAGTCTCATCATGAGCACAAATACAATAATATTTTTAATTACAGCTCAGCTCCCAAGCTCCCAGAGATGCGCGCAGAGAGATAGTAGTCATTACATGGCACGCCATTACCGTTGATACCATTGACATTTCTCCTGTAATTGTGATACTGAAGACTAATCTACGAGTTTGTAGTAAACCGGAACTCTAATTATGTACATGACAAAACCATTCGTAAATAGAAAACTGAATAGAAAGTCCATTTTGTATATATTGAAAGAGTAGATCAAACATAATTTGGAAAACTGAAAAATAAAATTGACTGTTATTGCTCGTACTTGGGCTACGACAGCCGCTACGCAACCTCATTTATACAAACTTCCAAATGTTGCAAGACATTTGTTTAGCAACCGTTGATTATTTTGCCAGATACCACCTTGGCTGCGGTGTGAGTCCGTGTGAGCTCTGCGTACCACATATATTGGGCAAAATCGTCGAGAATAACTTCCCAAGGCATGAAACAGAAATGTAAAAGTTGCGTGCTAGTTCAATTCTCTGAAATGTTTTGTTTTGATTCTTATGGAAAAGTCACTGGACATTGATTATACATATTAAAGCCATAAGGCCTAAACTACTATCTATACATGCAAATAGTCTTTCAGTAATTTTAAGCTTGGCTTCTTACATTCCTAAAGGCTGCATTTACTATATACCTTACTTAACAAAATAATAAAATAGTTTTGATTAAAAAGTGGCCTTGCGATTTGTACCCAATAACTCTCAGCTGAGTAATAGTCGCAATACTGCATTTTCGGCCGTAGTCCAAATCTGTACGCAGTTTGATTCGAATTCATCGGACCACTGCACATACACATATGCAATTATTATTCAGTTGAGAGTTTTTATTTGGGAATCGTAGTCATTTGGTTATGATAAATTGTTTTTATTAATTTTGTTAGGAAAGATGTAAAAATTTAGTTAGGGCTGGGAAGATAAGATAGTAAGCTTAAGATTATCAGAAGACAATTTTTCTGTATGAATAGTAGGTACTTTAGAGCGAAGGAGCTATTCAAATCAATCTTTTGACAGTTTTACATAAGAACACTGATTTTAGAAAGTTAGGACTATGTTAGGGCTCTCATGTAGTAGTTGTAGTAGTGCGGGATTCTGGTTCATGGCTTGGGCCAAAACCCTCGAGAATACTTCCCAAGCCATGAAACAGAAATCTATATGTATGCGTTGTGAGTCCGTTTTCTAAAATGTTCTATATTGATACTTATGGAAAAATACCAAACATTGACTTTATATATGCTATAGAGCCTAAACTACTATCCATACAGGAAAATAGTCTTCTACTAATTTAAAGCTTGGTTCCTTACCTTCCCAAAGGCTGCACATACTATATACCTTACTTAAGAAAATAATAAAATAATTTTGATTTAAAAGTAGCCTTACCATTTTACGCTCAATACCTCTCAGCTGAGCCATAGTTGCAATAGTGTATGTGCAACATGACGGCACAGCGACATTACATCCGATTACTCAGCTGAGAAGATTTGTTTGAGAAATCGTAGTCATTTGGTTAAGATAAATTTTTTTTTAAATAATTTTGTTAGGAAAGATATGAAAATTTTTTTACGGTTCGGAAGATAAGAAAGCTAGATTAAGATTATCGGAGCACCATTTTTCTGTATGAATAGTAGTTTGGGGCAGAGGAGCTATTCAAAACAAACTTTTGTCAGTTTTACATAAGAACACTGCAAATATTTTAGAATGTAAGGACTCCGATGGGCCTCGCATGTGGTAGGGAGGGAGTCTGTTTCATGGCTTGTGAAGTATTCTCGAGGGTTTTGCTTGGACAATATTTCTCGAGGGTTTTTTATTGGGCCATAATAAATTAATCAGTTTTGTCGTTTTAACCAATTAAGTTCATGAGATCAGTATAGTTGAGCTTGTAAATATCCACCAATCAGACAATGTCAACGTCTCGCTATCGGCTGTAAACCAGTGGTTTCCTTTACTCTCAACTTATTTTGATTCTTGCGAAATCGATAAATATCTACAAAAGGATTATGTTGAAATTAAGTTGAGACTTCAATATATGTATGTACATATGCATAAAACTACATACATAGCAAATCAAACTTTCCTTGCACAGTAATATAATACACGGTAATGTAAATTTTGCATTATTTAGCTTAAAGGCACAATAAAAAAATATCCCCGTATTTAAATTTCCCATCATGATTCCCGTGTCATCTATAGAACATCAGATTCACTGAATAGGTAAGTAAGCAGGTGTGAAATATTCCTAAATGGGAAAACAATGTCTCCCGCTGGAAATAGCATTCATTTACCCTTTTTTAAACTGTCTTCAGATTACATCCCTGATGAATATCAAATTAGTTGCGGACGTGCTGAATTTGTAAAAAAACTTTAGAGTTCTGTGTCTGATGTATGTATGCATATACAACGGGTGTAAGTGTAAGCTTTTAAAGTTCGCCAATATTTTTTTTCGTTTGCGTGAATCACATCGTGTAAATTTGTCAACAAAATGAAACGGCTTAACCTTTAATAAATTTCTAACATGAATATTAATTCGGATTTATTATTTTTAATTAAGAAAATCAATGTGCACATATGTGTATACACGGAGAAATGAAATAAAAATCATGGACAAAATAAAGTGTGTAGATATCGACAGCCAAAATCACAAAATGAGGCACATATTTTGAGAAGAGCTTGAACAAGCCTTAATAACTGAATAACTGTCTTCACAGCTTAAATGTTTGTGCGGTAAATAACTAAGACCAATCAGAATCCAAATACAAAATAATAGACTAGACAAGTAAAAGTGTGACTATTGGTTTTTTTCAGTTCATACAATGTCGACATTTGGATATTATTTGGCAGAGATAGGAGGATAGAGATATATAGAGCTGTTGAAACTTACAGTTGGTCTTTTCTAAACGAGGTGAAAGGGAGCAATAAATCATGTGCTATGTAGAATTTGGTAAGTCGAGTCTCATCTGCAGCAATGATACAAAATTTTTATTTACCTTCCCCATAATTCAAGATAGTTTAGTTTCAGACTCATTATTTTACTAAATAAGAGGACATATACAGTTATCTTGTATATAAAATTCACTAATATAACAAATATTGCTGCTTAAATTTCAAGTATCGGGACTTGTACTTTAACTTACAATTCCCATAAATGTACTTAAACATTTATAGAACTATTTTACTTTAGATACTTTTCAATTGCTTTTAAGTACTCGTAATTGATTAAGTATTTAATTCCTTTAAAATACTTTGAATTCCTTTAAAGTATTATAACTAATTCCAAAACGAAAATTTATCATTTCAAAGATATGGCAGCTAGGAAAAATATTTTAGGCGGCAAGTCAGAAGTTGCATGGTTAACTTCCATCTACTGAAACTTTCCTGACATAACATACAAATAAGTCTAATTTTGAACGAACTTATTAAAGATGTTAGAGATCAAAATTTTGTATGAGTTTTTGTTTATTTTTAATAAATTGCTTCGATAGTTTTTGGAGTATTTCTATGAGTGAATACTTCAATTATAATTTGTTACTAAAAACACCCCTTTTTGACAATGGTAAGCCAACTCAAAAACGTTCACAAAAATGTTGTGCTTCTATGTATGTAAAATATATTTTAGAACGGGTTTCTGAAACGTCTAAAGAACCTCGGAAGAAGGAGGTGGGTGGGATCAGCACATGGGGACCGAAGGCGACTGACTTGTCTTTCCGCAGGCTGCTAAACGAGCTGTTTTTGTGGTTGTTGCGCGAGCGACACCGATAGCCAAGTTGCTGTCATTTAGCGCACAATCAGGGATGCTGCAGTCAAGAAGTCGGCTGTTGCACTGACTTTCAGCGGGTTTTACATTCGTGGCATATCCATCTGAATAATTTCGGAAAACAAGTGCCGATATTTGTACTTTCGAGTCTACCATATGGGATTAAAGTAATTACTTGGTGTGTTCACTACAGTCTTCTTGACTGAAGCCTTTGCTATTGGAATGACAGAGAAGATATTCCTTGATATGTAAATTAAATCAAAGGACATTGCAATCCCTTTTGACGGTCAGGCAGCCTATGGCTCCAAGTAGTCCTCGGGTAACATCAAAACTGCTGGGAGATTGCAGGGCGTCCTTGCATGACCAACGTATTCATAACACGATGTCTTCGCAATGGGTACCTGGGCACAATTATTAGAAATCAGAGGATGGACGCTCTAGACAAGTGCGGTTCTAGATCCCCTTTTTTTCCCAAAACAAATTGTTCAAAAATATTTTGGTATACTTGCACATTTCAAATTTACAATTGAAGGATAAAGTCACAGCCCGAGCACATGACGATAATTTTTTCAATTAATTTAGTCCACAATTAATTAGGTGTAATACTGGTTATGTGCCAGAAAATATATCCGGTGCAAGTATGAAAAAAATACGGAGCTACAAAATCTTCCCCATCTAGGAGGTAATGCATCTGCTACAGCTTTCGCTATCAGTGAATAATTATATTAAAAACTTACAAAACACATATATATCAGTATGGAAATTAAGAAAAGCTAGCAAAGTCCCTGCTGGATAAATGTATAGAATTCTTCGCAACGAAGGAGCAGACAAAGCGTTTCCCTTTCGCATGCTGCCGTTGCCGTTTCAATGCTGGTTTGCGTATTTTGACAGTTTGTACCGTTAAGTGTGCATCAGCCTATATTGTACGATTCATTAATGCACAAATTATGATCGTTAGTTAATCGAAGAAACCAAGCTTGTAAATACTGCGCCATATTTTCATCTTTAAATTTATTATACTTAATTTGCAAAGGATATCCTTAGTGGTCATGCTGTTTTCGCATCCATTGAATTTTCTTCTGTGGTAACAAAAAGAAATCTTCTGAACTCTTCTCTGACAGCGTAAGCTGTAGGATATGCATTACCTCCTAGAAGGCAAATAAGCTCTGTATTTTTTTTCGAACTTGCACCGAAGATATGTTCTGGCATTTGACTGGTGTTACGACTAATTAATCATGTAGTATAAATAAGTGCATAAAATTATTTTATCACATACTCGAGCTGTAATTTCGTCCTTCTATTGTAAATTTAAAATATGACAGTATACTACAAGCGTTTTGAACTATAATTCATTAGCATTATCCCGAAGATTTTGAGTTCATATGTCCCCAAAATCGTTAAAGCTATCGTATCAGTATTCCAAATGTGCTTTTCACTGTTTAGCTCTATTAAGGGTTGTTAAATTTTCTTTTCAATTATCTTAAAGGAAAAGTTAAAGGTTGAGAACTGAACGAAGTAATGAGCTAAGTCCTTGCATAAAGAAAGCTTGTATATATTCAGATACAATAATTTGTTTTAATTTTTTTCGAACCTAGATTCAGTGCCGAAAAACTGTACGAACATACCATAATACAGCCAAAAACGCTCATGGAACTACAGTGATATTGAATCAGCGTTTTCTCAACCAAAATCAGTAAATAGTGCCTTCAGCACGTGACGCGAAGACTTCGGAACCTTATAAAAAATATTATTATAACTCATTAAGATGAGAATCTTTTATACATTCACATAACAAAATCATTTACTAAAGTTATAAAATTTTTTACCTATTTTCACATACAAACAAGCAAAAGGCATAAGATGTATAAAATTTGGATTAGCTTAAGAGGTACTTTAGTCGAACCCTCCTTTGTTGCCGAAATTAACTGGGCTTTTGTCCGATATTGCATCACAAGCCTGTGATCAGGGTCGCACCGCCGAGGGGGTTTGGGGGGGGGGGGGGGCGGGGGGGGTGGGGGGGGGGCGGGGGAGGGGGGGGGGGGCGAACGTTACCAGGAATCAGGAATAAAATGTAATTTGTGTATTAACTATTACAAAGTCCGATAAAATAAAATAAAACTCTTAAATTTATAATATGAATATAATTAGCAATTAGCAGTCATGATTGCCCGCTCAATAATAAAGTCGAGACATAGCTGCTGAACAGTATATTTCAAATTGTAGAAAAGCTTAGAATAAACATTTTATTTCATTTCATTAATTTACAAGAAAACAAACCCAAACATTTCTCTCATAAACGGCGGGAGCTATTGAGAATGATAATCGGCAAAAAGTAGTTAGTTGCCGTATTTAGTATTAGTTTCGTGTTAGTAAATCTCAAATTTTTATATTTAAATCAAGATTGGTTAAGCATACAAAAATTAGAGAAATGTAGTGGCATGGTGACAAATCAAAGATCTGGAAAAATAAATAACTCTTCAGCAGCTATCACTGATAGCCCATACAATGAAAATAGGTTTTGCTTTTTTTTGGACTCTGGTTTTGAGAAAAATTGGCAATTTTAACAAAATATGGGCTCGAAATATATTGATTACCACATCAGAAATGTTTTAAATATAATGAAAAAGTATTTATTGAGGCAAAAATGTTCATTGAAACTGCATTAAAATTTGCAAGTAGAGAAAATGTACGGTATTCAGGTAGAAAGGTTATTTTGTAATTTTTTATCATTGTCCGACGTACAATACCCGTCGACATTTATAACTGCCACCAATTACATATCTGTATAGTTTTAGGTTTTTTTTTTCAAGAACTATATAAAAGCTGCACAAATTGTGTGGGTTGTAAATAAATAAATAAATGGGTTTTATTGTTTATAAAATTATGATTAATTTATTGAAGATAGAAAACAGTGTCTTTATGTTCCATACCGAGATTTTAGCAGATAAAACCTTAAATTCAAGACCTTCAAAAGAAATAATTCTCTTAAGAGCTTAGATGGGCACAGGACAAAACTTTGGAGCCCTATTTTTCAGAATGTCACTTATGGGCCCCCCCCCAAGCGAAATTCAGGGTGCGCTACCGCCTGAGATCACTGTGTAACACTGTTCTGACAAAATTAAGAATTTATTGCCGATCCCACATTAGTTAACACATTCCTCTCTAGCTTTCTAAAGTTTGTTTATATTTTCCGCATTACAAAATACAAAATACATATGGCTCCTCCATTACGTAATTTCGACAAAATAAATAAGCTTCTTTCCTCAGGATCATCAACACAGAATCTCTTTTCACAATCCCACGTAATTCGCTGTCCACGTCAAATGGGTCTGACAAATTCTAATACTGTTTCTTTCATATATTTAAAACTCTCAGTTAAAAAAGTTGAATTGAACGCCCAAAATAGTTTTTTTTTTTCTAAACACACGTAGCCGAACTTCAACTGCAATGTCGGGCTTTAAGCAGTACACAAAATCAAAGAAGAATGTATCTCATGATTGTCTGTATGTCGGCACGAAAACTCGAGAGCGCGTTCACTTAGAGCCCTGAGATTACGCACAAGTGTTTTTAAAAGAATTGTAGATTTAATTTCGAAAATGAACCAAATCCGATAACTCCTTCGTAGAGTTGCCATACAAAAATTTCATTTTACGAAATATATATTGGCACTGCCTGATAACGCGTTGACGTAGAGAGCTGAAATTACGTATATGGCATTTTCACAGAAATAGTAAAAAAAATTCAAAAATGGAATAAATTTAGCAATCTTTTCCTTGTGCTTTTTTTGATATACAAAAATTAGTGTTTTTTACGTATACTGTAAAAACGGTCAGTGCTAGACGTTTATTGTATTGTATTGTTTTTATTGTACCGAAGCGTTCTCAGAATATAAATTCTTATGAAATTAGTTATAATCATTTTTACTGTCCGATGAACTGTTCCTAGAAACAGATGCGAAAAATCACTTTAACAATCAAACTTGCACAGAGGGGTGACCATACAAGATTACATACGGGCATTTATCTAGGTTATAGTAAGATTTCGTCTTCGACTAATTCTAACTTTTTGGCAGGTTCATTGTTAAAGTCCAAATATACTTGTATAACTGATAGTATTGAAAAGAGTTGGTCTATTGTTGCTGTGAAAAATACAACAAATATGTGCCTAGCATTTGGTTTTTCCCCATTTTGCCGGCTTAGTCCTTAATTTATAAACTGGGATTATTTTTCTTTTAAAAGAATTCACTTTGTTCGTTTGCGTTTCGCTTTTAACTCACCTTGCCGTTTTCTTTTTTAATTCAAGGACTTGGTTCGTTTTACCATTGAACGCGCCATATTACAATTTCGTTAATGCATATAAAAAGGATCTTGTTTTGTGTAAAAAATTCCTGTTTTTATTAATTTTGGAAGGGTACATAAATAACAAATATAATAATTGAATAATGACTGTGCATGAAAATTGAATGTACTAACCCTACACTACTCTATATCTCCACTTAAATCAATCCTCTTCAACGGGTAAGTTGCAAAGTTACAGTGTCTTCTTCTGGCATGTTTTTTAAACATTCCACCTGTCTTACGTAATTCCACTGTAATCAATGTAACCTATTAGAAAAATATAATCTACTTCCAAATATATTGTTACGCGCCACAAAGTGATACAAGCGACATCTATTGAAAATGGAAACAACTTTAGGTTAGTGACATCTTAGTAAACTGGGTTTGGAGAGTGGAATATTCAGGAAGGTTCTAGGATAATTCGTAGAGTATAAATACGGCGCTGCTCACATCCAGGAGGCGGAGTATTATTTCAGACAGCGAAGTGAACGAAGTAAACTATTTGGATTGCGATAATTAGAAGTACAGTACTAGCGATAAAGAAAGAGTTGATTTGATAATTACTTGTGAATTTGTGAGAGTAAACAGTAAAGTTAAATAAAGAAAGAACTTTTGAACTATATCTGAAATATTGTGTTTTAAATAACGAACTAAGACCACGCTCGTAACAACTGCTGTCAGAAGTAAAATAAAATCGCGAAATAAAGTGGTGGCATTTGACTTTGAAATTCAAAGAGTGATTAATTTTGTGAAATCGCGCAAGAATGGGACGCAAACTAGAGGAGATTCGCATACAGGAATTGAAAGTGGAGTTGGGGAAGCGGTCATTGCAATCGACAGGTCTAAAGAATGTTCTAGTCGAGCGACTTAGACAAGCGTTGATAGAGGAAGAAAAGAATCCTGATACATACGTTTTCGAGGAAGAACCAGAAACTGAAGAAGAGCCTGGGATGAACATAGAACAGCTTTTGGGTACTTTAATGACCAAAATGGAGCTTTCAACTCTGCAAGTGAAAAATGCCCTTGAGGAACAAAAGAATGCTTTTGAGGAACAAAAGAATTCTCTAGAAGCGCGTTTGGATGAACAAAAGAATTCTCTAGAAGCCCGTTTGAACGAACAAAAGAATTCTATGGAATCCCGTTTAGATGAACAGAAGAAATCACTGGAAACGCGTTTGGATGAACAAAAGAGTTCTCTGGAGAATTGTCTAGAAAATCGCTTAGAGGAACAAAAGAATTTCCTGAAAAACTCGTTAGACGAAGAAAATTTAAAAATTGAAGGAATCGAGCAAGAAGTGGCGGAAATTCAACAAAAAGTCACCGAACAGCTTGACAACTTTAAATCAGATTTGGAGAAGATGAAACATCGACAACCACGGCACGAAGGAATTGAAATATCCAATGCAGGCAGAATGAAACCTCCAATATTTGATGGACAAAATTCGTGGCATATTTTCAGGAGACAATTCGAGGCTGCTTCCGAAGTAAACGGATGGAATGATGCAGACAAAGCTACAGCTCTGGTATTAGCACTTCGAGGTTCTGCATCAGAGCTTTTACAAACTATACCGATCGAAAGGCAACGTGATTATACTTCATTAGTACAGGCGATAGAGTTACGTTATGGAGATGAACACATGCAGAAAGTATATCGCCTACAGCTACGCAACAGGATTCAAAAGCATGGCGAATCACTACAACAACTGCAGGCTGATGTGGAAAGATTAGCTTATCTCTCATACTCTAGCGTAAATGCGGATTTCCTTAATGAAGTGGCAACAGAAGCATTTGTGAACGCTATTGCAGATCAAAATTTACAACAAGCGTTGAGGCTAGCAGGAAAGAAATCAACAGCAGAAGCACTATCCTATGCACTAGCGTATGAATCTGCCAGGCAATTCGGCTATTCGGGGAGAGCCTAGAAATCAAATCCCCTGTTCAGCAGTCGGAAAACATGTAAAAACCAACTTCGGGGGGCAGAAGTTGGTTGGTAGAGTCGACAGCCCCGAAGTCATCATTCAGATAGCCCAGTTGCAGAGAAATAATAGCAGTCTTGTTATATATGGAAGTGTAGGGAAAAATGACTGCGTTGTCACTATCGACACTGGAGCTTCGAGATCAATTATTAGAGCGGATCTTGTCAAGAACAATTGGCTTCACAATACCACCAAATATTTACTAAGAACAGCAACTGGAGCCGCAGCACAAGTTTTTGGAGAAATAACTTTGGATATTCAACTAGGTGAACTACTATTTCCTCACAATTTCCTAGTTTCTGACATAATGGATGAATGCATCCTTGGAGTAGACTTTATGACCACGTATAAAAGAAATTTAGATGTCGGAGAACGAATACTCAAATATGGCAACATAGCAATTCCTATGAGACTAGGAGGAGGAACAGATTATCCTGCAAAATTAAGGGCGGTGGTCTGTGAGAATATGACTCTCTCTGCATTCTCGGAGACGCTAGTATGGACAAAGCTTGCTGATGACATCGGGACCTGCGGATTCTATCTGGTGGAGCCTAACCCTACAAAAGAAACATCGAACATCATCGTTGGTAAGACTTTAGTGAAGGCAGAAGGCGCAACATTAATTCCAGTCAGAGTGCTCAACACATCCGAAAATGAGGTACAACTAAAAGAAGGTGCTATAATTGGAAATTGTGAGCCTGTTTATCAGATTGTTAATTTGGAAAATGGTAGTAATATTAAGGAGGCAATACGTATACCAGCTACTACTCAACAGGTTCAGAAACTTCTTTCATCTAGTGCCTTAAGTGCACAGCAATACAACGATGCCAAAGATATGATCGATGAATTTTCGGAATTATTTGCAATGAATGATGATGATTTCGGCAAAACAAATCTTGTCCAGCATCGGATCAATACAGGAGATTCTAGGCCCATTCGGCAACCACCACGAAGACTACCATTAGCCAAACAACAAGAAGTTGCAGATATGATAAATTCCATGAAAGAACAAGGCATAATTGAGGAATCTAACAGCCCTTGGACATCGCCAGTTGTTTTGGTCAAGAAAAAGGATGGCAGCACACGATTCTGTGTGGACTACCGCCATCTAAATAATGTAACAAGAAAGGATAGCTATCCGTTACCAAGGATTGATGACACATTGGACACCCTTTCCGGAGCGCAATGGTTTTCTACATTGGATTTGAAGAGCGGTTACTGGCAAGTGGAAATACATCCCGAGGACCGAGACAAAACTGCTTTCTCAGTTGGAAGTGGCTTATGGCAATTCAAAGTTATGCCATTTGGATTATGTAATGCTCCAGCCACATTCGAACGACTCATGGAATGTGTTTTACGAGGATTAACCTGGAAAACCTGTCTTGTCTACTTAGATGACATAATTGTGATCGGAAGGACATTCGAGGAACATAAAAACAACTTACGGGACGTACTTCAAAGACTGAGAGATGCGAAACTGAAGCTCAGCACGAATAAATGTGCTCTATTCAAGAATGAAGTAAAATATTTGGGGCATATAGTTTCATCACAAGGAGTAAGGACTGATCCAGAGAAGATAAGAGCTGTGAAAAATTGGCCTGTTCCAAAGGACAAACATCAATTAAGGAGTTTTCTTGGATTGGCTACCTACTACAGGCGATTCGTAAAAGGTTTTGCAGATATAGCAAGGAGCCTACATCAACTTACAGAAAAAGGAAAGCCGTTCATATGGTCAGATAAATGTAACGAGAGTTTTGCAAATTTGAAGCAACAGCTCTGTGGAACTCCAGTGCTTCACTATCCAAAGCTGGGAAAAACTTTTATATTGGACACGGATGCCAGCAATATAGGTATTGGTGCAGTGCTTTCACAGGAGGAGGATGGTCAAGAGGTGCCAGTAGCTTATTTTAGCAAAGCACTCTCAAAATCAGAGAGAAATTATTGTGCTACAAGGAAAGAGCTACTTGCCATTGTAAACTCAACCAAGCATTTCCATAAATATCTCTACGGGCAGAAATTTATCCTCCGCACTGACCATGCAGCGCTTAAATGGCTTTTGCAGTTTAAGAACCCTGAGGGGCAAGTGGCGAGATGGATAGAGCGACTCCAAGCTTATGACTTTGAGATCCAACACCGAAGAGGACGTATCCATGGAAATGCAGACGCCCTTTCATGCAAAGTTGAATGCAAACATTGCGCTCGGCTGGAAGAAAAAGAAACAAAAGCAACAATACAGCTGATGACGGTGGAACCATCGACAGGTTGGAACAACGAGAGCTTGCGAACAGCACAACGAGAAGACCCAGACATATCACCTATTCTTGCTTGGAAAGAAGACATGGAAAGACCACAATGGCAAGATATCTCGGAGAGGAGTGAGAAAGTGAAGAGCTACTGGGCTCAATGGAACTCTCTTCACGTTGAATGTGGTATATTAAAGCGCAAGTGGGAATCAACTAACGGCGAGTCATTCCGAATGCAGATAGTCGTGCCAGCATCCCAGGTCAAAGATGTTCTAGAAGAAATGCACAGTGGATCATCTGGAGGACATTTGGGGGTGAATAAAACAATTTCCAAAATACGTGAAAGATTTTATTGGTTACATATGCGAGAGGATGTTGAGGAATGGTGCCGCTGATGCACTATCTGTGCTTCTTGCAAAGGACCACCACACAGAAGTAGAGGAGAAATGCATAAGTATAATGTAGGAGCCCCATTTGAAAGGATAGCCGTAGACATCGCTGGACCTTTTCCAGAAACAGATAACGGTAACCGTTATGTATTAGTTGCTATTGACTATTTCAGTAAATGGCCTGAAGCTTATGCAATCCCTAATCAAGAGTCTACCACAGCAGCGGATCAAGTAGTAATGAATTGGGTCAGTAGATTTGGTGTTCCTCATGAACTTCATTCGGGCCAAGGACGGAACTTCGAATCACGGACTTTCCAAGAGATGTGTAAAATTCTGGGAATAAGAAAAACCAGAACAACTCCTCTGCATCCACAATCTGATGGCATGGTAGAACGCTTCAACACAACATTGGTCGAGCATATAAAGAAAGTAGTCGACTATCACCACCGCGATTGGGATCGATATATTCCCATGTTCTTAATGGCCTATCGATCAGCTGTACACAACACGACCGGACAAACTCCAGCAAAAGTAATATTCGGAAAGGAGATGCGTTTACCTAGCGATCTCAAGTTTGGTACACCCAGAGGTGAACAAAAGTTACCAGACGATTATGTATCGGAACTTAGACAACGATTGGCTGATGTACACGAATTCACGAGAGCAAAATTAGCAATACATACCGATCGGATGAAGACCCGCTATGACTTACGTGCTAACTCAGCAGAATTTAATGAAGGTGACCCGAAACGACGTAAGGGACGTTCTCCCAAGTTACAACAACACTGGGAAGGACCGTATTCAGTAGTGACTAGAATAAATGACGTAGTATATAGGATTCAGCGGGGTACAAGAGGCAAACGGAAAATCGTTCATCTAGATCGTTTATGTCAATACTGCGAGCATCAAGACCGTGGATCACCTGTTGTTCGGGACGAACAATTTTAAGAAGGGGACAGTGTTACGCGCCACAAAGTGATACAAGCGACATCTATTGGAAATGGAAACAACTTTAGGTTAGTGACATCTTAGTAAACTGGGTTTGGAGAATGGAATATTCAGGAAGGTTCTAGGATAATTCGTAGAGTATAAATACGGCGCTGCTCACATCCAGGAGGCGGAGTATTATTTCAGACAGCGAAGTGAACGAAGTAAACTATTTATTCTATTCTATTTATTTAAATATTTTATTTAACAATTGCGGTCTTTTATAAATTTAGTATTAATCCATTTCACAGAGCTGACGAACTTGATAGTCCGCTAATCCATTTATATTTTTTAAATAACCGTACTTTTCGCTTAGCCTTTCTGGTATTCATAAAACAATTCATAATTATGAAACGGAATTTCATGAAAGCCTTTCTTGGAAAATTTGAAGTAATTCACCTATTTATTTTTATGCAAAAAATGGCTTTCGTAAGCAAAAAGCAGCTGGGGAACACTTTGTACCCCATATCGGAATTAGCATACACATGCGAATACAACGTAGGACGATTCTGATACCTGGAATCACTTTCAAACTTTAGTGCAATTTGTTGTTTTAGGTTACTCACTATAGTGTATTCTTCATAATCTTTTATCAGGAGACATTTCTCATTTATTAGCTGACATGAAATTGTCACAAGACATGGTAGCAAGCACGGCCAAGCAGATAAAGAGACAGACTGAGGTATTTGTCTTAAACATGAATACCAATGTCCTAAATCGGTGTCACCGGTTCAAGACAGGCAATTAGTAATAAAGCAATCTGGCAATCAATGGCTCTTACCAAGAAAGGTGCAGAGAAATGCCGTCTCAAGTATACCGCCGCAACAAAGTAATAAAATATAAGATAGGAAAATGTTATGATACAGCCCTCAGGAAAAACACACCGGAATAAATAATCTATATTGACCTGAACACGGCTCGCTTTTTTGAGTATAAGAGAGCAGATTAAACTTCTGATTTTTCATTCTAGTTTAGGCCGAACAAGTGAGTAGAGTGTGTTTTAGTGTTCAGTGCTATACGTTATGTCGAAAAGGTCAAATCCCAGTTTATCTTGTGAGTCGCAGAGGGACAATCGTTTACAGTGGTTATATGAAAGCGATGATGAAAGTATATAAGACCTATTATTATCTGATAGCTCAGAACAAGAAGACTTTTTGATACTGATGGTGATGAAAATGAGGCTTAAGATTACAATAAAACTTTGTGTACTAGTTCAAATTTACTCACAAATCACGAATATCCAATTTTTATTTGGTGCTCACTTATAGTTTCCGAGATATTTAAGTTTAAAAATCGCGAAATTTGCAAAAATCACGTTCACCTGCTTTCAATCCCACCACACTCGAGTCATAAGATTCAACCACACGATAAAACCTACCTACCTTCTAAACTCGTTCAAATAATATTTAAGTGTATTTACTGCTATTCTTTATTTTATTTTGTTAACAATGAAGGCATAAATAAACTTTATGATGAAACATATCTACTCTTTGTCAAGTATTTTAAAATTATTTCGATTGGGTGTGCTTAACCAAAAGACGATGTAAGTACATACAGGTAAAAAAACCGAAATATTGCAAAAACGGTTCACGTTCTAAATCTGCTTATATTAAATGGTTATCCTGTTGTTCCAAAATAATATTATTAAATATAATATTTTTAAATTGATACTGTATCCCTTTGTATGTATATGTTTCGTATAGAATCTAAAAAAACTACTGAATTTGATAAAATATTTCTGGACATCCTATTTCCAAAGTTTTGTATGCTTTTTCTAGTAAACCATAATTAAAATTTAGTAAAAAACCAAAACTTTGAAAAAAATAATGGGATGTTCGTGAGCTCGGTTTTGTAGAACTAATTAATGAATTCTGCCCTAATTCCTCTTACGAAAAGTTTAGCTAATATTTATATAATTCTTTTATAGTTTGAGAAATTATCAAAGCAAGCAAAAAAGATCTTGTCTAATTGATTTCAATAAATATATAGTCTACGGAAAAGCTTGGGATACTGACGCAAGGAAGACGTAAATCGGCAGAAATGTGACTATCTTATGACGTGTGGGACTACAATTTTCCAAAAATACTTTCTTGTCCTGTCAATATGGAATACATTGTCAGGCTTGATTTTCAGTTGAAACAAGTTTGTTAAAGATGCTATGGAGATCGGATTGGAAAGATGGGGTCTGTTCAGATCTTGGCAGACTTCTGCTCTTAAATTTTTTCGTAATATTTCCTTTCAAATTCTTCCTGTTCGGAATTTGGTCTGACATTGATAACGAATGGTCTTCGATTTCCTCAAACACGACCCACGCTTATAAAATGTTGACAAACATTGACCAACAAATTTTCAGTTATTAAATTAGAGTTCAGCCGACAAAGTGTATTCAAAATGTGCGTAAGAACTCGTAAGCTTAAATCTATTCAAGTTTTATTTTTCTAACAATCATCGGTACAATAGATGGTGAGAGACCTTTGGTCTCTAGTCTCCGCCTTATAGAGACTAAAATCTCCAAAATGTATACACGGAAAGAGAATTTTGTCTCTGGAGATCTAAAAATTTTCTCTTTGGAGACCATAATAAAAAATTCTCTACATTAGATCACCAACAGGGATCTTTTTTAATTATTAGCAAGAATTTTTAAAAATAATTCTGTGGTTCTTTCAAATACCTCGTTATCTGCAAAATTTACGATATAAAATTTTATATTTTATAATCCTGCGTATTCTGTTATAGTAATTATACTATTATTAACAAAAGGACAACCACTGAAGTACCCAAAAATCTTAAAATATTTTTTCAAGAAACAGCACAAGTAGACATGCTATCGAGAAGTTAAAAAAATTGGTCAAACACCAATGCAAGTGCAGATAAGTTGTTAATTTGAAATGAAATTGAACTTTTATTGTTTGCTTGATTATTTTTTTCAATTTTTATTTTTGTATGTATTAATAACTGTAATAAAGGATGCCGTTTATCAATACCAGTATTAACAACATTCATTTTCATTTCCAGTCACTTTTGCCTGATAAAATTTCATGGCTTTCGCAATTTTTTTATTTGTCAATAAACTGCGTAAGTGAACTTCTCTAGTAAACCGTAAATCGATGTGTAGCAATTACTGATTATAAATAACTATTCATCTTCAATTGATTCAATTGACTCGTTTGTTCGCATACAGTATATCGAAAGAAGAGTTATAATTGCGAACGAAAAACATTGTATGTGCAACTTTTTCGCTATATTTAACATTTTTTTGAAAAATAGTATCAATACTGTTAATAAAACTTCTTTCAAAAGTCCTGTGAGAAAAAGAAAAAAAATTCTCAAATTGATGATTCCCCAATATTTTTCTCACCTTTTTCCACTTTCCCTCGCTTTCTCAAAACTGGCTTTTGCAGATAACGGGTTATTTGAAAACTCCACAGAATTATCTCAATATCATTTGTTCAATAGTTGTTAATATTTTTATGTAATGCGAAAAATGAAAAAGTTTTAAAAAAATTATATATCATTGACCTAAGCATCTTACGGGATAAATGATAAACAAAAAACTTGTGATATGTTTTTTCCAAAATGGTTCTGATCTTTTGTCGTACTTTAATTTCAGAATGTACGAAAACATTAAATGAACTTTTCCACTGCTTTTTATATGTTATTATTCAGCTTAGCATAGTGAACTAAAAATGACAGCTCATATGACAAATTCAAAAATATTAGTTCGAATTTAAGCACTTGTATTGCTCTCAGCTGGTGTAGAATATTCATTTGTCATAGTTTATATTTTTTGTCACAATCACGGAAGCAGTTGACTAATTTGTCATACTTTTCGGCGTATATTCTGACGTTTATTCATTCCAAATTTATTTTAGTTTATTTTGTGTCTGATGAAAAGGATAAATCAAAATTAATACGGTGAATATAAAAGTACGAGAAATTTCTGGTGAGATGTCAAAATATGTGTCTAAGCTACGACAATAGATCAGAATAACCCCCTGACCTCTATTGACGAAAAACATTCTCTTCCTTAAACTCATTGCAATCCCTACAAACGATTTATCTGTGATAATTAAAACCAAACTTATGATTTTTTGGATATAACTGAGCATACTAAAAATCGAAAGCTTTTAAGAATTTCAAAGTCCTCTAATTCAGGCAATATAAATCGTAAAAAATATTTTGTATGCTTATCTCATATAAACTTAACTGTTAACAAAAGAAGAACGAAATTGCTGATGGTCAGATCTACTGTATTCTTTTTCCTTTTCAAGTACAGTTAACTGAGCAAATCACTCAAATAATCTCGGCAGACCTGGAGACAATAATGAGCAAACGTTGTTGACCGGAGAACGAACATGAAAACACGTTTGTTTTGAAATGCACGACGGAGACCAAAAACGTCTGTGGAGATTTGGTTTCTGTAGATATTTTTTGCGTTTCCATATAGATCGCTCTGCATTTGAGACCGAAAAACTGGATGTGGGCATCCAAGTTGCTCGCCGTGTAGCTACACCTTAATGCTTGCATTCACTCGCTTTTTCCCAATTCACTCAAAAGAAGAGCACTCAGTTTATTTTACTTTCAAACAAAGCATTTAAATATTTCAGCATTCTTTGAATAATGTCGATTAAATTATGCTTCAAAATTGCACAAATTATGTTAAATAAAAAAAAAACAAAAAGTTGAAGAAAGGATATGGGTATCGCAATAGTACGAATCTTTTCAAATTCAACGGACCATGTCTATGACGTTAAATAAAGGTTTTTAATAATTATGTATGTGAATAGAACTGTTTTGTTTTGCTCCTCTAAAGATGTGAGTATACATTGCAAATTGAATTGAACGAATTGCGTTAACATTAAAACACAAATAAGTAAAGAAATAATTCCCCATTATACAATAAGCTAATAGAAGCTAACTGTGTATTTATTGATGAAAAACAATAGAAAAAGTTTCAAGCATAATTATTTTGAAAGTTTTATCATCTGCGTGAATGTTTAATAATAAGTTTAAAAGTCAGGTTCGATGATAGTAAGATCTGCCTACTATAACGGCCTTATTTTTTCAAGGTGCAAAATAAGCCTAACCCTTAACTAATTTACTTTTCCAACGTTCTTTATTATTTCATTACAATGTAAACTGTCCTACTGCCTGAACTATCATCATATTAAAAAATTCCTTATGCCTAAACGGCTGAGTACAATATAAATTCGTAGTATTTCACGTCATATGTACGTAGTTCATACTCAGAATGGAGTCAATTTAGCATTTTCTTTTCAGGCATATAAGGCAGACAAGAGCTAGCCTTACATATAAGTATTAGCTCCGAAACGATACGAAACGCCTTGTATTTTATTATCTACAGGAGTTGTAATTTAACGATCTTGGTCCTTGGGAAGTTGTTTAAGCGTTTCCATTCAGCATGTGATATAGAGTAAGGTTAGTAGTAGCATGTTTAAGGTCTTAAGAGTAGCGGATAAAAGTTCTGTGTGATGCAAATAAGCACTTTTGGCATAAAAAGCAATCAAATCAACTCTAGTGCAGGGTACCTTACTTTACTATACATTTTCCTGGAGTTTTACCAAAGACCTATTTACGCGATCTAAAGAAATCCAGCGAATTTGCAAAGGGATTATTCAGAGAGATAAGTAATATGGAAAAAAATTGCACAAATTCGGAGTAATTCTTCTTTGTTTTGTCGATTTTTTTTCTTAGAATGTCGTTATGAATACATTGGAGAAAGTTTAGACGTATTGCATAAAAAGTGAACAATTAATCCTCAGTTTTTCCAAACAAATCTGTCTACTTTTTACCTTACTTAAAGAGCATATAACTGCCGCTCATATCTGTTGGTAAGTTTTTCGTTCTTTTTATTTGATAGACTTATTTTTTTTTTTTATTTATTGGAAAATCTGGACTGAGTCGGCAGTATTACCAGTATTTATTCAGAAAAACTCCCATGTTTAGTTGCTTCACATTCATCATGAAATCGAACGTTTGTTATAAAGGGCAGTGAAGTGAAGTAAATTTTTATTAAGAATAATTGGAAAAAAAACAGATAGAAGAAGTGTTTACGGAAGTTACCTGTAAAAACATACCCAAATATCCTTAAATCCCGTTATGTACCTACATATATATTTTACTTATCTATGCATGACCTTTCCATAGTCTCTGGATGTAATACCCCAAACCGGACACCCTGTATATTTAGTTACCTTTTAAACTTAATTTTGTTAAATGGAATCTGGACAGACTAAACGCATTTCTGCACAATAAATTTTAAGAAGATCTTATATACTCTTGTATTGAATTGTTATGTTTTAAATTTGAATGTTTTATGTTTATGTTTTAATTTTGAATTTTATGTAAAGACTTTAATTAACATAAGAAAATAAATTTAAATGATGTTTATTTAATATAGTGGAGAATTCTAAGGAAGTTTGAACGATATTTATTATTTCTAAAAGAAATTTGGTGATAAGAGTTAAGGAGATGTTAAACAAAATCCATAGATTTTCCATAACCATATTTATTATTTCTAAAGGAAATTTGGTGATAAGAGTTAAGGAGATGTTAAACAAAATCCATAGATTTTCCATAACCATATCTTTAGTATGTCGCAGAAATGATTCTGCAGAATATTCAAACAAACTCTCCACAGAGTAGCCTAAAAGACGAAATTCTTATGTTCATAAATTCTGTACTTACTTGCTATTCGAAGTTCATATTTGTAGTTCAGAGAACATAAAAGCGCAATAATAAAATAACTGACTCTAATGAAACTAATTTGGAATTATCTGTCAGTTAACCCATTAATGCCTGTTGCGTATTTAAATACCCAAAAATGCTAGTGTGCTTAAAAAAATATATCTGGCGACGGTTAAGAGATATCGCATTCATTATCATTTCTTCATTTTCTATTAGAGAGGTCAGAAGAGAAAAATAGAACTATTAATAATTTTTACGAAAAAATAGAAATTTTAATACTAACTTGTCTTTTTCCGCAGTTCAATGTGGTGAATTTTCCACAAATAAAAAATTGGCATAAAACTGCCTGTGAAAATTTTAATAATACCTATGACAAACGGGCAAATCTTTTAGTGCTAGTTAGCCTTTAGTGTCTTCAATTGAATAAAGCAACACGGAGTTTTCTTTTAATTTGGGAGTTCTGCTACCTAGCTGCTCCCCATCTATACATTATTCATTATTCTATACCATTATTCATTTTTTTCACAAAAATAAGAACCATGCTGGAATTTAAAACACGATGCAAATGATAATAGTTCATCACTGGGTTGATATAATACTACGTCTTTAACATCCGTTATCAATTCCTTACTTAACGTAATATTTCTAACTGTTTTCTTGTTTTTTATTAAATTTAATGCTGAAAATATTCGCTCAGCAGCAGCACTACTGTGAGGTAAACAGCATAAATTTATCATGTATGTTGCCCGTTCTCTATACATGTATTTACGAAGTCCGTTTTTTAAATTCTTAATGTTCAACCAAAAGTTTAAAACAACGCCATCGTAATAGCCTGCAACCAAATCTTTATTTCCGATGATATTACGGAATTGATTATTAAGCATTTCACTGTCTATATTTGAAGAATGAAAATGGATGAAAAAATTTAAAATAGATGACATGTTCCCGTAATAATTTTTTCTGGACTAATGTATTGAAGTACGTTTAGTTTAGAATCGTTAAAATCAAACCGCTGGTTTAGTTGACGGCAAAGTTCAATATAGAAACTGACTAATTTTTATTTTATGGGCTTTAAGCCCTCTTCGGCAACATTTTGCGATAAAGCAAACTCTTCAAATTTAATGCCAAAAAACATTTGAGAAATTGATAGATGAAAGTGTGGATTTTGAAAATTTATGGATGTAGTCAAATAGTTCGTTTGTACAAAGTTTTTTAAAATATCTAAAAATAGAGTCTCTACCGAATCTTTCAGTAAGTGAATAACGACTTTTTCAGACTGTTTTAGGAAATCTAGCACTTCTATAGCCTTTTTTGATCTTGAATCATTTTCCTCAAAAGTATATAGAGTAAAATGGTGTAAAAGGGGGTCCCACTGCTCAAGGACTCTATTTATAACCTGCTCTAAACTGAGCCACCTTGTTGTACACATTCATAATATTTTATGTTCTTTGGCATTAAAAGCTTTTTGGAAGTCATGGAAATCTTCTTGGCGTTTCGGACTATGTGAAAAGTGTACGTAAATATTTTTAATACAATCATCAATTTGAAAAGGAAGTAATTTTGTCGCATATGAGCTACATAAATGCAACGTATGACTCGTGCAACCTAAATAAAACATATTACTGTTCAATGCTTCTAGTTGTGTACTGACGCCAGTTAAATTTCCACTCATTACAGATGCATTATCCGTAGCTAATCTTATTAAATTAGTTAGTGGAATGTTATTATTTTACAAGAAACATTTTATTGCATTTGTAAGTTCGTTTGCTGTTGAATGTTTTAATACGATTAATTCAAAAAATTTATCACAAATGTTACAACGATTTTTGTCATAATATCTTACAACTAAAACTAAGCACTTTTTGGTAGCAACATCTGTGGTTTCATCTATAATTAGTGAAAATGGGGTTTCTTGCAAATGTTTAACAATTGTTTTTAAAGAATAAGGTCCTAAAATTTCGTTTATAAGCTCAGTTACCTTTCTGCGACTGCATTTTATTTATTTAGCAATACGAGAATCTGGGCAAACTGTTTGAATTAAATGAGGCAGAGAATCAATAATTGAAAGCGGTAAGTTATTTTTTACAGAATAAAGTACGCAACTAATTTCTGCCTTGAGTTTGATACTATTTTTAAGTTTAGCGGGACTAGTAAAATCAAATACCTCAGTAATTTTCTATTTTTTTTTGTTCCTCTATTATCCCAATTTTGTGACTTTTGATCTCCTGATGTCTTTGTAAATGACTCCGATTATTTGTTAAAAATTTAAAGCAAATTTTGCAAAAGGCTTTTTCTTCTACTTTTTTCACCCAAGGAAACATAGCCTCCCATTCACTTTTGTAGTTTTGGACATATTTCCTTTTCTTTGAAGGACCAGGATCTATATCTGTTTCTTCCGAGCACACTTCATTTTCAAGATTGCATTCAAAAATAATGCTCCCACTTGGTTGAACGGGATCTTGTGAATTTCCATTAATTATATAAATTCACAAATAAATATTACACTTAAATGAATGGTTAATGCACTTACTGTGAAAAGTTTGAACCTGCTTAATCAATCTGTTGATATTTTCCTTGAATATAGGTAGAGGTACTTTGTTGCGGACATAAATTGGACTGACTCTTATGACTGTTAAAAATCACCTGTTATATTTCGTTTAAAGATTGTTTAATTTCTTTACCTCACTGGTTTGAAAAACTTTCTCAAATCTGACGACATTTCACCCCGTAAGTTTAACTTAAGAATTTAACAAAAGCACATAAAATTTCGTATATATACAACACAACAGAGTTGAAAACCCGAAATTAGTCACCACGAGTTTAGACAAAAACAAAACAACAAATTTCCAGCTCATCATGTCATGCATATAAACGGTTACAAACAACACACACTCATTTAATTTGCCAATGCCTGCATACATAACTACACACCACTCTGAGTCGCAGTCGCAGGCAGGGCAGTGTTTTCGTATTGTTTTGTTGTATTTCAGCGGAAAATAATTACCGATCAGAGTTACCGCATATCATTTATGTAGGTGATGACACCGAGTTGTTGTGTTTGCAGCATTTGTGCAATAATGAAAATGGAGTAGAAAATGGAGTAGATTTCGTTAAGTACGTACATAAAGTAATCAGCGCTGCAAGTGGAGTAGATCTACTTCGATTGTAGTAGAGGTCCCATCACTGGTGCATTCGTAAGCAATGGCCAATACTTCTTTCTCCGTATTTTAATGCGGTAGTTGCTCATGGCATTATCATAAGGTCAACGCCGACCCATTAGTTGATTGTATTCATGAATAAGCAACGGCTTATTTCATTTTGCGGTCAACTTATCGTAGCGCTTGGTAGGACAAAGACCCAAGTATATTCAGCCGACACATCAGCTTAGGGCTGGTAAAGAAGTTGTCAAACGTAAAATTGTGATTTGCACGAGTCTCGAGATGAGACAACCATTGCAATACAGCGTTTTCGCCAAGGCCATAACTTGTATCCGTATTTCTTGATGCACCAGCATACCTATAGCATGAACATGTAGCAGTAGTAGAATCCATTGGGTAATGCCAAGCACCAATAATACTTACAACTTACAAATCTAATTGGCAGATTCTTAAATAGTGTGACAACACGCCGAACTGCATAAAATAGCGGGTACATTAGCTCAATCAGTGGAGAAAAGTTTGAAAGTTTGTTTTCATTATTCAAATTTTGCTATCACAAACATGCACATATCCTGTTTGATTCGCTTGAATCGGTCTCTACCCACAGAATCCTTGATTAATTAGCATCCCAGCAACCCCGAATTGGACCAATATGGACGAGTATTTACAAAGTATGGTAGCCAATGATGATGACCAAGGAACATATCCTCAATATCATAATATTTACGAAGAGTTTATTTTGATGTCACGGGCTTAGCAAGCATTTCGTGAAAAATTTGACGAGCAGAGTTATCACGTAATTTTTAAGGATGTGGCTCATCCTTAATGTTTTCTTCGTCAACTTCCATTGCGATATCATCACAACGCACTCGACAGTGCACATTATCGTCCTTGCAAAAATCTCAAAATGGTATCTAACAAGGCAGCTCACTTCCATCGGTCATCAGCTGAAGATGGTCATCCAATTCTTCAGTGTCACTTCAATCGTATATAGTGGAGCAATGATCGCATTCATTTTGTCCGCATGGCCACAATTGCCTTCCTCCTGACTCAAACTATCCACTTCCGCCTCCAATTCAAACTAAATAAATATTTCGAAAAACAACACAATTATGAGTTTTTAATATGGAGCACTAAACTTACATGGGCACGAATGAATGTCTACTACAAAATATATAAATTTAACTTCAAAATTACAACCTTACCACGCGTGCTAACCGTTTTCGAAATAGTACCTAATGAGAAAAAACTGAAATGTTACTACCAACTAATGCAAGCATACATACTAGCGCAAATGGACAAACATTCTTTTATTACTATTCTAAGCAGACTTCCGTTTATTCAAAAATTTAATTAAAAGCTTGTTAGGTATTTAAGTACCCATTTCATATCTCAGGTATGCCTGCAGGTCAAAACCTGAAAATTTTATGGTCAACTTCGATCACCTACATATATAAGCATTCCGATAAAATTACAAGACAATCCTCCGACGGGATCTAAGGGCAGGCTTTAATAGGTTAAAGTAAATTGTTGTTGTTGTGCATGAAAATTTATGATATTACAAAATGTTGTGTTTGTGTGTGTTCGGAACGGAATTTTACATCACTTTCGCAAGCCCCTAATACAAAATTATTAAAGATTCATCGAAATCAGATAAGCACACATCATTTCTATACTACCACTCTTTTAAAAGCACACTAAAGAGAGGAAAACACTACCTGATTTAAAAAAATAGGAAAAATATTATGGTTTCAGAAGATGGAATACCATGCTGGGACTAGCGCCAATAATATTTTACCCAGAAGTACGTACGTGAATTCTGTATCCTACAGAAAACTTTTCAGGAATTATGATTGTATAAAATTCATGTAATATGGTGGAATCTTACAAAGCAAATGCTTTTTGTCATGTGTTAAAAATTATAAACTGAGTTGGCTCTAGTAACTTAACTGCTTAAAATTTTTGTTTGATAAATCATATTAAATGAATATTTTGAAACGGAACTAATTGCTTTTTTATTTGAAACGAAATTACATAGCAGCACCAAAATAAGCTATGCATTTCTAAATTAAAACTGCAGAGGTCCTAATATTGGCAGCTATTTTCCAAAAATTTAACCTAGAAGCCCTGAAATGGGCTATGTAAATGCTCACCACGATAAGCTGTGGTTGATTGGAGCCAAAAAGTGCACTTTATTGCTAATTTGTGAATTTTATATTTTACAGATTCTGATTTGTGTTTCTTATTGTAAAGACTCTGAAGTACTAAAATCCGGTTCAAAAGAAGTTTTTAAGCTGAATTGAATAAAGATATGGAAGGGAAAAGTCACTTAAATAATTATGAGTACGAAATTCATAAAATTTATTTAATGTTTGAGGAAG
Organism: Dioctria linearis; assembly: GCA_963930735.1. Lineage (NCBI taxonomy): Eukaryota > Metazoa > Arthropoda > Insecta > Diptera > Asilidae > Dioctria > Dioctria linearis. Next base: position 96,156,070 of record OZ005742.1, read on the forward strand.
CTATCATACCCAAAATCTTGTTTATAGAGTCAAAGTATAATATATTTTTGAAAGCTCATTCTGTCTACTTCTAATTGTCATATTTTTATAGTTTTTGAAGTTTGGCTTGAGATTCAAAATGAGTCCTTTCGGATCCTTCCAAGTTAAATATATTAAATTATTCGCAGATTACCCCACTTTCAGAAACCAGCAACAATTTTCCACATTTATCCCCATTTTTCACAAAAACGATGTTGAGGTCAACAGGGTACGTACATGCGCCAGGAATCAGGTTTTCAACGAATCAATGCAGATGAGAAAGTAATCTCAAGACGAAAGGCGCATTTTTAATGTGTTTTTATATTATGCTCCGAACAAAAACCCGCGCTGCCTGCATATCAGCCTTCGGCCTTCGAAAAAGTTTAAAGATAAATCTAAGAAAAGTAAGCAAAAACAAGTGAGAGGATTATGTCGGTTAGGAAATAAGGATACATTCGAGCTTCTGTTCTGCTAGCAGCTCATACAGCTGCAAATATTTAACATTTATACGACTTAGCTGCAATAATCCAATATTTGATTTCTTCCCACTATAAGCCATCTCTGGTACTAAGCTTGATAAAGAAAAATAATCCCGTGATAAAGAGATCTCCTGAAGAAGCACTATCTGTGATATTAGGTAGCTCTCTATCGAAGCGACAATACCTGAATATATCACAATTTGCAAAAGCTTCCAAATATGATACATTCCCTTGTTATTAATATATTCTTAGAGCGAAAGTTGCTTGCAGATCAAAAATGAAGTATTTACGGATACTTGCGCTGAAGTACCTATACAGCATCTAAAAGCAATAAGAATCTTGAATTATCAAATGGAAATCATTGATAAAGTTTATAAAAGCAACAAAGAGTTAAAACTGACTTTAATTTGTTCATTGGGCATGGATGGTTCTTCGGGATTTTTCAACTATAGTCAAAAGTGGACAAATGATGGTCAAGGTGACGAATTAATTATAAGAGTGACCCAATTCGTATTACTTGGAATAATAACACTCAGCAGCCTATTCGCTTCGGTAGACCTCTATGCATAAAGTTTCAAAATGCAACCATGCCATTTATAAAAGCTGAGAAAAAAAGATTTGAAGATCAGGTTAGAAATCTTAATAGGAAGTTATTATCCTCGAGTGAAAATGGACCTTTGATTACAATGAACTAGAAATTGGTGTATTTGATTTAATTTATGGTAAAGTTCTTTCCGCTGTAACAGATACTGGATCAGGTCAATGTCCTATTGTAAAAAGGTTCGGCATAAGTACCTACTTTAAAAATTTCAAAAATTATAAAAATGAATTATTCAATCCTCTTCCGGAGAATTTGTTATATGGTATGCAATCACTTCATATGTGGATGTGATGCTTGGAATATAACTAGAATAGAATTTAAAAAAATGACAGGCATGGGGCGAGAATAAAAAAAATTACAGGAACGTAAAACGTTTATAAAAAATTAAATGAAGTCTAAGGTCAACCTCAAATACTGGAAATAGAGCAAGACGCGCTTTTCCACAAGTTGTTGAATTTCCAAAAATTCACGATTTAGAAGAAGAGTTGTTTTTTCGTCTCAGAACTGTATTAATAGCCTCATATCCGTCAATTTCAATTAGGTACCGTAAAGTGCTCACAGTATTGCAAAGATACTGCTAAATATGTAATCAATAACTATGGTTGGTTTAATGTGCCAGTTTCTGTTCATAGAGTAAAATGAAGTAACAAAAATTTTTTTATATGCTTGTTTTATTAACATTTAATTTTTCATTACAGTTATTGGCACATGGTGCTGACATAAGCTTGTTTGCGCCACTTCCACTTGGTAGGTATATTAGGAGAAGAGTGTGCAGAAGGTCGCAATGAATATTACAAAAAGGATAGAATTGACCATGTCAGGACATATAATCGGATTGTTAATCTCCAGGGTGGGTTTCATTGTGTCATTGGATTCCTCAGATCAAATAATTTTGTCTTAAGGAAACAAGGTGAGATGCCATTGGCGAAAAAGACAAACAGCATGCTTCACTTTTAGACGACGATGCCGACAAAGCCGATGATACCCCTCTATACAGTTAGGACGCTATTTCTAGAATTAAGTTTTATAGCATTAGAGAACAATGATGATTGAACTCGTATTATTCTGTATTTTAAAAAAATGGTTTCTAAGAATTCAAATCGCTTTAAAATAAATTGTGGGGTCTACAAAAAATTTCTCTCTTTCAAATTGAACAATAACAGCAGTTTTTTTTTCAATTTTGAATGAAATAAAACAAATATACTATCTATAAACTAAAAAAAAAAACGAATTTTGTAAGGAAATATCTGTCAAAAAATTTCTTTTACTATAAAAACCTAGTGTGGAAAATGTTATATCAATCCATGAATAAGGGAATAAAGTGCACTTTTTGGTTACAATTAACCACTGTGCGATATGGATTATACACAAAAACGATGTATTATTTGTTGCTGAAAACCTAGCTTCTTTACAAACGTATTTACGAAAAGTAATAGAGGACTCCGACATTAACGGTAGGTTAAGCATCTGTCTGAGAGATCATTTTCAATGAAACGCTTCAGGCCTTTTAAATTCGATATAAAGATGGGTGTTGAAGACATGTATTTTGCAAAATATGATTAGTAAAATGGAAAAAAAAAATGAGTTTAAATCACAAATTTTTTTCGAAATAGGTGAGATGGGAAGAATAATTTAGGACCATTAAAAAGCTAAAAATATCTATATCGTTCATCTAATATAGCGTGCAATCATCCGAAACTACTCCTTTACTCCGAACTGAGCTCCCTCTCCCTCCACAGCCCATATTTAATACAATTTGTTGATTCTCCATTTTTATCACTCACTACATTAGTAATTAATGCAGATCACCAAGTAGATGAGAACTATCCAATCCGAATACCAAAAGGATCCTCTGATAAAAATATATGAGTCTCTAATTTAGGATAAGTTTCCAGATTCTATTTCCGAAGTTGTATCTGTGGTTTTTATAAAAGAGGCTTTTACAAGATTTCAGCAGTAGTCTACATACTTTGTTTTCAATCAGTTGTAATATATTGACAAGTAAAAGAGCTAGACTTGGTCTATAATGATACCTTAATTGAATGCCCTTTTGTAATTTCGTATGGTCACCCATTTGTGTCTAGTGGTTTTTCGAATCTATTACTAAAGCAATTGATCTAACAGTCAAAATGCTCATAGCCAATTTCATAAAATTTTATATTCGATTCCATTAATTTTATATTAGAATAAGGACAAAGCTAGAATTGGTCTAAGACCAATTCTTATGATAGCCTAGATGAATGCCCGTATCAAATTTCGTATGGTCACATATTTGAGCAATTTTGATTTTTGCAGTGGTTTTTCGCATATATTTCTAGAACGGTTCATCGGAAAGAAAAAATTATTATAAGCAATTTTATAGGATTTCGTAATCTGAAGAAGTTTTTAGTACAATAAAAATGTCTGGGACTGATCGTTTTCACAGTATATGTAAAAAACCTAAATATTTATATGGCAACACCAACAAGGGGTTGACCGATTTAGGCCATTTTGAAATTATATGTGGTATTGCTATAAAAAACACCATGTAATAAATTTCACCTCTCTATGTCTACGCGGTCTCAAGCAGTGTCCAAATATATAGTGAAAAACGAAATTTTTGTATGGCAACCCTTAATTTTACTTTTGATTTTTATAGTCCGTGCACGAAATTGCAGCCTTCTACGTGAACGCGTTCTCCAGTTATTAATCGTGAGCACGGACGGATGGACGGACAGACGGACGGACATGCAAAAATCATAATAACTTTTAATATTATGCGTGGGTGTCCAATCCATTTTGCTCTACCATCATTATTTCGAGGTGTTACAAACGGAATGACAAACTAAGTATACACTTTAGATTTCATCTAAGGTGTAAAAATGTCTTGTGGAAGTTTGATTTGTGAAGTGGTTTTTCGCTTAAAAGGATTATAACAATGTTTATAGGATTTCATATTCTGAAAACTTTTCAGTATAATAAAAACGTCTTCATATATGGTAACACCAAAGAGGGGCTTCTCCATTTTTCCATTTTTGAAATTTGCTTTAGTATTCTTATGAAAATAACATGTGTCAAGTTTCAGCTCTCTACATCGGCGCGCTCTAAGGCAGCGCCTAAATACACAGTGAAAAATGAAATATTGGTTTAGAAACCATTCGAAGGAGTTGCTCTATTAGTCCCATTTTTGAAATCAAATTTACTGTTTTTATTAAAAGCCCGTGTAGAAAATTTCAGCAATACTCGTGAACGCATTCTCGAGTTATCATGAGTACGGGCAGACATATAAACCGATGGACAGATAGACGGGCAGACGGGCATGCAAAAGTCAAAATATCTTTCAATATTATTCCTGGGTGTGTAACAAATTTTGCTCTACTAGCATTATTTCTGTCCGTTACGGACGGTATAAGAAACTATTTGATATGGCATACGAAGGAAAGATTTCTCTAATTTTTGTCATAGAATGAAGAAACACAATTTCACCTTTCTTGTCATGCAAAGATTAAAGCTCTAGATCAAAATGATTCATCGACAATAAAATACTTACATTGAATCAAAGGGCACAACCATACTATATCGGTAGTGACTGGTGCCAAAAGTGTTATTAGACTTTTAAATTAGCGGAAAAAGGAAAACGTTTACTTTAAAGTAAAAACCAGATGCATAAGGCCTGTTTCAAACGGATAAGAAAATAAGCTGAATTCTGGAATACAAAGCAGGTTTTATCTATAAAAGCCATAATATGCATCTGTTCTCAAATACATTTCAGGTTATTTTGGTATTTGGTTGCCTATGTATATTTGAAAAATAAAAAAGCAGTAATTCTTTAAGTATTTTTCTAAATGTTGCTTTAAATAATTTTCCTATCTTTTGCACAACGGACATCGCTTATTATTGAAAGAACAAAAAATCACGTTCGGAACAATAAACTTTTTCTAGGTATCTCTCATATTTTCAAATTTAAAGCCGTTTTCAAAAATTGTTAAATGAATTAAGGTCAAAATTCTTTTGACCAAATGAATTTTTTGCCAAGTATTATAAACCCGTATCTCCTAAATTAAATATTAATCAAAAATATGAAAAAATATTGCTCAATATTGATTGAAGTCTGAAAATAAACCTGGTTTATATTCTAATGCGGAACATACATACATATTTGTTTAATAGCGGGCTGTTTCAACGGTCAAATATTACGTAAGACTCGAACGATTCAGTTCGTCCGTGTTTGTGTGATACCTTTATATTTGTAGATTTAATAATAATAGAAAATACATACTCAACGTGCATTGGGTAGAAATGATCTTGATATGCAAAATACAGTAACCGATTTTACATAGCTTTTTTCTTAAAAGAATTTACGAATTTAAATTTAATTTTTTTTTCAAATTTTAGTAGAAGTTAACACAGCTAAATAAATATAAAAAACAATTTAAATTATTTAATGGTTATTCTTTTCATGTTTAACCTAAAAAAGGCCATAAAACCGTTTGGTTATAATTTTTCCATTTTTAACTAAGTATGTACAGGTAGACTGTCTTTAAAAATTGAGAGCTCTTACCTTGTATAAAAATAAAGCATAGTAACGAGGCTGACTTAATTTTATCCATTTCATAGATACTAATTTAATTAACTGAGCATAAGCACTATTAGTACAGAGCAAATTCAACAAATTTCACTCTTTCACTTTAACTTCCCTTGATATTTTTCACTAAAAATACTTTCCCACAAAATACACTTTTATTTTATTTATAAATAAATTCATTAAATGCACAGCACAAAACTCAACAACTGATCGTATTAATTCAATAAAGAGCTGGTAATTAATGCCCATGAAATTAGTGTATTACACTTTTATTTTTAAACAACAACGATAACCGTTTTTCAATAAATTGTGCTTAAACTGGAGACTTTGTCGCGCCATCCAAATGTCACCTCCGTTGATAGTAAACTAAAATTCTTTGCCTCCTCTACCGGCGGTGATGAAAACTTAAACTGCATCAGAGGAAATTTGTTTCAGCATCAATGATTCCCCCACTTAGTGGTATCTCTCTTCAACCAGGTACAGCGATATACAGTGATAAGCAGCATCCGACTTTTGTCTCTGTTCATTTCTTCCCAATATTCACGAGTTTACCCAACAACGTGGAAAATGTATGAGATGAAAGTAAACCTGACACCAGCTTTCCATTAAACACTCCAAGGATTGTCCTCAGTTTGGGTTTCTTTTTGTTTTAACACTGGAAAACAAAGCATGCGTAAAATTTGGAATAGACCCCTTTTACGGGAAGTGTGGAAAAATGCAACAGCAGAAACTTGGATAAGCAACAGTTTTCCAGGAAAACGGGAATGACTTGTTAAGAATGGAACCCGAAAAAGCACGTGGCAAATTCGACGAAATTAAACGAACATCTGCAAATGAATACTACTGGAAATATTTCGGATAGACCTGCGCTGTTTCACTGAAATCACATTTTCCTAAGTATAATAGTTTTCTATTTTCATTTAAAGGAAGCACGTGAAATTAAAGCTTCAGTTTGATTCAGCAGAGTATTATTCCTAGTTGGGGTCTCTCTGAAAACCGCGAAGCTACGTATTAGTACGTTTGCAGTCGAATAGTAATTTAAAGTTTTTTGTATTGAAAAGTTTTGGTTAATTTGACTTGTATGAAATATAGATTTTCCTTTTATTTAGTACCTACGCTACTTTAGGTTGCTTACTCTTGATATTTTTACGGTTATGATTACATGAAACTGTAATATTGACGTTCTAAGATGGGACTAAAAACTTCATTGACTTAATTTTGTTCATTCGATTCTCCATAACCTTTTTCCCCACCTCCAAACTAGGTATATGTATATATAGTGGTAGAGTCAGTTAGCATCAGGATAATTTGAAAAAAATTATTCGATTAAGAATATAAATTGAGTTTTCATGTTGCTTAATTTTGTATAACTCTTGGTACACGGAGGTTACACACGACTAAGTTTTTCTCTTACCACTTAAGGAAAGAAACTAGAGCGAAATCAAAAATAAAAATTAAATGATAAAACATTAAAAACTTCTATTTCTAAATACTTATTATACCCTAGATGAAATCTTAGGGTATACTAAGTTTGGTATTCCGATTGTACCACCTAGAAATAATGATGGTAGAGCAAAATGGATTGGACACCCACGCATAATATTAATAGTTATTTTGATTTTTACACGTCCGTCTGTCCGTCCGTCCGTGCGCACGATAACTCGAGGACGCATGTACTTAGAGAGCTTAAATTTTGTACGTGGACTTAAATAAAGTAAAATTAAGTTCGAATATGAGACAAATCGGACAACTCCTTCGTAGGGTTGCCATACAAAAATTTCGTTTTTCACTATATATTTGGACACTGTATGAGAACGCATTGACATAGAGAGCTGAAATTTGGTACAAGGTGTTTTCATGGCAACAGCAAGTAAAAATGGAGTAATTGGGGCAACCGTTTCTTGGTGTTGCCATATAAAAATTTATGTTTTTTACGGATAGTGTGAAACCGATCAGTCCTAGAAATTTTTATTGTACTAAAAACTACTTCAGAATATTAAATCCTATAAGATTTTTTCTGTCCAACGAACCGTTCTATAAATATATGCGAAAAACCACTGCAAAAATCATAATTGCTCAAATGGATGACCATACGAAATTTCATACGGGAATTCATCTAGGGTTTCATAAGAATTGGTCTTAGACCAATTCTAGCTTTTTTACTTGTTTTAGATTTCTAGATTTTCTAGATTTTACGTTTACAACTGCGACCGTAAGACTTAATCTTAAAACAATTATCTCTTTTTTTCCTGTCGTTACTATTTTGATTTTACTTTTATTGTAGGTAGTTACGAAGTGTGGGAAAATGAAAGTTACCATTCTCTCAAACGTCGTTGAGATGTAATGTAATCCCATGTGTCCCCTGCTCCAGCATCGCCGTTTTCAGGGTTACAGTTACATTTTCGTGTTGTAACTCGCCTTACGGTCAGTACTGACTTCGTCTTTCAAGTTTACTTACTACAAATGCGTTGCGTTCGATCAAATAACTAGTCCGTACATTATAAAAAGTCGTCAAATGGTGCAGACATTTATCTTCTATATGCATTTCGAATGATTTCTTCCATATACCCTGTGTCAATAATGACTCAATTTGAAATTCAGTCATTTCAAGGAAATGAAGAGGTGACAGACTATGGACGAAAATTATTTCATTTGGAATTTCATTGACAGTTCTTCACTATGAGTAAAGATCAGATTATGGCAGATAATTTAAATAAATGCTATCAAGAAAATTTACGAGTATTTACTGTAGTTGCAAAGCATTTAGTACAAAACAATTTTTATTGTTGAAAGAGACCAAAAAGAGAAGAAGCGGGAAAGAAATTTTTGTCATAATCCGCTAATGGCTGTCACTGGTAAGTTTTTGTAAAATCTTTCCATTGTCTATGTTGTTTTCATTGTACTAGTATATAACATTTTAAAAATAAAATGGACTAAATCGGGCAACTCCTTCTTGGTGCTGCCATATAAAAATTTAGATTTTTTACGTATACTGTGAAAACGATCAGTCCAAGACATTTTTATTGTACCAAAAACTTCTTCAGAATATGAAATCCTATAAAATTGGTTTTAATCATTTTTTCTGTCCGACGAACCGTTCTACAAATATATGCGAAAAACCAAAAAAAAAAAAAAATCAAAATTGCTCAAATGGGTGCCCATACGAAATTTCATATGGACATTCATCTCTAGGGTATCATAAGAATTGGTCTTAGACCAATATTAGCTTTTTTACTTGTTTAATTTTATGTACGTTCTAAGATATCTTCCGAAAAATTTCAACACTATGGTCGATTAGTACCTATCTGACGCGTATACAGAGTTGAATGGCTTTTGAGTACTTGTAGCTGATGCAGGTTTTCGGAAATAATAAAATCTTCAAAAATGGCTAAAAATACCTTTATAAATGAGAAAAAAAGATAACTTTTTAACCGCAAAATAAAAACTATGATTGGCATCATATTAAATTTTCAATTTACATTGGAGACATAAATTTTCGAATTCACCGATAACCTGCCGTAAGTCATCCGTACGAGTCGAATTTAAGACTTGGTTTTCCAAGTTTTAGTTTTATCTCGTACCCAGTCGCAAAATTTTTGCTGACCAGTGAACATCAGTTTTTTTTTCGAGAGATACCCTGGGAGCTCCTTTAAAAAAAAAAAAATTTCCAACTCTTTTTCACTTTCTTTACACAATATAAGTAAATTCAGTAAGAGTGCCATAAAATACATTTAAAGAAAATCCCTTTGGACAAAGAAGGCAAATAAAATATATCAAATGAGGATATACATATAAAAGAAATCTTTCACACATCATTCAACGTCGATTTACTCCTTTGTAATTTCTGGAAATAAATTCGGGTTGTAAATTTTAACGAAAATCAATTTTCGAGCGCGTTTGTTTATCACTTATTTTATGGCCTAACAAAGCTGAGGATATCAAATGATAGATATACAAATGTATAAGGTCAATGAAAATAAGGACCTGCTGATTATAATTTATTTTTTATTTTCCTCTGTCATGCCTCAATACCATTCAACGATATACATATGTGGCAACAGTAATGAAGAGTAGGTACTCCTATTATGTCCTATAGATATTTATCCAATTACATCATACAGTAGAATAAGCTTACGTCACTCTATGTATGGAAAGTTATTAGCTCTCATCATTTTTTTAAGGATAATTTCTGTAATGCTCCCAACTTTTAAACCTATTATTGGCGCCAGAGCTTTTCGCTTTGTAACGAACAGTCCATTAATTCACGATTGAAAGATAAATTAATTTCTTAAAAAAAAAAAAAAAAAAACTTAAAGAAAGGCAATTAATTCAAATTTTGGTCAATGACTCTAGCGATTTTCGCCTAGTTGAAAGTTCACTTCAGGAAATAAGTTATAAAGAAAGTCTTGTAAACATAAAGTAGGGCGCTTACTTGCACTTAAGGTTGAGTGCACGGAGTTTATGTTGATATCTTTCAGAAGGGAATAGGCAAAATGAATTAATGAATATTGATTGCAAACTAATTTCTGTTGTATTTAAAATGGATTTTCATCTTAACCGAATACGGAATGTACAGATGGAACCAAACGATATTGTAAAAATGAAAAAAAACTGTTTTGAGAGCTATATACGTTAGTAGTTTCAATATTTTCGGGTAGGTACCTAGTGAGATGTTTTGGGAGGAACTTTGAAAAAGTATCCAGCATAATATCATTTATGTTTCACTTCCTTAAGTTGCTAAAGTTTTTAAATGGATGATTATCTTTTTAATGGTTCGTTGAATATTGAACTAGATAAATTTTTTTTATCTATTTATATATTTATAGAAATATATGCGAAAACCACTTCAAAAATCAAACTTGCACAGAAGGGTGACAATACGAAATTTCATAAAGGCATTGAATCGTTTGAACTTTTGCAGAGTTTCACAGACATAAAATACCCAGATGTTGACGGCTTTACTAACAAAATCATATTAAAGAAGAGCTCGTAGTAAATAAACCTCAATAACTCACTGATATCCGCTAAATATATCATGGGCACGAACCAAAATATATGTTATTTCTATGTCGGCAAGAATTCATTTTTTTTTTCGAAATTTAAGCGACAATGTACACTAATGAAATATCACAACAATTAAAAAATAATAAGAGGTGCACACAATCACATTTGCTTATTTCCTACGCTTGCGCAAACGCAGTCATCTAAAAACCATAAAAATCACTCAAATGTGCAAAACTGCAATCATAGTAGACTAAAAGCAAAAAATTCTCACATTATATCTCTTTCCACTTTGCCAGGCAGTGGGCAGGCAGATCAAGCCATCCATCTTCCAAGAATAATGTCTCAGAAAACAAGTGCCTGTCACTAGATGAAAATCTACAAGAAATGAATGCAGAGCATTACCAAACCCGTACGTCCCTTCTTCTGTCCAAGTTCCTAAAGTCACACATCATCATGACAGGTTTTCAATTTTGATGAGATACAGCTTCAATATCTTTCAACTGGAAGTGATGTGGCACAGCGTGCGTACAGAAACGGTTGCACTTAATGTGTTCTTCGTGTCGCTTCTTGTAATTTTATTATTCTACGTTAATATTTATACACTTACAATTTGGTAAATTGAAACGTGCTTCAGACGATTTACGCATTCCTGTATAGTAGACTGCAAATACTCTGTCAGTTCTTCCTGTACCCTAGATTAGACGAGATTTATGAAGGGGTGTGCGGGCATTAGCCTTGCAATTACTGCGATCTGAAAGATCTATTGTTAATTCCCGTTGAATTTATACCTTCTCCAGGTTTAGCCTGTTTATAATATCTAGAACCATTCTGGGATTGAGGTTCCACACGGAGTTTGGTGGAGAAAAGCATTTTCGATGTGGAGTAGTCTCCGCCTGGTCAATGCTTCGCAGTTGCTGAGCAAGTGCTCCGAGGTTTTGTGAGCATCCTGACAGTAGCGGGAGGATGAAGTCCCAGCCAAGCCCAGCTTATTTAGGTGACACCTCAAGGTCTGTAATCATTTTGAGCTCTGTTCTTCTAAAGAAAAAGAGTCCTTTCGTTTTCCGGTCAGAGGTGTCGATAAACTTTTTTTGCTTGACGAAGTCCTTGTAGCCTTTCCCAATACAGTTATTTAGGGCAGCTGTGAGGTAACTTTTTGAAGTGCAACAAAATGGCTCTGGTCCGATAAACTAAGTTTCCGCTTCTCTTTTGGCTAGGCGATCAGCAATTTCATAGCCTATGTGGGCCTCATATCCAGGTACCCACTCAAGATAACTTTTTTTGCCCTTGATAAGTTTTTGAGGGTTTGTAGACATTCCCAGACTATACCTGCCTTGACAGTGTAGGACTTTAAGGCCTTCAGGGCAGATTGACTGTCCATCCTGGGTGTCATTATATCAGTTATTGTCGTCATTTGCTCGAAGCATACCTGTTTTAAGATACTTAAATGACCAACCAGAATCCCTGGCTTTAACTCTTTCTCTATTTGCACTCTAATAGCCATGGAGATTGTTTCCTTTTTCACCTGTAAATGTAGGGGTGGAAGGTCTAGTAAGGCTTCTAAGGCTGCTGCAGGACGGGTTGTCATGGCACCAGTTACTCCTAGACATATTCTTTTGATTAGTAACTGTCGTGGTGTATATCCAGCACATCATTTTCAGTTTCATACCCCATGTTCTGCCAATGAAGCGACGGCATGTGTAGAGAGATCGCACTACTCTATCCGTCACTCTAGATATATGCCAATTCCAGGCAAGTTTCTTATCTAGAGCTACCCCCAGATATTTGGTTTCGTCTGAAAATATCAATTCCGTGTTAACAAGGAGAGGAGCCGTTGGTGAAAGCTGCGATCTTCTTCTAAACGGAACGATAACAGTTTTGTTGGTGTTTATGTTAAGGAATTTGTTTAAACACCACGTGCGGACTTTGGAGATGGCTTTTTGCATGAGGTCGGATATGACTTAATCCTGCTTGCCCCATACACTCTAAAAAAATGTGCACAATTGTTGCCAAAAAGCTTAGGCATTTTTCCCTAAAATGTAGGGAAATTTCCCTAAAATGCAGTGAATAATCCCTACATTTTTGGAAATATTCCCTACATCTTAAGGAATATTCTCTACATTTTATGGAAAAATACCTATGCTTAGTGGCAACAATTATGCACATTTTTTACAGTTTAGATTATCCGCAAGCCTTGAAGATTGAAACCAGAACTGGTCAACATCTCTAGCAGATCATCACTCACAATTGACCATAAGAATGGAGACAGAACTCCTCCTTGTGGGCAGCCTTTTACTGTGGTGATCATGATTGAACAGTTCCGTAGAGCTGTGGGGTTGTCCTCCTGCTTCTAAGTATCGAGTCTATTCAGCTTACCGTGGAGGGCTCAAAACGTTTATCCTCGTTATCTGATTAAATTGCACCGAAGGAGGTGTTATCGAAGGCTCCTGCTATGTTCGCAAATGCATATGGCCGCCTGTTTTGCTTCGAGAGCTTTTTCGAGGTCTTTGACTAATGTGTGAATGGCAGTATCGGTAGACTTGCGAGCTTGATAAGCGAACTGCTTAGAATGAAGTGGTGATTTAATCAAAATTTCCCTTTGAATGTGTAAGTCTAGGATTATCTATCTACCATGGACCTAAGTACGAATGAGGGGAGGCTGATGGGGCAGAATGATTTGGCTAGAGAACTAGCTCTTTTTGCTGCTTTGGGCATAAATACCACCCTGACGCTCTCCAACATTGCGGTGATTATCCACCTCAATTGGGTCTGGAGCTACTATTCTTTGATCGAGAGGGAGAGAGTCGGGAGAGTGAGTTTCTAATAGACTGAATGTTTCTTCTCGATGAAGTTCCCATATTTTTCCTGAAGTGAGCCTATACTATTCGTGTCCTTCGATAGCACCTTATGGATTGAAATTCAAGCGGCAATAGCTTTAGATAATTTGGCGGCTCCAGAAAATAACGTACTAAAGCCATAAGTGAAATAAAACCCAAATAGTTGGGGTCTTATTTCCTAATGAAATATGGCCCGAAAAGATGTATGAAATAAAATCTAAAGTAGATGAAAAAAAGGCAAAAAGAAATGAAATCAAAATTCATGACAAGGGAACAAGTAAATTGAATCAAGCTTTAAATCTTACAAAGAAGCGCCTAAAGACTGTACACTTTTTTAGACTATATTTCATATTTCAAAATTGAAATCAAAATAGTTATAATGCTATATAGTTTTGACTTTAAATGGCGTTCCATAGTTCGTAACGTTAATGTTAGTATTAAGAGTAGGGGCAAAGATAATCTAATAAGAAGGTAGTACACAGCCGAACAAAATTGAAAATTTTTTCGTGTTATTTAGACCGGAACAAGTAATGTCATATACTATCGTCTTTTACATGAATGGGGAAAGTAGCTTGCTATGCACTTTTATAGAGCGATTGAGACAACGATCTAAAAACAAAAATCGAGAGAACGTGTAGGAATATCCGAACGACAAAATCTTATTGAATCCCTCAAAATTCTAACAAACTATTCATAATATTGTACTTTCAAGAAAAAATAAATGAGTTTCTCCTACTTAATCTCTTCATAGCAAAACGAATGTAAACGGAAGCACGTGCTGTTCAAATATCATATGAATAACACCAACAAACATTGGTTTTGCTATAAAAAACATTGGATAATTCTCACAACATTACACAGAAAACCGGTTTTCACAAAAGCGTGGGAACATTTTATGAGAGTAAAACGTGAAAACTCCGCCCCTCCTAATTTACTTACGAAAATGAATCATTTGCGATTCTGTTTCGTTGCATAAAAGTTTTAAGAAGATTTATTTTTTATTTATTCTTCTTCTTTTTTTCTTTTCTTGCGTGTACATTTTAAATGTAAAACAATCGGAAAACTCGTGTCCCAACTTATCATTAAGTCAATTTTGGTAGGGGCGACTAGGCTTCCAGGGCTTTGCAGACACCTCGAACATAGTTCATCTATTGTGCCTTCCCCTAAAGTGGTCAGGCAAAATCGAGTCTTTTAACGATTTCGATTATAGCTCTTGGGGTTAGATAGCAGACTTTATTTGGAGAGATAAGTGTTCCTTCAGTGATTTGCAGACTTAGACCTGCAAGCGTTGGGCACTCACATAATAACAAGCATCGAGGTTTCATCTTCCTCTTCGCACAGTCGACACAGTTCATTGTTGGATTTGCCTATCTTTTTCAAGAAGTGACGTAAGAAACCAGGTTAAATAGGTACAATGTAATTCAGAATTTCAGGTTGTGTTTAGGGGTGAACGAAGAACATTAAAGAATGTTTAAAATAAAGAAAAGTGAAAAACTATTCATAAAAAGGGGTCAAGGTATACAAAAAAACCTGATATGTCTGTTAAAATAAAACTTGTGAATCACGAATATAACATTTAAAGGATGGTTTATGTGTAATGCCAAAGACATTCAAGAAACATATTCATAATGATAATGAAGCACTTTATACTTTATAAAGAACTTAAAATCTTAGCAAAAATTAAAAAAAGATTGCGTGGAAAGTGCACACGGAAAGCAAAAAATGTTGCATGGAATACGTCCAGTATTTTTTCGGATAAATTTTCACAGTCAAGTCACGGTCAAAAATTTGTAGATATTTTTTAATCTTTCTTATGGATTGAAGCAATATTTTACACTGGAATATGTTAAACTTTAATCTTTCTTAAATATTACAAAATATTTAATAAATTTAGGATTAGAAATTAAGTTTTAGTTATTCAAACTAGTGCATTAAATACATTTCTATTTAATTTTAATACTTTTGATAAAAAAATTCCGTTTGTTCTTCTACTTATTCAAATTTATAATTTATTTTATTAACTTTATTATTTTTCAAAGATTAGCAGTTAATATTTCTTGTATTTAAAAGTATCCTCTTGGCTTAAAATCAAAATCTACGTTATATTAAAATTTACAACTCAATGTGTATGGGACAAAAGAACTATATATTAATAATCATTGGATTCATTCTTAATCGATTAGCATTAATTATAATCCATTAGGTTAAAATATAACACAAACATGATTAAAAATAACACATTGCGGTTTAATATTCAATGTGAATTGACTGCATTCTTTGTTCACACAAATGTGCTACTGTCTAATGGAGGTAAGTCGATCACTCGTTGCATGCCCCCCTTTGATTTTATAAATCACCGTATCCCAATAATTTCGTCCGATCTGGCGTGATTCTCAATTTTAAAGAGTATTACTAATTTGTTTTTTTTTACTGCAGCATATGCAGTTAATGTGTACCAGGATTATTAATTAAAATAAAATGATTTGGAAGACAATCGTGTCTGCCTGTCGCAATTACATAGATGTAGTTCTTTCAAGTAATTCATTTTTTATTTATTTCATTTGTATGAACTGAACCATGTAGATTTAGGAGGAACAATTACGTCCGATGATGATACATAAGCATTTACAGATGAAGATGGGATTATAATGGAAGATTTTCAAAAGTTCATAGGACAATTCGCGAGGTGTAGTTGTTTCAAAATCATCGCCCAAAAGAATTCTATAACACATGTAAGTATGATATTTCACAAAGTTGGGCTCCACAATAAATAATTTTATAAACATATTTAAAACTTTAGAAGAACCTCACCAAGAAATGAAGAAATTTAGACTTGAATAGGAAGACTACTTCTAGAAAAGTTACCAGGATGGCAGTTAGTGAAAATAATACAAAGAGTTTTCTTCTATTGGAATAAACATGAATAATGTAGAAGTTTTCAGTACAACATGGATAGAGCGTGGTATACATTATATTATTTTACAAAAAGAAGGAAAATTTCTGAAGTTTGGTTTAATTAGGAATATATACTTTGTAACAGAAAATTATTATTTATTGTTTGAAATTTATAGAACATATAGAATTAATAAAAATTTAAATTGATTCGAAGTTGGTAACTTGCAGTATAATCTACCTTATAAAGTTAATTGTAATTGTATCAACGTAAATAAAAACATATAATTTTAAGTTATATTTTAATTTGACTGATTAAAGTGTGAAAACAAAAAGTTAGGTAACTTAAAAATCATAAGAATGTATTTTTTTATTGTTTCGGTATTTTATTTTTGGACATAGCTCTGTGTTCAAAATATAACTACAAAAATAAAATTTGAGTTTAATTATAATATTCAAAAATTATACATTTTTATATCTCAGGAATTGAATTTTAATACATAAGAATATTAAACCGAAAATATATATATACAATGAGACTATTAAATTTTAATACATTTTTGGTGTGATCATATATGCAATCCAAATAAATATAGAATTTAATCCAAGATTTTTCACCATGCACGAGACATTGTAACATATAGTGGTTAACGCTGTTTTCATAACAAAGAATCAGCTCAGAAAATTTTATGGAAAATTTACTATCTTTTTTGGACTAATCGGTATGTGTGTTGCGCATAGCGCTACCCAATTTTATGTAAAATACATGTGGCATGTAATCCAATGCAAATAGGAAACGCTTCATTCGAAGCTATAAGTGATCTTGCCGCTTATAGCTTTTGAATTTATTTTCTGCATACCTACTATAAAAATAATTGTATATATCCTATTAATGGACAAATTTTATATAAACATTCATCCTTAACTTATTTTAAATAGAATTACTGTTAAACACTATAATATGACTGTGCCATAAACGAGTAATAAGGCACACAATTAAGAATTTAGTTGCATGGTCAAAGCCGGTATTTAAATTTTTTCTAAAATTTCGGTTGCATTAGCATAATAATTAGAATAATAGCACAATAGATCAACCGTAAAAAGTTGTCAGAATAATCTAATGATATAATATTATGTGTAGAGAAAAATACATACATATGTACTTAAAAATTTATTTCTGTATTATATGTATATATACCATTCTCAGATTTATTTAAACCATTAACAAATGAGTTTAAACCTTAAGCAAATAAATTTAAACCTTGAACAATTGATTTTAAACCATTAAAAATTAAATTTAAACCTTTAACAAATGATTTTAAACCCTTAGTAAATAAATTTAAACCTTGAACAAATGATTTTAAACCTTTAGCAAATATGTTTAAACTCTTAACAAATTTATATTTAAAATATTTTATTTCAACTTACTCACTTCATACTTTTCTCAAATTTTGGGTGCATCTGTACGCTGTGTTCTTTTGGTTCCGTGCAGTGTACTGCAGAACGCAGCAGATTGCGAATTGAATTGACTTGTAGGATGCATAGAAGTACAAAGGTTTTGAAAGTATAGAGAAAATGATCAAAGTGTCATGACTTCAATCCTTGCAAAATTTCAAAATAGAACTTGACATGAGTAGAGAACATAATCTTCTTTCAGTGATCGAAGATAGCCTGCAACAAATCACACCTAATGACTATTTCAAATATATAATGAATTTGGTGTTACTTACTCCTTAGGCAGTGGATGGTCAACCGCTGCACTGAAAAGTCAGAAGTATTGCAGATTATATATGCAGCCAAAAAAATTTTTATGAAATGCTTACTTAAGTTGAAATAAAACATTTTAAATATAAATTTGTTAAGAGTTCAAATATATTTGCTAAAGGTTCAAGTCGTTTTGTTAACAGTTGAAACTCATTCGTTAAGGGGTTAAATATATTTGTTAAGTGTTTAAAATCATTTGTTCAAGGTTTAATTTTATTTGTTAAGGGTGTAAAACCATTTGTTTAAGGTTCAAATGTATTTGTTAAGGATTTAAAATCATTTGTTCAAGGTTTAAATTTATTTGCTTAAAGTTTGAACTCATTTGTTAACGGTTTAAATAAATCTGAGATTGCTATATATTGAATAAACAAATTTTAACTCTGAATAGGTTTTTGCGGGCTATATAGTCAAAGGATCTGTAAAAAAGGGGTGTAGGGCTATGCAAAATGCATTCAGGGCTACTAATATTGCTTTTAGTAATATATGGAGTGGACAGTCCAAATTTCAATTTCATTGATTTGCAGTAAAATGTTCAAAGTGTACGAGACAGAACATATCATGCTGTGGCTTTGATTGTGGAAACTTGTGAAAAGTAAGCGGCTCATTAAAGTGCATTACATTAAGTCAAAATTGGAAATTATGGGAATGCTTGCCTTCATCGGCAAGTATAAATATTTTCTAAGATGAATATACAATGCATGAAATATTTTATAGATAGGTAGATTTGTGCTTGTGACACAAATTTCGTAATCATAACGGCGGTGTTTTCCAATTTAATTTAATGTTGGCATTTAAATATTTAGAGTTTCTTCATGTGTGTCGATGCTAAGTTACAGCAAAATTCTGTAAACATTTTCGAAGAACAATTTTGGGGCTCCGATCACTGACGTAATTCTCTTGATAATATTTGATCAGAATTCTGTCGACAGTCTCGAATACGGAACCTGGAAGGATGTAATTCCAAACACTTGACCTAGGCCTGCCTTTTGGTGCCAATATAAAAAGCTGTATGATCGAGCAGAAGTTTGTACTTCCATTGTTGCGCTACGAATTAAATTATGTTACTGAGAAGGCCCTAAGTATATTTAGTACTTTAAAAAAATGTAAATTATGCATACGTAACTGCATTATATTTCAGTTTTTTAATACGGCAAAGCATTACTTCATAAATTTCGGGTATGTGTATGGATTTTCGACAGAAAACTCATCCGAAAAATACCGGTATTTTAAACACTTTTATATGAAGTCTTATTTAGAGTAAATAAATGGTTGAAGAAATCCCATAACATTTTTGTTAAATTTTTGATGCACATCGCTGAGATGGCAACAAATATTACAACCAGTTTTTGCAAAGTAAACATTTACATAATAGCAGGATATTACAGTTCAGCAAATAGATCATCTACAAATAATATAAGAACAAATAATTAATGAAATATTTTTAAGACTTAATTTTACCAATAGTTGCTTTTCCTATATTTCTATATTTTGCATTTCTTCCATAAAATTAAACTAAATAAAACAATAAATGATGGTTATTCCAATAAATTTGCTGCACTGTAACATATTGTTATCACAATGATCGTCGGTATTATACCAACATCATCAATATGCTGTTTCATTGAGTTTTTAAAATATGATATTACATCTAGGCTGAGAAAATGCCAATTGGTAGCGTCGAGTACCATAATCGTGATGTTGTATGCTCTCATTTCTCTTAGTTCTGAAAAAAATTGTGTTTCATATCGGGACTATTTTGGGTAACGCCGAGCATTTTTTAAATATTTTAAAGTTATAGTTTCGAAGACAAGAAATATTTCGCTTTGGTAACGAAAGCACTCGCTTAAAATATGGAATACATTTCATTTTCTGTGCTCGCAGCTATCATGGCATGTTATTGAATTTTGTATTCATACTATTTGTTGTATAGATTCATTCATGAGTGTCAACAATTTCAACAGTCAGTGAGACTTTTTCTGTCTCACTTTTGCCGGCCTTCACTCATAGGCAAAACCAGCTGTCGGGGGGGGGGCACCTCTCCCTGGAGACCACTGAAAAAAATTGCAGTAGATCTTCCGAAGTTTTCTTAACAACATCTACTCTACTGCCCTTTTTGTAATAAATAATAAAAACTTTTGGAAGCGTTCAATTTGATACGTTTAAGAACGCAGTCCTTATGGCTAGTGGCTGGACATTTGCTCCACTTCAGGTCGTATCTATCGAAGCCTATAGAAAAAAAACAGGAAATGCTGATACCTGTAAAAATCCTGTACACGAACGTGGCTTTTCTTGGGGCGTTTGAAGTAGCACCAAGCCTATTCGGGTAAAAGCAATAGGAGGTTTGTTTTAATTGAAAACAGATGCCAAAGGTTCTTTGACGAATCTTCGATGTAAAGACCACTTGGTAGAATATTATCGGTGGGTCAAAAAACATTTCAACCAACAACTATAACTCTTAATTGAGGAAATTTATCGAAACTACAGAATGGTAAATAAACCATTGCATATTTGTGTAGTGAATTATTACATTTAAAGAAAAAGATTAATATTGGAAAACTGTTTCTATTATTTCGTTAAATGCAATACTTTTACTAGAATACTTAGCTTAAACGTAAATATGGCAAATTCTCAATCAGTATCTTAGAGGAATTCATTGGTCGACCTGTTGATGCATGTACATTACAACATTGCATATATTAGTAACATTCTAAGTCTTGGCACGCGTGAATACATTACGTATTTCTACAACAGATCTCAACAACAGCAAAGTCGCTCTTGGTTTAACGATAATTCAATAAAGTAATAAAAGCGACAGATTGCATTCACACGCAGAATTGAAACAATTCTACAAGAACAAGACTACACTAAATTCCTGCAAGTCCATTACCGTGAGAAAAACTCCTTTTGTCTAGAAAATCTTGACAAACCTCAAGGATACATAGCAAAGGCTTCTGGCCCCCGGTCAAAACCATAATGAACAACTTCGCCAATTCCTCTATACCCTCACTACTTAACAGTGGTGAAGCGATTGTTGACTCACTGAATAAATTTAATATTTTGGCTGCTAGATTCGCTTCAAATTCTCGTTTTCCATTCTTTTCACAGCCATAGGTGGCAATTCAATTCAATTTTTATTTCCTGGCAAATGGTACAATAAGACTTACCAAATCTGTTTAGTTGGTTCAAACTGAATCTGTGGTTAAATATAAGTTCATATATTATAGTTTATATAGCATACTCTAAATTTTGAGATTAATTGAAATTTTCTTTTGTTTGAGTCTCCTATCTCCACAGGCAATTTGAATTATTTGATATCTTGCATGTACATACATCCATATAAATAAATAACATCAAGTAGAATGAGTTATCATCACTGCCAAGCAGGCTGAGTACCTTCTTGTTGTACTGCATCAGTGACTTACCTAATTTTACACACAGCCCATGAAGGTGGCACATACCGATTTGCAACTAACCGACAATTACAAATGCAATTGCATGATTTGTCACAAGTATTGATGCTAGTTGAGTTCCCCTGTGCATTTATATACACATAGCACGGAGCATTTGATCATCGCTAACTGATAAGTGATAATGGATGTATGTACATGCGCACGATTAACTGGTAGATTGTTGGAGGTCAGTCGGTTCTTAGAGTTCTGCTTCAGTGGAGACAGGCGTGCTAATGCTAGTTAATTTAAGATTAATGAATTAATAAAACAATGTGAGTTTTTGTACATATTCACTATAACACGAGAATTATAACAAATAAATAATTGTAAACAAATTAAAAGTTTTCATCCCGGTAATTATTTAACATAATTTTTTTTTTTTTTTTTTTTACATAAAAAACATTATTATTATATTTGGAATATCAAATATATCAAATTTTGTACCCAACTCAATATTTTAGGAAAATAAGAGTTTGATATAAACAATCGATCACCACAAATTTTTATGTAACAATGTACCAGTTAATCGTGCGCATGTACATACCTCCATTATCACTTATCAGTTAGCGATGATCAAATGCTCCGTGCTATGTGTATATAAATGCACAGGGGAACTCAACTTGGACTAGCATCAATACTTGTGACAAATCATGCAATTGCATTTGTAATTGTCGGTTAGTTGCAAATCGGTATGTGCCACCTTCATGGGCTGTGTATAAAATTAGGTAAGTCACTGATGCAGTACAACAAGAAGGTACTCAGCCTGCTTGGCAGTGATGATAACTCATTCTACTTGATGTTATTTATTTATATGGATGTATGTACATGCAAGATATCAAATAATTCAAATTGCCTGTGGAGATAGGAGACTCAAACAAAAGAAAATTTCAATTAATCTCAAAATTTAGAGTATGCTATATAAACTATAACTAAAATATATATGAACTTATATTTAACCACAGATTCAGTTTGAACCAACTAAACAAAATCTTTTGCCTGCACCGACTGTTACTGAATATATAATATTTGAAAATTAAAAGCTAATGAGTAAATTTAAGAGAAAAACAAAATGAAGTTAAATAAAGCTAAAAGTTAGAAGATTAAGAAAAAAAGTATTAATCTGAAACTACTATATTATAAAAATTAAACAAGGATAATAGCAGAATTCAGAATGAAGTATATAAATTCAATAATGGCAATTAAATAACATAATTGTATTGATTAAACAAAAACACACACAGAAGAAAAAAAAAAGAATTTAAAAATTAAGATCTCTGACAGTGACAATTAAGTCCTTTGTGTTTTGAGTGAGTGCACATATAAATAAATTATGTAATCATAAATTGTTAATAGGCGAGTATGGGTGTTTATCTCTTAAACGGGGTACTCACTGGCACTCGACGATTTAGACGGCGTATCCTTGTTCGTAGCTTTCACACAATCAAACTCTGTTTTAATTTGATTTAACGTACTGTTTTATTTATATAACCATGTGGCACAAATTATTCTTATGTATGAAATAATTTTTCATTTGCAGACTTTTTCTTCGATTTTTTTTTACACAAACTTTTTGCTTCTCTGCTTTTATTATACGCCGGACCGTGACCAACACCGAGGATCCACCAGAATCTCCATCTCTACCATAACTCTCGTCTAAAAAAACTTGGAAAAAACACAAAATCTATCCTTTCACCGGACCTTTTTCGCTCTCGTTCCGTTTTAAAACCGACTATCTCGAGACTTAGATTTTTCAATCTCTAGTCTCTTCGTTCAGAATAGGAAAATACTTAATTAGCATTTCTATCCTGAGAAAATTGCTTGCCGCTGGGCATGTTTTTTCATGCCCAGAATTATCGCGTCGGACGATGTTTGAGATGAAATTTGATGTTTTCATAAATATCAAACCATTATCTTGGTATCGTGCAGTGCATACACTGGTGCGCTCACAATGTATGCAGCTCGCGAGAATTTGCTGATAAGGGCTTTTTCGGTGAAGACTTGACAATTTCTGTCTTCACCGACGTAAAATTTCATGCGCCCGATATGTATGTACATATGTACATACATATCGTATTTACGGCAAATCTTACTAAAAGTAAGATTTGTCGTGGGGCTTTTTTCTATCGAAACGACTTGGGATGAAACTTAAAACTTTTATTTTTCCCAAGTCATTTTGTGGGAATATTTTTATTATTTTATGCAAAGGAATTTGAAGAAATTGCTGATGGCAATTTCTTCGCCTTTTTAGCAGATAAGCTAACCAGGTCTTAAGCATGATTAGCTTATATCCACCTATGTATGAATAATTAAATTAAATGAATTATAATTATTATAAAATTACCTATTTTAGGTAATTTAGGTATGTAACATTGGTACAAAAGTTCCCTGGAAGCCCCAACGCTCTGGATCTTTGAAAGTTGGCAGGAAGTAAATTCCACAAACGTATTACTCGAACAAAGTAAGAGTTCTCCATTATGGAATATCTGTATCGCGGAATTAAAATGTTAAGATTTCTAGATGAACCCAGGAAAACTAACTCGTCAAGTAAGGAAGAAGGTACACGGTTTCGATATGTAATTCTATGAAGAGAAATTAACTGCCTTCGAACAAGAAAAGTGTTTAAATAACATCCAAGTATGTGCAACCGAAACGGAGAATTGTGATCAAATCGTTTCAGCCCAAGACAACTCTCGTGCAATCATTAAAAGCAACCTCCAATTTCCTAGCGCAAGAAGAATCTAAACGGGGGTAAATTAGACAAGACCCAAAAAAATATGGCAATAAATGCGTTTTAACTAGTTTTAAACGTAACGGCTTTGTTAGTATACTATGTAGCTGATAACCATAGTCTCCGAAGGCCACCATAGACATTACGAATTATTCCATTTACATGGTTACAGCTGCTGATTGAGGTGTTCAGAGTAAAGCCGAGATTTTTAACTTAATTCACAAAAGCAGGGTAACTCCATCAACAATGACCGGAGGCAATTCGCTTATATCAAGCTGTTGTTGACATTTAGTGAGATTTAATATAAGCTGATTTGGCATCTCCCGTTGAAGATCCAATGCACATCCATAGGAGATATGTGTTCGACGTCGTTATGATGATCAACGTCTCTAAAGCCGTAGGTCCTGATGGTTTCTGACCCATGTTAATTGAAAGCTGTGCCTCATCATTGGCTTAATATCAGCTCAAACCATCGTGCTTGCCTTATTCGGCAGAAAACTTCCAGCTGGTTGGAAACTAGCTCAGCCTATTACCAAGAAAGAAGACGGTAGCGATCTCTCAAATTATAGACCAACCTCTTCGATTCTTTCAAAGGTTTCGGAATCTACTATTAACTCCAAATTAATGAAGTGTTTAGAAAACAACTCATCAATGACGACAAATATGGCTTCCGGACTGGATGCTCATCTGAAGACTTACTCACTTTTCTTACGGAACGTTGGAGCCGTAGTCTTCACAATTTTGGTGAGTCGAAAATAGTTGCCCTAGATATTTCAAAGGTGTTTGATATAGTTTGGTATCCAACCTTTCAGTTTTTACCTGTCCGCCCAATACCAGTTGTACTAGGTGGCGTTTCACCAGAACCTCACGCTATACATGCCGATGTTCCCAGGATTTTGTTATCTCTCCATCACTTTGTTTAATTTTCTATAATGATCTACATTCCTTTACTTTTAATTCTATCCATAGTTTTGTCTATCACAAGTGCCCTTGATTTCGATTACTGTTTCGACACTCTTAGGGGATCCAGAGCGAATGCAACATCTGTCATTCGAGTTTAGGTGATTAGATCATTGATTCAGGACCGTGGTAATATCCTAGCTCTCAAATCTCAAATCTGCCTCATCTCTGTAAGAAGATGTAAGAAGTATTTCAACTCTTCGAATCTAGAATTCCTCTATAAGTCCTACATCAGACCTAGAATGGAATACAATTCCCATATCTGGGCCGAGACTGGTCGCACATTTTAGCTTCAAGAGCTTTCAAGCTCACTGGCGAGTTGGCAAAAAATTGCCTTTCGACCCACTCGAGCGCCGCCTCATTGGTAGGTACCTTTCGCTGCATTCCCTATGTCTTTCCTACCATGCTAAATATCGATGACGTCCCAAGTAACAATTTGTGCTTTATAAAGGCTGAGAGAGTGCCTATAAAGCTGCTTATAATGCGTAATTTTAAGCACTGTAGATGCGCCATTTAGCTTTAAAATGTTTGTATTTTTGCTGTAAAAGCGCCTGCGGTGCATTATTATAAAACCTATTTTAGTTTTATAAACGCTGTGTCATTCGGGATGCTATACTAAAGTTTCATATAAAACTGCATAGGACTTATGAAGCTTATACAGGGTGTTTCCCACTAGGAGGTCAATAGAGCGGGAGGTGATAGTACTCACCTAGACGAACCAAAAATTGTATGGCGGGGGGGGGGCATATCAACCGTTTAGGAGTTACAGGGTGATTAAGAAAAAAAGCGAGTTTTTCGCAAAACTCCCTATACCTTAAAAACTACAGGGTCTACGGTCACAGTTAAAAGCTCATTGTATGCAGAACTTCATAGCCTTTCCAACGACTGCTCAACCAGCACCACACCCCTCCCCCATCAAGCGTTATGGTTGTCTAAACTAAACATTTCTGATTTTCGTACCGTTTGTTTTAATTTAACCTCTATTATTTTTGAAAAAAAGATCGTTAACATTACTTTTTTTTATAAAAACTGTAAACTTTAGACTCTCCTCTTTAAGTGGACCTATTACACCGAGTGTGCTATCTGACGCCCTTTAAGAGTTATTAGCTCTAAACTTATTCTGAAACCTATTTTCAAACCTATTCTCAACAATAATTTGTTCCCTTAGCACGTCATAGTGTTTGCAATCCCGTGTTATATTTTTAGTCCCGGGATTTCGGGATTACATTTTCCAAATCCCGAGATCCCGGGATTGGTACCGGGATTAGGATTGGACGCTGTGTAAGAAAATGAATATCCAATATTCAAACAAACAAATTTTACATATCTAGTGATGTGAAAATACAAGACCAAGACCAAGACTATAATGGTCTTGGTGTTGGTCTTGGTCTTGCAAACTTAGTCTTGGTTTTGCTCTTGGTAAGATTGGTATAATATTGGTCTTGGTCTTGGTCTTGCATAGTCAAGCTTGGAGTTGGTATTGGTCTTGCAAATTTAATTTTGGTTTTGCTCTTGGTAAGATTGGTATAATATTGGTCTTGATCTCAGTCAAGGCTTGGTGTTGGTCTTGGTCTTGTTCTAGCTCTTGGTCTTGCAATTCAGTCTTGGTATTGTCTGTGAACTAGTAGTAGGTTTTAGCTTTGGGCTGCACAGTCAACTTTTGGTTTTAGTTTTAATCTAGGATTTCGTTTTTTTGCGCAATTCTATAATTGATGTATCAGGCCATAAATTTATAAATAGTTAAAAACTACCTTATCCCCGTCTAAATAAATCTTGTCTGTACACGGGATGTGTTATTTGTGTCCTTTTAATCTTTATGTAAATAAAATACAATAGTGCTATGACTTGTGATTGAACTATGAAAATGAAAGAGAAAGGAAGCAACAGAAACGACATTTTGTGAATCCAATATATTTATTACATTTCTTTTGCCCACGAGTTAATGCACAATAACCATCGAGCAGATTCATTATTGAGCCGATTTCGGTGTTTGCGGATCACTAAAGATGCTCTGGAAAAAAGTCTCTCAGCAGGAACTGAGGTTGCTGAAATGGACAAGAAGTCTCGAGCTATTTTGGCCACAATGGGAAACCTTGTTTCGTTTCGTCTCCACCACTGTAAAATATCCTCGACACTTGTAGCTCGTGGTAGACCGAAATACTCGTCAAGTTGTCTCTTGGAAAAAAATGACGTTCGACGGAAGTCGAACCTAGATCCCAAGAGTAGAAACCAAGTACCCTTCCTACTCGGCCAGTTTGACGCCGGTCTACAAATCAAGAGTATAAAAGCGTTGCTTATTTGTATTTAGGCAGTTTTTCTCTCAAATTCCGGTAAAGTACGTACCGATCATAACTATGCTTTGCTATTGCACAAATTACCAGATTTTTATCTTGCATAATATACCTTTTATCCGCTCTAACCCGATAGGGTTATGTACAATTCGTAGATATAAATCGTTGAAATTTTTTTTTCTCTGGATACTTTTAGGGTGTTGGGTAAGACCGTCCGGGGTAGCGGTAATATTGCATATCAAAGTAAAGCTCTGGCCGAGTATTGTCGATGTGTACTTTTTTCTGATTCAGGAAACTTTCTCGGGACGATTTTGTCGCCGGAAAACCCATATTGATGTACTTGTGTTACATACAGCCCAGTTACCACCCTAAAAGTATTCAGAGAAAAACAATTCTTCTACGAATTATAGCTGGTATTAAGCTGGTGTGAATAGTCAAAACCGTTCTACGATCGGACATAATTCTACAGAGCTAGAGCCGATCAAAGGTATGAAAAATCTAGTCACCCAGTTCGAATGGATTGAAGGCTTAGTACGCCTTGAACGGATTTCTAAGTATGATACTGTTCCGTCCAAGAACAAAAAATACTTAAAAATTAAAAAAATATGTTCTAAAACTCACTTAAATATCCCGCTACGGTACAAGTTCATTCTAAGAGCTATTCCAGCTCAGTCCACCGCCACAATATATGCTTTAAGCATTTACAATAAGAATCTAAAACTATAAACAACACATTTATTAAAACAAATTCAAAAAATGGTAAAAGCCTCAGATAATTTTAAATGATTTAAAAATAATTTGAGACTTTTAAATAAAACAATACTTACGCTCGTGGCATCCATCCACCACAAGCCACAGGAATTCGTCTAGCATTTCTGAAAATACAAAAACATAAATATACAAAAATATACAAAAGCAAAACACTTACCACCCGTAGACAGCAGCCTGCCACCAAGTCGTTTGACATCTCCAAAATGGCAGCTCATAGCATAGAGAAAATTATTCTCATCAGACTATGATGACGTCACTGGGTGACCAAATATATGTAAATCTCAAAGAATGACGCGGCCGTCATTGGCAGCGCCACCGACAGACACAATTCCTATTGTGTTTCTGCCTATAAATAGCGAGCTGCTGGGCCCAGAAAACACTTGCGATTTCACCAAGCCACAAGACAGATCGGTAGCTCTGACACCAGTTTAAGTCTTGATTAACCAAAACGGGCGATATTAACTCTAATTACTGCTAACTTTTTATTTCCTTTTTGCAGTTTTTTTCAGGCAGTATTGAAGCCTGACAATAGAGCAGATAAGTGATGCTCATTTTTAATTTTTCACTTGTTCAATACTAATTTTATCCTTATATTTCCAGGATAAATTCCAAAAAAAGGCACATCATCAGACGGAATTTCTGCGTAACGCATTGATTGTCGCCATTTAATTTTTTGTTTTGTTTTTTCTTTGAATTTCATTTGAATGTTATTTTGATTTTTTATATTATTTAGATTCCTAGTTAAGTAGGATAAGCAAGTATTTCATAAGGCATAATTTGTGAATTAATAAAGAATTGACATTTAACCATAAATTTTGTTCAGTCTTATCCTTTAAACTGGCACCTCCCCTTTCTATGTAAAGCCCATATTGGGACTTCACATTGGTCCTTCCAGCCGCATAAGACTGAAAGAACAAAATGGCGGATGTCGATATATTAATTTTAACACAACAAGCTCTACACGATCAAATTGATAAAGCCGGAATTAACCATACCAAGGCAAATACAGAAACCAAACAAGAAAAAAGTATTATGCTACTCGCATCCAATCTCTTGAAAATCTATGGCAAGCATTCACAGAAACGCATATAGCAATATGGTCAGCCGAAAATGGCGCTGACAGCACATATGCCGAAGGCAACTTATACGAAGAGACTGAAGAATTATACATCAATCTCATGTCAAAGTTCTCAGGAAGCTAGAAGAGCCGTTTCCAACATTACCTAATACGACAGAACTGTAGACGGTTTAGGTCTTGTTTTAAATTAAAAACCACGCGGTCAACTTGAAATTATAATTATCTTTATTGTGCTTCTCTACCGAGATCTATCCAGCAGTACTGGTTCAGCCTGACTGTGTGCTCTCCAATATTCTATAATCACCGTATACTTATGGTGTAGGTTATTATAGTTATATATATACATATTGTTACCGGTTTTTCGCTTCTTCTTCCTCGATTACGGCTGCTTGCCTTCTACGTTATAGCACAACGTTATAACTTTAATTATAATAATTATGGCGTTTTATAATTTTTTCTCTTATAAGCTTTTTACTTCCTTTTACTACCAAAAACGTGTTAGCTTGGCGCGCACTCTAGACAGAAGAGAAAAAAATGCTAGAGCGAGAGAAAACAAAAACTAGCATACAAACTTCTTTTAGTTACGTTACCTACTTCACACAGACTATATGCGCCCTCTCTTTTTAAGATTTAACATTTTTTTTTTCGTACAGTGCGGTACTAAATTCTACCTTAACTAGTTTTTTCTTCTAAGTACTCTTAAGATAATTTTTACAAGTATTTATTCAGTTCGGTAATAAACTCTATTAATAACATTTCATTTTAGGTATTTAATTCCTAGCATTATTTATTTTTTCTTTATTTCTAGTATTATCCTAATGTTTTCCCAATTTCGTCTTAGATATTTCATTTCTAGCGTTATTTATTTTTCTTTATTCTAGTATTATTCTAATGGTTTCTCAATTTCATTCTAGATACTTCATTTCTAGCGTTATTTATTGTTCTTTTATTTCTAGTATTATTCTAGTGGTTTCTCAATTTCATTTTAGATACCTCATTTCTAGCATTACTTATTTTGATTCATTTCAGGCGCTTTATTGCTGAGGTTAGGTATGCCCGCGCGTTCTCGAGACTATAAAAATCTTATTTTTGGTCATAACTCAGTAAATGTCAACCCCATTCATTGGCTTCTCGAACTCCCTACATTGTCAGTCTGCCTTAACATTCGATGGATGGTCGAAATTTTGGACGGGATTGTGCCGATAGACTTGGGTCGAGTCCTTACTTGGATTAGTTGTCATTATTATCTGACGTCTGTTCTCCGACATGGAACAGCTGATCGACTGGGATGTCAAGTGAAATGACCTTGTTTTTGTAAGAAGAAACTGTTCACAATGTAATGAATTCGATTTTGCGGAATTTTAACTGCTCCAAAATTGCAGATCCACAAGTAGTAGAATCTAGAGCATGTCAACTACCTATAGGCACAAATTCAATCATTGATGGACAAAGAGTTTCACCTCATAGAACGGTCTTATCGGCTTCTAGCGCGTACCTCTCGGCAATGTTTATGGGTTCACTGCGAGTGACAAAACAAGAGGAAGTTACTCTGGGGAAAGTACATGGCGAAGCTCTTCAAATTCATGTTTAGTATTGTTTTGTTACACAGGTTTTATTGAATTACGAGAGGATACAGTTGAAACTCTGCAACTACTTGATTGCTTCAATTAAATGCTGTCGTCACTGCTTGCTGTAATTTCTTAGCAAGGCAATTGCATCCTTCCAACTGTCTGGGCTTCGCATTTTTTGCTGAACAACAAAGCTGTCTCTTGCATCATTTCATAGAAAGCAAATTTAAAGACGACAGTTCACATACAATTGGCGTTGAATTGGGATCTAGAATTGTCAGCGTTGACGGTAAATCAGTTAAATTACAAGTTTGGGATACCGCAAGTCAAGAACGTTTTCGTTCTGTTACTTGATCATATTATCGAGGAGCAGCTGGTGCTGTTTTAGTTTACGACATAACGTCTCGCGATTCATTCAATGCTCTTTCCAATTGGCTATTTAATTGGAACATGCATTGCATATTTTGTAGTTGTTGGAGACTTATTACCCCAATTAGCTGCCCAAGTATTAAATATTACTGAGAATGATAGACTCCGAGCATGGGTGACGTTCACTGTAACTATTTTATGCATAATTCCTCTTGGAATGTTGGAAAATGTGGATAGCCTAGCAGTTGTTTGCACTATCCCTATAGGATTTTACCTGTGTTTAGTGGTGAAAGTAGTTGCTGAATCAAAGTCGTGTATAGTAGCAAATGATTGGATGCAGAGTATTTAATAATGGAAACCTTCTGGGACTTTACAATGTCTCCCTATATTTGGTATGGCGCTATTTTGGCAAATGCAATTATTTGAGGTATTTGAAACTGTTACGAATGCTTCATTGGAGAAGATGAACCAAATCGTTAAATCAGCGACTGATTTGTATGTGGGTTATATCTTTATGGTAGTTTTTGGCTATTTGACTTTTTGTACTCAATCTTTTGCAGGAAGTATACTGGTTAATTTTTCACCATCTTTAGTAAGCGACGCCATTAAGGTAGGCTTCGTTTTGTCTGTCGCCTTCAGTTTCCCACTCGTGATATTTCCATGCAGGGCTAGCATTTATTCCCTATTGTACAGAAGAGGCACAGAAACGGACAAGGGAATTAAATAAAGCAGAAGTGGAACTGAAAAAGACAAAGGAGTTCCTCCATTCCTCTATTACAGATCAAGGAGATGCTATCCACTGCTGTTTTGGTGTTAAAGGTTCGAATGTTGTCCTGTAATTGATTATTTCACGAATACTACCACACCCTTACGTCAATCAGCTACATTTCAACCTAGCCTTCAATTTCCAGACAATCTGGATTTATTCAAAGGAAAAAAAAGACGACCAAATGACCAACAATAAAAATGAGCATTACGACGAATGGCTGTGTATACAAAAAGAATTAAATCTAATAACTGCGAAAAAAGCTTGATTCTGCTGCTATGCTAGCTACAAATCATAATTCAATAAATAAATCATCGGTCGAAATCAATTTACTGAAATTGTGGCAAATCAGTTGTCCCATTTGTTTACGTCGAATTTACCTAATGTGCCGAACACGTCTAATGCAAAGGAACCACAACAATTGGTCACGAGTAATATGCATTTATCGGAGCTTTTTAATCCAGATTCAATAAGTAGCAAATTAGTACAATCACGATTAGATGCGATGTTTGGTGAATCTCCTCTTGAGAAGTAAGAGATATGGAAACACGTTTGGAGGAGTTCTTTCAAGAAAATTCCTCATCTGGAAATTATATGCATACCAATTCAATGGTTACTCTCTATGGGGTAAGTTGTTTTGTAACAATACCCCCCAACCACAAGCTTGAAGTTCCAACCAAGCATCATTATCCTCGTTCCTGTTTAGCTAGACTGGAATCTTACCGAACCAGACTCATCTTATCGCTTTAAAATGGGTGCCATAATTCAAACGACGAAGCGATGTAATCATCGAGAATAAATATTTCTACCAAAGGAATTGTTTTTCTGTTCTGTTCGTGTCAGGACTATTTTCAGGTACAGACGCAATTAAAATCACTTCTTGAAAAACTGGTTGGTATTATTTGATCAATTTGCCTTTTCTGTTCACTACGAAAATTAATATTCTGTTATTGTCAACTGATACTTGTCCTTTATAAAATGGTGCTCGACCACCGCTGACTGAAGAAATTATGAAGAAGAGACAGGAAAGTAAAATCCTCATATCAAATCCTCATTTAAGGTAGAGATGGGTTAAGTTTAAATTGTCGGTGACGGATTAACGATTGGAACTGCTACGGTAGCTCGGCTACCCGTAGTGCACCAAGTGGGATGGGTTCGACGTATTATACAGCGAGGAAGTGGGAAAAAGTGGGATTACCAATAAGAGGTATACCGGCCGCTAGGTTGGGTAGGTCCTAAGCGGCACATTGGTACCCTGTAGTTACCAGTGAAGCTGGCCGGATGCCTTCTTAGGGCTACCAGGAATGATGTCAGAGATAACCAAAATAGCTCCAGAGATAACTAAAATGAAAGCTTCCGGTCAAAATTCAAATATTATCGTACCTTCAATGATAAGTTTAAAGAACAGATAGAGGCTTCTACTATTCGGTTTAGCGCTGATGCTGAAGGCTCGCTAAAAAAAATAAGACAATAACTAAGACTCGGAGAGCAAGTGTCGATCAAAGACTTGAATCCTCCGTATACGAAAAAGGGTTTTGTTTTTGGGAAGCTTAATCGTTCACCTGCGAGTCTTGAATGACGTTAGTTCGAGGCGTCGATTGCGCTTTAGAAATACGCGCGTGGCGACACTAAATTTTTGTGTGTACCTCGTTGCGCTCGTGATACGGCGCTAAGCGATCGACGTGAACCGTTCTTACTTTCCCGCCGCGGCACTTCTTTATCTTGTATACAACTTCTGTAGTTTGTTCAATTATCATGTACGGACCGTCCCAGTCTTTCTGGAGTTTCGGACACCGTCCGGTGACCCGACGCGGGAAAACAACCATACGTTCATTCCTATTTCGTATACGCGGTTTCGTGACCGTAGATCGTAATACGTTTTCATCCGTCTGCTCGCGTTATTAAGCATCGTGCGATTATGCTGGTGAATTGCGTTCAGCCTTTCGACAAGCTTTTCCACATACAAGTAGGTTGATTCGGCAGGTGATGGTGGACTTCCCAGAACCATTTCCAGGGGCAGCCTCAACTCACGTCCAAAGAGGAGACGAGCTGGTGTTTGCTTGGTGCTGTCCTGGATGCTAGCTCTGTATGCAAGAAGTAGGAATGGAA
Source organism: Dioctria linearis (assembly GCA_963930735.1). Taxonomy (NCBI): domain Eukaryota; kingdom Metazoa; phylum Arthropoda; class Insecta; order Diptera; family Asilidae; genus Dioctria; species Dioctria linearis. The sequence continues at coordinate 96,190,315 of OZ005742.1, forward strand.
TATATTGATCCCATTCTTGTTGATTTTTGTCTAGAAATTTAGCGACGTAATTCAGTATGGACTAGCCCATCAGACTGTGGGTGAAGGGCAGTAGTCCGTGTTTTTTCTATACCCAATCGGCTGAGTGTCGCTGCAAATACAGCACTCTAGAAGTCCCTCTGTTCAGTCCTCACATATATTTAAGATCCCACGGTGGATTTCTTACGTTCAAGAAGCTTGAGGCAGCAAGCTGAGTATTACTCCATCGATGCCAAATCTACCTAAAAACAAAGAAAGGAGACACAAAGTATTATTCAAATTTATTTTATATACAAATAATACTCATCTAATTAGATCCTCCAGCACATCAACTCGCATTCGACAGTCATTTTTTGACTGATTATTCATTCAACAAAAAGCTACTGCTCCTCCTCTGCCATTTATCTAAAACAATATATATAAAAATCATTAAATAAACAACACAATTCCATAAAATATACCACAGTCTACTTACCTCCGTATATTTACAAATTTGTCGATGACATCAAGTGACATTACGTCAGCCAGCTGTCTGTGGTACATTCAGACATCGCATCAATCGTTGCTAGGGCAACACCAAGAGGCAAGAATTCGTAACTGGTTACAGCGGCTATATAAAGCCGATGAAATTCAGTAGATGGCACCATTCTTTTGGCAGAGTTGATCTGCATCAGAGCTAATCTGAGTAAAAAGAATTGTGTTTCCTACCTTATTACAGAAGATAATTCTGGTCAGGGATAACCTGAATTTCCTGTCACATATTACAGAAGATAATTCTGGTCAGGGATAACCTGAATTTCCTGTCACATATTACAGAAGATAATTCTGGTCAGGGATAACCTGAAATTCCTTTCACAGTACACAGAAGATAATTCTGGTCAGGGATAACCTGAATTTCCTGTCACATATTACAGAAGATAATTCTGGTCAGGGATAACCTGAATTTCCTTTCCCATTACACAGAAGATAATTCTGATCAGGGATAACCTGAGAGCTAGAATTCTCTAGAAGTTTTTTACTTCCGTGTGTAGAATTCTCTAGAAGTTTTTTACTTCCGCGTGCTTAGACGTAACACCCCTTTGAAATTTATTTCAGAAAATTTTAATTTGTCCATAGAAGATTGACAGTTTGCTTCTTCTTCTTTTCAGAATAAATAAATCAAGGGTGGCGAACTGCGGAGTTGTGCTGAATTAGTGAATTTATTTTTTTATTTGAAGTTTTAATATTGAATTTAATATTAGTTTGTAGGATAGTTTTAGACCATTGAATTATTGAATAATTGTGATATTTAGGTTAAGCAAATTTAAGTATTAATAAAAATTTTATATATTGAATTTTAAGACTGAGTTGTTCATCAAAACCGGCAATCCCTTCCTTACGTTCGAGACTAGATCTCATATTGGTCCTTCAAAGCCGGATAACTCAGTCGAATCAAATATAAAATTGAATACATTGCTTAATACTATCACGTGATTCAAGCCTCTCTATACAAAATGCCTACAGATGATGAAGGCAGTATATCTGACGAAACCATTAGGTCAGTATTAGAGTTGGTTGAGTCTCAGAAAGAGGTCAACGATTTAATGGAAGACCTCTTTAGAAGGCATCAAAGAGACGGTAAAAAGAAAACTGTCAAATCGACACAAAAACGCCTACAAACGTTCACCGAATATTGGACAGAATTCCAAACACGGCATAGGGTAATTCAAAAGAGAGCGACAAATGAAGATCGCAAATTAGAATATTTCACGAAAGAGACATTTAGTGATGTACAGGAGTATTATATTGAAAAAGCAGCAAGCATGGAAGAGGATATAGACAAACTTACCACAACACCTGTCAACAATCCTCCTCAGATTCAGACATCACATGCTAGCACAAATTCATGTAATAATGAAAGACTCCCCTGAATTAAACTTCCCACCTTCAATGGAGAATACTCTACGTGGATTTCATTCCACGATTTATTAAATTCGGTGAATCATAAAAATAATAATTTAAGAGACCTTGACAAATTATATTTTCTAAAAACGAATTTAATAGGAGAAGCTGAAAAATTGCTCAGGCATTACGAAATATGCGACGCAAATTACAAACCAGCTTGGAAACTCCTATAGGAACGTTACTCAAACAAACGAATTCTCGTCAATGTACAGTTAAAAAAATTACTGTCTCTCCCAACCATAAACCATGACAGTGCCGACAATATTAAAAGGCTATTAGATAACATAACCGAGGCTTTATTAGCACTACAAAATTTAGAAATAGTAACTGATAATTGGGATCCAATAATTATATATTTAACAGTGCAGAAATTGCACCCAGACACTCATCAACTATGGGAACAGAGCTTACATAATAGCACTGACTTACCAGAATTAAAAACACTCACAAAATTCCTAGAGTCTCGCTTCAGAACTCTAGAAATGATAGGAAACAAAAATATGTCGTCAAATACGACACAGAGAAAACCATTCTCACCAAAACCAACTTATGGATTCTTGAATAGAAGCCAAAGTTCAATACCAAAGCACCCACCTACAAAAAGGTCTTCTTGCAGCCATTGCAAGGGTGACCATATCATATTTTACTGTCCAACCTTTAGGAATATGAACACCCGACAACGACATGAAGTTGTCACAAATAAGCATTTATGCAAAAATTGCTTATCACCCAATCACCTAACCTTAAATTGCACAAGCAATAAAAGGTGTTACCACTGTAACAAAAGTCACAATACTCTGCTCCATTATGAGCAAAACAATTCAGTGACAAATTCAACAAATGAATCCGCCCAAAATTCCAATATGAATATCGAACCAAGCACACCCTTAGCTTGTAGAAATGACGAACAACGAGTTCAAAATTTTCTAACTGCCAATATGAAAAGAGCTCTCCTCTCTACAGCTCTAATAAACGTCACCTCACCATCTGGAAGCACAATGATATTTCGAGCATTAATAGACTCTGGATCTCAAGTGTCTATTATGACCGAAAAGGCCTTTAAACTATTACAGCTTAAAGGATCTCAAACTACCCAAGAATTAATTGGACTTGGCGCAACTCCCACCAATACAGCTGTTCAGCAAGCCACAGTCACAATTAATTCCCTACACAACAATTTTAAAATAGCAAGCGACATGCTCGTGATAGGAAAATTCACAGACTTGCTACCTACCAATACGATTAAAGTGTCAAACTGGAAACACATTAAAAATCTCCCATTAGCAGATTCCACCTTCTCGATTCCAGGAGAAGTTGACATTCTTCTTGGAGCAGAGGTTTACTCCGCCATTATTAAGAATGGAATTAGAAGAGGATCTAGCAATACACCCACAGCCCAAAACACTGAACTAGGCTGGATTCTGGTCGGAGGAGTACCAGAAATAAAGAGCACGACTACGACTGTGCTATCTACATATACTACAACAAACCCCAAGTTGAACAAAAAATTAAAACGAATTTGGAATCACAATACCGCGCCAACATTCACACCGAAAGATCAGCTCTGCAAGGGATAAAGACAACGCTTGCCGCCCGAAAAATATGAATATGTATCCATCAAGACGCATAATACACTTAAACACCACAGTTCTCAGAAAAAACTCTGGAAAAGTACACCAAGTGAAGCAAGGAAGTACTGCACTTTAACAACTCTTTCCACCATTAACACAAAATGGAAAAATAAAACAAAAGTATCGCCATCTCGTTCAGCGTCCACACAAACTGAACCCAATCATATAGAGATTAAAACTCTCACCACTAGATGGCATCAATATAGTCTAAAATCTACTTCTCACCGTGGACCAGTAATACGAAAGAATGATATTTCCCCAATGGCACAATCTGGAGTAAATTATGTTAGACCTTTTATTCCTCTGCCAGAGAATGCAACAACAAATATTCTCACTCGTCCACTCTCTAAAATCTGTCCTCTCCCATTCACAAACATTTCCTGACAATCAAATATCCCCACCAAAATCTAATGCTCTCTGGCAGTCCTAAATTCCAAAACACCCGTTATATTCAAATATAAACGATTCCAAAATCCGCCAAAAGTCACTTCAAGTTTGAAAGTTGACAAGTGCGCGCAGTGGTTTTTTCTTTTTGAGTTCGTTTACATTTTTTATTTTTTCATTTTTTTATTTTTTTATTTTTTTTCTACCATGGATGAGTTATTGGAGATTTTTAACTCGGAATCCTTGGATTCTGTGGATGTTGGCCTATCTCCAACTCCACCAGAATTATTGGCTCCCTTCAAGCCAATCAGGCCTATCAGCCCACTGCCACCAACTCCGAAAAGGCACGAAAGGTTCGATCGCCTGTTGTTCGGCCACCACCTCACGAGATCGTGCCAGTGAAGAGATTGTGCAGGCCCTTCGAGTCCATGCCAGCCACATCCAATCTAAAAAGATTGCAGACCAAATCGAAGCCAAACGATAGCCTGAAATTTAAGCCGAGAGCGAAAGATCACCTCCCAGAAGTCCGGATCCAAACTCAACCAAGGCTACCTACTCGAAAACGATCTGTACCATAAAGTCTGCCTGAAGTGTACACAACAGTCAGCAGCAAACAATTCAGACCGAGGTCAAGTAATCGTTGTCCAGAGGCACCAACTCATCCAGCATGCCCACGGACAAATGACAAAGGCAAAGGCAAGACACTACCAAGTTTGCCAGGAAATCTCGATGAGGTGACACCTACTGCCAGTACATCTAGTATTGTCCAGACTTCAGCTGAAAAATCTAGTAGCAAAAGATCACCCAACAAAACAGAGGAACAATTGATGAATGTCTCGATTACTCCTCCGAAGGAATTCAGAGATCATCCAGCACCCAGTACCAAGCAAGCATCAGAGAAAGCAGAAACAGAAATTCCGAAGGATTTAATTGGAAAAATTATTGCCACGCCAATCGTCATCAAACTGCTGGAATCGACAAATACTCCATGGAACGTCATCAGGGAAGCAAAGACGTTCTGCAAATGGTCTCTGCCTGGAGATGTTACTATGAAGATGAAAAGGAAAAGGAACAAATTACACATCTTCCATCAACAAAACGTGAGTTTATTTACAAAACAAAAAAAAATATTTTTTTTTCTTTTTCGAGGCGGGAGGATGTTCAGTCCTCACATATATTTAAGATCCCACGATGGATTTCTTACGTTCAAGAAGCTTGAGGCAGCAAGCTGAGTATTACTCCATCGATGCCAAATCTACCTAAAAACAAAGAAAGAAGACACAAAGTATTATTCAAATTTATTTTATATACAAATAATACTCATCTAATTAGATCCTCCAGCACATCAACTCGCATTCGACAGTCATTTTTTGAATGATTATTCATTCAACAAAAAGCTACTGCTCCTCCTCTGCCATTTATCTAAAACAATATATATAAAAATCATTAAATAAACAACACAATTCCATAAAATATACCACAGTCTACTTACCTCCGTATATTTACAAATTTGTCGATGACATTAAGTGACATTACGTCAGCCAGCTGTCTGTGGTACATTCAGACATCGCATCAATCGTTGCTAGGGCAACACCAAGAGGCAAGAATTCGTAACTGGTTACAGCGGCTATATAAAGCCGATGAAATTCAGTAGATGGCACCATTCTTTTGGCAGAGTTGATCTGCATCAGAGCTAATCTGAGTAAAAAGAATTGTGTTTCCTACCTTATTACAGAAGATAATTCTGGTCAGGGATAACCTGAATTTCCTGTCACATATTACAGAAGATAATTCTGGTCAGGGATAACCTGAATTTCCTGTCACATATTACAGAAGATAATTCTGGTCAGGGATAACCTGAAATTCCTTTCACAGTACACAGAAGATAATTCTGGTCAGGGATAACCTGAATTTCCTGTCACATATTACAGAAGATAATTCTGGTCAGGGATAACCTGAATTTCCTTTCCCATTACACAGAAGATAATTCTGATCAGGGATAACCTGAGTGCTAGAATTCTCTAGAAGTTTTTTACTTCCGTGTGTAGAATTCTCTAGAAGTTTTTTACTTCCGCGTGCTTAGACGTAACACTCCTTTGAAATTTATTTCAGAAAATTTTAATTTGTCCATAGAAGATTGACATTTTGCTTCTTCTTCTTTTCAGAATAAATAAATCAAGGGTGGCGAACTGCGGAGTTGTGCTGAATTAGTGAATTTATTTTTTTATTTGAAGTTTTAATATTGAATTTAATATTAGTTTGTAGGATAGTTTTAGACCATTGAATTATTGAATTATTGTGATATTTAGGTTAAGCAAATTTAAGTATTAATAAAAATTTTATATATTGAATTTTAAGACTGAGTTGTTCATCAAAACCGGCAATCCCTTCCTTACGTTCGAGACTAGATCTCACACCCTCCCTTGATCGGAATGCAGCTGAAGTGGAGCTCCATATCTGCTAAAAACTGTTGTTACTAGCGCGTCGGCTACCACCTCCGCAGTTTGGTCGGGTATTGGTATGGCTTCCGGCCATTTTGTAAAATAATCTATGCATACGACCAAATAGCGATGGCCGTTTGTTGTTTTTGGTAATGGACCCAAGATGTCCACGCCAACTCGTTCGAACGGGGCTCCTGATTTGCAAGCTTGTAGCCTCGGTCTTGTCCTAGGCAAAGGTCCTTTTCACGCTTGGCATTGAGTACATGTCGTGCACCAATTGTTTGCGTCCGTGCTACAACCGATCCAGTAGTATCTAAGGCGTAATTTTCCTAACGTTTTATCAAAACCGAAGTGTTCTCCAGCGGGTGAATCATGGATTTGCTGCAGCACTAGCTTCTTTAATGATTTAGGCACAATAATCTGTTTTACGGTGTCCAGTCCATTATTCAAAAGTCGATAGACTATGCCATTTTACAAAGATAGATTGGCCCACATCGACCAGTAGCTTTTGACTTCTGGACTGAGGTGTTTGATGTCATCTTTCTCCGGCCGTTTTCGGACTTGTAGCCAGTCTCGTAGATATTTCAAATCCGGATCACTTTGCTCTGTTGTCTTGTGCCGTGATTATACCCATTGTCACTTCCTGTTTGTCTTCCAGGCGTTGGCAGTAGTGGCAGTTAAATTCCGCGCATTGTCGTGATAAGGCATCGGCATTGCTGTGTTTGACTCCAGCGCGATGTACAATTTCGAAATTAAAAGCATGCATCCGTTCAATCCAGCGGGCTACTGGCCCCTCAGGCGATCGAAAATTCATCAGCCAGCGTAGTGAGGCATGATCAGTTCTAATAGTAAATGGTTTACCCAACACATATGGCTGAAAGTGGGCACCGGCCTTTACAATTGCTACTAGTTCCTTTCTTGTCACACAATAGTTTCGCTCAGGCTTACTAAAGGTTTTGCTGTAAAACTCTATTACGTGTTCATTTCCGTCTTTAACCTGCGATAATACCGCACCCCAGGCGTGCTGACTGGCGTCAGTGCCTAAAATAAATGGCAGATTCTCGTCCGGTTGGGCTAGTATTGGTACTGATGTAAGTCGTTCCTTTAGAGTTTGAAATGCTTCTTCACATGAATTTGTCCAGCAAAATTTGCGTCCTTTCTCCGTTAGCTCAGTAAGTGGTTTGTCAATGACCGAAAATTTCTTGACAAAACGTCGATAATAAGCGCATAATCCTAGAAAGGATTGGACATCTTTCTTGCGCCTTGGTACAGGCCAATTTCGAACAGCCGAAGTCTTCTCAGGGTCAGTTGATATCCCGTCGGCGCTTATTACATTCCCGAGAAACTTAACCTCTCGTTGACAAAGCTGACATTTTCTTGGAGACACCTTCAGGTTTGCCAGACTAAGACGTTCACAAACTAGGTGTAAATGTTGTATCATGCTCTCGAAAGATGGCCCATGAACAATGGCATCATCTAGGTATACTAGCAGTACAACTTCCATTAGCCGCTGGAATGTAGCTGGGGCATTTGTTAGACCGCAGGGCATGACGTTAATTTCCCACAGCCCCTGGCCCGTTGTAAATGCAGTTTTCTCTTTATCGGCCGCCTCCACTTCTACTTGCCAATACCCGGATTGGAGATCGAGGGTCGAAAACCACTTGGATCCTGCTAACGCGTCGAGTGTTAAGTCTATACGGGGAAGCGGATAAGATTCCTTCTTTGTTATCTCATTTAATCGACGATAGTCGACAGAGAAACGTGTGGAGCCGTCTTTTTTTTTAACTAAAACCACGGGCGAAGTCCATGGGCTGCTGGACGGTTGAATAATTCCTTGGCTTTTCATTTCCTGGACTAATTGTTCCGCTTCTTCCCTTCTCGCTAGTGGTAGTCGGCGCGGGGGCTCTTTGGCAGAATGTCGTTGTCGGTAGTAACCTTGTATGCAGGTCCTATGATTTGGGTATCTAGGTCCGCGTTGATCACCAGACTATTAGCTTTTAACTCGATTGGTTCCTGTCCTAGATTAGTTACCGGTGCGGTAACGCTCCCATGGTCTGACTGGCAAAGGCTTGGTAGCAGCCAAAGGTCAGGCGTCGTATTTTTTGGCGAAAGGAAAACCGTTATATTGTTTCCCAGAAATGCATTGCCAAAGGGGATGAAGCAAGTTGAACCGGCAGGAATGGTGAAGTCGTATACGCCCTTCACACTGATGCGTGATTCCTGATCTTGCAGTGCTATATGCTCGTTTCCTATCTTGAGACTTTCTAAATCAATTGTGCATTTGTGACCTGCCAAAAAATCCATTCCCAAGATACAGTCATCAAAAATCTCAGCTACATAAAATGAATGAGTGGTCTTGAAGCACTTGATGGCTACCGTTAGCTTTATCATTCCTTTTACCTGACTTGTTTTCCCGGTAACATTCCTGAGATAAGTCAAGCATGGCTGAAGACAAGATCGACTACTCGTGTGCTTCCAGACCCGCTCGTGTAACACTGAATGTGTCGCCCTGAACTAGTCATCATACTACTTAAAACCCCCCCGATTCTCCCTGATATTTTAATTGTATCGGTGGCGGTACTTTGGATTATGGTGATGAACGGTGGAGTTGGTAAAGTCGAAGTTTGTGGTTGGGTTACGTTAATTGTGTCTTCCGATGAAATTATGGTTGGTGTGGCTTTGATAGTGGGTGTTGTATGAACAATTGCTTTGGCGTAGATTGTGGAGTTTGGATTGATGGTCGGAGCGTTGTTGATATCAGGTGAAATGTTGGGGGCCGATTTGTTGTTAATGGTGGATGTGGTGTCCATATTATATTTGATGCTGGTTGTTGCTGTGACTCTATCAACGGTATTTAAGCTCCTCTCGAGATTTGAGGGTGTATACTTGACATGAGCCATATGTAGAAATGCATCTCCATGACTGCCATTGCAGGTAATGAAACCAAATTTGTGTTGCGCATCAAACCATCTAATCGTTCCTTGAATGTGATGCCGAATAATGCGCCGTGTTACTGTATGACGGGCATAATCATCTTCAGCACTTGCTGGGGCTCTCCTTTCTGAATGAGCTAGCTTTTGCCCCCTCAGGCTAGCTCGTTGGCATTTCCCGAACTCTGATGACTAGATGTGATTTCATTTCGTCCAATTGCTCCTGTAGACCTTCCTCCCCTACCTCTCGGCTGATTTCTGTAAAAAGGAGACGCGGTAGCTACTCGAATGTGCCTCTTGGCTATTCTTGTTGCTCTGTGGTTGGCTTCTATTCTTATGGCTGTCTGCAAAGCTTGTTGTAGTGTGGCTGGGTCTGAATCCCGAACTTTCTCCTGTATGTCTATGTCTGCAATGCCGTCTAGAAATTGCTCAAGCGCAATGCGGACCTTGGCACCTTCGGGACAATCACAAAATATCAGCCGTGTTAGTCTCTGTAGATCATTCGCGATCTCTGCAAAATTCTCTCCGTTCCTCTGGGCCCTAGTTCGTAGTTGGATGTGGTTTACAGATTGCTGATGTTCGACGCTAAATCGGGATCTTAAGGCTTTACTTACCTCCTCAAATGATTCGCGAGTTTCCGGGCTTAAGGTCTCATAGTAAGTCAATGCGGTACCGCTTAAATAGGCAGCAAGACAAATGGCTTTCAATTCGCTGGTCCAACCGTTGGCTTGGGAGACAGCGTTGAAGTGAACCTCGTATCGGGTCCAAATGACTTTACCGTCATACTCCGTCGGTGGTATAGCCAGCCTGTGTGAGGTACATGCTTGAGCCTCCGTTGGTTTTGGGGGTGGCAGCTGTAAAGTATTCGCACCAGATTGTCGCCGATTCGAGTCATTACTGTTTGTTAGTGTCACAAAACGGATCTTCTTTGAATCTTTTGCGTGGTTTCCAAGCTTATCAGTTGCTCCGGACACAGACTCGGGTGTAAGTAAAGTTAAATTCGCGGTAGGTGATTCCGAAACAGGCTCGTCAGCTTCTTGCCGATCGTCGGTACTTTCACAAACTTTCTCCACAAAGGTAGAAGCACCCATAATGGTCATCTCACTAACCTGTTTACGGAGCGCCGAGAAATCCTCTCGAAAACTCACATTTTCTTCACGTATTTCTCTCATTCCATTTTTCAGATCCGATACATCTTGAGCTTGTTTCCGAATTTCTACCGTCAACTCCTTTAGTGAGGCAGCATGAGCCTCTATGCTCTCAAGAATTCGTTCTAATTTCTCGTCGGCCATCACCCTGCCGTGTTTTATTTCCAAATCAATGAAGCACACTTAGGAATTAATGAAAGTTCATACAACCTAGAACCATCAGAAGCTTCTAGGGGGTAAAATCAAAGGGCACTTCACCTTCGTTCAGTAATACCTTGTAACTTGCTTATCTTTGTTATTGCGTGGTTCTCTAATAAATTGAATTACTCTATGGCGAATTATTAAAGGTCTCTTAGCTAAAATGCCGTTTTCCTACTTCAATGGGATCACTTAAACGTGTGTCGTGAACTTAAGCAACGCAATGAGATTGCGTTAGTGTTATGAAGATCTCATTTACCATAAATTATTAAAATCTGCTGATAATGTAAGGAGGGAGTTGTCCGCAGTTATGCCTAAACTCAATCGGGAAAGGACAAGTACCGGTAAACGTAAACGTCGAAAATTTATTATATCGATATCGCGAAAGCTTTATTCCAACGTTTCCTTATGAAAGTGCCTTACTTAGAGAGGGCTGGGCCTTATTTAACAATTGTGGATAATCAAAGTTTTCAGTTACCTTCATCAACGTGTTTGAATGCTAGACCTGGCTGGGTCTTCAATAATGAATTCGTGTTGACACGAAGGATTATATTCGAATCGTAACGAATATTAAGCCTGAATTGTTACTGTAACTTGCACCACAATATTGTGATTCGCACACATTCGATGTGGCAATCGACGGCAATTGGAAAGGAAGGCCGGTTGGGATCAATGCAGTGTCACAGTACTAATAATAGTAATAATAATAAAGACATAAAAACAAAGCATTTGTTCTTCGTGCCTATATGAACCCGTAGTACACTTACTTAACTAAGAATATAATAAAAATTTCGAAAATAGGTAAGGCACGTAAGGAGAATATTGTTATTTTGACCCCGGGGGTCACAGGAGTTTGCCCCAAGTATCAAAATTCTATTCTTTATTCCACGATGTATAAACCATTACTCCAAATATGTCTAATCTTTTCTCGCTTAAAAGCTCGTATGAAAGCCAGTCCAACAAATGCAGGAAATTCAAAACAAAACGAAACCAACGAATAAGTTCGTAAACAAAAATCTAGAAATTATCACATATACTAGACAATCTAGAACTTACTTTACGTTCCGTATCGTCTATTATCAAATATGGAACTCTTCAAGAGTTTTTCTATTTCAGCAATTGCGGACACAAAATATAGAACAACTTCCAGCTATTGGGACTCTATTACTAAAGTTCAGGAAACACGAAAATACGTAATAATTATCAACAAATTGCGATTTGCCACGGTTGTAAAAGTAATCCACTATTCTCTCTTTTAATTCGGCAGACAGCTCTTTATCTAATTTAAATTGATTTGATAGAAATTCGTATGCCTCTCCCAACTTAGTTAAGGATTATTATCTTTAACTTGTGCCAACTTGAATTTTATGCAAATTGAATTGAGGATGCTAAATTCAACCAATGATTTGTACTAAAATGAACTAAAAAAAACACGTCCAACCTCTGCCTACACGTAATTAGAAGATGTTGCCTTACTTGGGCAGGGCCTCCTTAATTACATTGTTTGCGTACTTTGAAGCTTAACGTTAGACCAAAAGTAAGAAAAATACCTGCATAAGTACCGCTGAAATCAAAGCAACTTTTGCACTAATTATTTACTCGGACAGCACAATTAAAATATTTCCGAGCTCCATAGCAAATTAGTTGCAATATTTAAGACGAGTTGGTAACCGCCACTTGTCTTCTGAGAAAGAACGAACATTTCTAACCTCAACGCACTTTGGTTACCACGTGTCGGTACCCTACTTAACTCGGGTTCTCGGTTATAGGTTAGGTGCAATTTGAATGTAGGTAGCAAAAATGTGATATCTAGGTTATATGAAATTTTAGGATAGGTAGCTAAAAATGTGATATCTAGGTTATTTAAATATAAATGTTATATCTAGGTAGAAAAAATTTTATATATTGGATATTTAGAAATAGAGAAATAAATTTTATATTTAGGTAGCTAAATTTTGTATAGAGGCTATTTAGAAATAGAAAAATGAATTTTATATTTAGGTAGCTAAGTATCATATGAAAGTTATATCTAGGTAGCTAAATTTTTACGTAGATGGTCAGTGCTTAATCGCTGTGTAGTATGAGCCACCACGGGCCCGTTGACGAGTCTCCTCTTCTTATTGTCAGAGGATGCAAGGGGGTCCCTTTTACGGGATTGAAGTACCCCACATCTGACACCAATGTTATCGTTTTTTCGCTTCTTCTTCCTCGATTACGGCTGCTTGCCTTCCACGTTACAGCCTTTGCTGCTTCTTCCTGGCCGAGCGGTTGCCAATTGAGTGGCTCCGGGTTTGGACACCCCAATTAGGTTCCAGCGGAGTAAAGTTTTGTAGAAGGAAATCAATTTACCTCGGTTAGCAAGATAGCAATTAGCGTCACCAGACGGCGGTTAACCTCCCAAAATCCAGGGCTCTTCTGTTTGGGACTTCGTCAGAGGTTCTATTACACACCAAAAAGAATTCTCCTTTCGTCAAAAAAAAAAAAAAAAACAAAACGTTTCGCACAACGTTATAACTTTTATTATAATAATTATGGCGTTTTATAATTTTTTCTCTTATAAGCTTTTTACTTCCTTTTACTACCAAAAACAGGTTAGCTTGGCGTGCACTCTAGACAGAAGAGAAAAAAAACGCTAGAGCGAGAGAAAAGAAAAACTAGCTTACAAGCTTCTTTTAGTTACGTTACCTACTTCACACTGACTATCTGCGCCCTCTCTTCTTAAGATTTAACATTTTTTTTCGTACAGCGCGGTACTAAATTCTACCTTAACTAGTTTTTTCTTCTAAGTACTCTTAAGATAATTTTTACAATTATTTATTCAGTTCGGTAATAAACTCTATTAATAACATTTCATTTTAGGTATTTAATTCCTAGCATTATTTATTTTTTCTTTATTTCTAGTATTATCCTAATGTTTTCCCAATTTCGTCTTAGATATTTCATTTCTAGCGTTATTTATTTTTCTTTATTCTAGTATTATTCTAATGGTTTCTCAATTTCATTCTAGATACTTCATTTCTAGCGTTATTTATTGTTCTTTTATTTCTAGTATTATTCTAGTGGTTTCTCAATTTCATTTTAGATACCTCATTTCTAGCATTACTTATTTTGATTCATTTCAGGCGCTTTATTGCTAAGGTTAGGTATGGCCACGCGTTCTCGAGACTATAAAAATCTTATTTTTGGTCATAACTCAGTAAATGTCAACCCCATTCATTGGCTTCTCGAACGCCCTACATTCGTCAGTCTGCCTTAACATTCGATGGATGGTCGAAATTTTCGACGGGATTGTACCGATAGACTTGGGTCGAGTCCTTACTTGGATTAGTTGTCATTATTATCTGACGTCTGTTCTCCACATGGAACAGCTGATCGACTGGGATGTCAAGTGAAATGACTTGGTTTTTGTAAGAAGAAACTGTTCGTAATGTAATGAACTCGATTTTGAGGAATTTTAACTGCTCCAAAATTGCAGATCCACAAGTAGTAGAATCTAGAGCATGTCAACTACCTGTAGGCACAAATTCAATCATTGATGGACAAAGAGTTTCACCTCATAGAACGGTCTTATCGGCTTCTAGCGCGTACCTCTCGGCAATGTTTATGGGTTCACTGCGAGTGACAAAACAAGAGGAAGTTACTCTGGGGAAAGTACATGGCGAAGCTCTTCAAATTCTTGTTTAGTATTGTTTTGTTACACAGGTTTTATTGAATTACGAGAGGATACAGTTGAAACTCTACAACTACTTGTTTGCTTCAATTAAATGCTGTCGTCACTGCTTGCTGTAATTTCTTAGCAAGGCAATTGCATCCTTCCAACTGTCTGGGCTTCGCATTTTTTGCTGAACAACAAAGCTGTCTCTTGCATCATTTCATAGAAAGCAAATTTAAAGACGACAGTTCACATACCATTGGCGTTGAATTGGGATCTAGAATTGTCAGCGTTGACGGTAAATCAGTTAAATTACAAGTTTGGGATACCGCAAGTCAAGAACGTTTTCGTTCTGTTACTTGATCATATTATCGAGGAGCAGCTGGTGCTGTTTTAGTTTACGACATAACGTCTCGCGATTCATTCAATGCTCTTTCCAATTGGCTATTTAATTGGAACATGCATTGCATATTTTGTAGTTGTTGGAGACTTATTACCCCAATTAGCTGCCCAAGTATTAAATATTACTGAGAATGATAGACTCCGAGCATGGGTGACGGTCACTGTAACTATTTTATGCATAATTCCTCTTGGAATGTTGGAAAATGTGGATAGCCTAGCAGTTGTTTGCACTATCCCTATAGGATTTTACCTGTGTTTAGTTGTGAAAGTAGTTGCTGAATCAAAGTCGTGTATAGTAGCAAATCATTGGATGCATAGTATTGAATAATGGAAACCTTCTGGGACTTTACAATGTCTCCCTATATTTGGTATGGCGCTATCTTGTCAAATGCAATTATTTGAGGTATTTGAAACTGTTACGAATGCTTCATTGGAGAAGATGAACCAAATCGTTAAATCAGCGACTGATTTGTATGTGGGTTATATCTTCATGGTAGTTTTTGGCTATTTAGCGTTTTGTACTCAATCTTTTGCAGGAAGCAAACTGGTTAATTTTTCACCACCTTTAGTAAGCGACGCCATTAAGGTGGGCTTCGTTTTGTCTGTCGCCTTCAGTTTCCCACTCGTGATATTTCCATGCAGGGCTAGCATTTATTCCCTATTGTACAGAAGAGGCACAGAAACGGACAAGGGAATTAAATAAAGCAGAAGTGGAACTGAAAAAGACAAAGGAGTTCCTCCATTCCTCCATTACAGATCAAGGAGATGATATCCACTGCTGTCTTGGTGTTAATGGTACGAATGTTGTCCTGTTATTAATTATTTCACGAATACTACCACACTCTTACGTCAATCAGCTACATTTCAACCTAGCCTTCAATTTCCAGACAATCTGGATTTATTCAAAGGAAAAAAAAGACGACCAAATGACCAACAATAAAAATGAGCATTACGACGAATGGCTGTGTATACAAAAAGAATTAAATCTAATAACTGCGAAAAAAAACTTGATTCTGATGCTATCCTAGCTACAAATCATAATCAGTGCGAAGACAGTGGTCCTGATAATTCAATAAATCATCATAAATTATCATCGGTCGAAAGCAATTTTCTGAAATTGTTGTGCCGAACACGTCTAATGCAAAGGAACCACAACAATTGGTCACGAGTAATATGCATTTATCGGAGCTTTTTAATCCAGATTCAATAAGAAGCAAATTAGTGCAGTCACGATTTGAAGCGATGTTTGGTGAATCTCCTCTTGAGAAGCAAAATAGATATATGGAAACACGTTCGGAGGAGTTCCTTCAAGAAAATTCCACATCTGGAAATTGTATGCATACCAATTCAATGGTTACTCTCTATGGGGTAAGTTGTTTTGTAACAATATATATATATATACACAAAGTTATAGATTAATGTGACAATTCATATATATATATATAGCACCACTTACATAACAACTGCTACAAGAACAGCCTACCATACAGACAACACGTCCAGTAAGGCCAGAAACTCGGCTTCCGACCATTCAAATATCAAAATTTGATGGCAACTACAAATCATGGCATACATTCCATGATTTGTTCAATTCATTAATCCACAAGGTTCCTAATTTATCGAAAGATCAAAAACTGCATTACCTCAAACTCAGCGTTTCTGGGGAAGCAGAACGCTTCCTACGAAAATTTGAGGTAATCGAAACTAACTATATAAAAGCCTGGGAATTATTACAAAAGGGATTCGATAATAAGAGAGTCTTAGTGAACGCCCACTTGAAATCTCTGCTTAGTCAAGCACCAATTAAAATTGAATCTGCTCACGCCATTCGCTCTCTTCTAGACCAGACAGAAGAGAGCCTACATGAATTAAAATATTTAGGCTTACCAGTTGAGCACTGGGACGCCATTCTTATATATCTGTCCGACTTTCTAGATACACGATTTCGTACTTTAGAAGCTCTCCAAGAATGTCAGGAACATTCAATCAATGAGGCTCGCATTCGTCCTCGAGAACGCCGTAGGGGATACCAAGCTACAAATCCACGCACCACTGCAATTCAAAGGGGCCATACACATAAAACTGCACACACGTTTCTAAATAAATCGCACACGTGTACAATGTGCAAACAGAATCACACTCTGTTTCATTGTGCTACATTTAGGAAACTATCCCCAAAGGAGAGATTGAAATTTATCCAATGCAATAGGTTATGCAAAAACTGCCTGGCCTCAGGACATAACCCCAATGGATGCCCAAGTCAAAAAGCATGTCTCCAGTGTCAAAAAAGACACAGCACTCTCTTTCAGTTAAACTTAACCGAAACCGAAGAAAGCCGTACTACGCAGAATCAAGGGCAAGCTGATATAAATCCTAATGAACCTAGTGGCAGCAATGAGCCAGCCAAATCATTCTTTTCGACCAACGTCAGTCGAGCATTACTATTCACTGCGTTAGTTAACATTTATGGTTCAAACGGAAAAGCTTACACGATGAGAGCATTAATAGACTCAGGCTCTCAAGTGTCTTTCATCACAAAGGCCACAAGTAAACGTTTGAGATTACAAACAAATCCAACACATGTCAGGGTCACAGGATTGGGGAAGACACAAACAGCCCACGTTAACACACAAGCAACATTCAAACTGAGATCACTCCATACAAACTTCGAAACTAGTGTAAAGGCACTACTACTAAAAAATATTACGGATTTCGTTCCTGCTGACACAATAGATATAAGAAATCTGCACTGCATACAACATCTGCAACTCGCCGATCCAAGGTACCACACCCAGGGCCAGATTGACATATTATTAGGAGCAGACATTTACGCCGAGATTATTGAGAATGGAATCATAAAGGGCGCACCTGGAGAGGCCATCGCTCAATATACACACTTAGGATGGATTCTAATGGCAAGAACTAAGACCCAGAGTAAAGGCAGTAGTGTAGAAACCTCACCGTGCAAATTAGCCCAGACTGTTAACTGGAAACACAGCTCAAACGAGGAATTATGTGAAAGAATATCTACCAAATCACACAAGCGCTTAAGTAAGGGTCATTACCAAGTAATGCTACCTTTCAGAATGCAAGATGGACCAGAGCTTGGTCAATCACGTGAGATGGCCTAAAACAATTTCTTCAATTATAAAAACGTTTCAAAAAACAGGCGGAGCTACATGCACAATACAAAAAATGCATGCAGGAATACTAACAGCTAGGACACATGAAAGAAGTAAAACCAACCTCAGTAGAACATACTAAAATGGAACAAGTAGGGCAGTACTACAAGCCACATCACGTAGTAACCAAAGAAAGTTCCACAACCAAGTTGAGAGTGGTGTTCAGCGCTTCTGCTAAATCGTCCAATGGAAAATCACTAAATGAGCAGATGTTAGCCGGGCCAACAATTCAACCCACTTTATTGGCAAACATTTTAATATGGCATCTGTATAAAATCGCCTTTACAGCCGACATTGAAAAGATGTACAGAATGGTCCAGATGCACCCAGACCATGCAATTTATCAGAGAATCTTATGGAGACATTCTCGAAGTGAGCCAACAAGGATTATAAACTGACAACTGTCACCTCTGGCACCACCTCAGCTCCCTACCTAGCGATCCGCACTCTACATCAACTGTCAAAAGATGAAGAGGAAAACTATCCACTCACCGCTCAAAGCTTAAAATCCGACTTTTACGTCGACGATCTTTTGACAGGAGCTCACAATGTCAAAGCTGGCTGGAAAATGGACTGCCAACCATCCGGAATTAATCAAAAACATTCCAGCTTCCGACGGAGAAACTAATTCAATTCTAGATCTATCAGAAAAGGATACCATCAAAACTCTGGGCCTTCAATGGCATCCAGCATTAGATGAATTTAGTTTCAATGTAACACCTCCAAAAGAAAGGACGGATTTCACCAAGTGAACCATCCTGGCTGAAACTGCGTCACTATTCGATGCAATAGGATGGCTGCACCAATCATAATTATCGCCAAAATATTTATCCAAACATTATGGTTGACTAAATATTCATGGGACGAAAAACTACCCAACACTACCACCACTAAATGGGATGAATTCAGGTGGAGCCTACTTGATATCAAGGCACTTAGAATACCACGATAGATAAACTAATCACTGCCACAAAAGGCCTAGGAATCCATGGATTTTGTGATGCATCAGAAAAGGCATTTGTGGTATACTTGAGAATTGTCAAAGAAAATGGTTCAATAATTACGCATTTGCTTACATCAAAAACCAGAGTCGCCCCCACAAAAACCATTTCTTACCACGACTCGAGTTATACAGAGCTGTCCTTCTTTCACGTTTAATCAACCAAATTAAAATCGACCTAAAATTAATAGACATTTACACATTCGCATGGTCAGATTCAGAAATCAATTTGTCCTGGTTTCAAAAACAACCGTCCTGCTGGAAAACATTCATTGCCGATAGAGTTGCTGAAATCCAGGAAGTTGTCCATCCACGATTCTGCCGATATGTACCACAAAATCCAATCCAGCAGTCTGCGCCACTACAGGGCTCTACCCAAAGGAACTTATTCAATCTAAGCTTTGGTGGTATGGCCCATATTGGTTACAAGAATCAACAGACAAATGGCCATAGCAACCCAGCTTATAGAAGTGCTATGAACTTAAGAATCAACCAGTCAGGGCATTGAGTTGCACAATCGAAGAAGTTAGCTGGATTACAAAATACTCTTCGTTTCCAAAACTAATGAGAATCATCGCATACTACAAAAGATTCTCCGCAAATTGCAAATCTAAAATAAGAAAAACCACATACCTCACTCATGTCGAGTTGCAAGAAGCCGAAAATACAATAATATCAATTCTACAGCAACTGTCATTTCCAAGCGAGTTTCAATGCCTTAGACAAACCGATTCCTAGAACTAGTCACATTCTCTCATTTAATCCATTTATGGACAAAAATCAACTCATTCCAGTTGGCGGTAGACTCGAAAAATCTCAACTTAATTACAATGGAACCGAATAATCATCATGTGTCTCATATCCGCATCGACCACACTCATCGATGTACTCTACGTGGAGGAACTGAACCCACCCTCAACACATTACGTAACAAATACTGGCTATTGAATGCAAGAAATACCATCCGTCAACAGATAAGAAAATGCATCCCATGCTTCAAAGCGAAGCCAGTGCCATCTACTTAAATCATGGGAAATCTTCCGGCAGCTCTAATTACACCAACTTTAATATCCGAACACACTGGAGTTGATTATGCCCGCCCTATTGACATCAAAACATCTAAATTGCGAAACGCCAAAATCGCAAAGGGTTATTTGAGAATTTTTGTATGCATGGCCACCAAGGCTATCCACATTGAAGTCGTGTCAGATTTGACGACAGCGGCATTCATCGCAGCTTTGAAGCGATTCGTCAGTCGACGAGGCTTGTGCTCCCACATATATTCCGATTGCGGCACCAACTTTTTCGGCGCCAGCAAGCAGTTATCTAGTCATTTTAAAGACGTATTAAAATAGTTTATGACAGTTCCATTGCCACAGAATTTACAAGCATCAGATGGTACTTCAATCCTACCTCAGCGCCACACTTTCGCGGATTATGGGAGGCTGGGGTCAAGGCAATAAAGACACACATGAAGCGCACCTTGCAAAATGCCATATTGACATTTGAAGAACTGTGAACCGTAACTTGCCAAATTGAAGCTTGTGTAAATTCCCGACCGCTGTCACCACTATCTAATGACCGATTTTAATCTTTTGACTCCAGGGCACTTTTTGGTCAATCAAAATTCAAAGGCTATACCAGAGCCATCTATGCCCGAGAACATGACCTCTCTTAAGCGCTGGCAGTACATCCAAAGTTTGACACAACAATTCTGGAAGCAATGGTCGAAGGAGTGCCTACAGAATTTATAATCACGAAAGATAGGGCAGACTCCGGAAAACAACATACAAATAAACGATATAGTTCTAATTCAAGACCATCACTGTCCAACCACAAAATTGCCGATGAATCGAATAATTCAAACTCACCCAGGAAATGACAATAAGGTCAGAGTAGCAGCTGTCAAAACTCCAAATAATCAAGTAATTCGACCAATTACTAAGTTATATAAGCTTCCCATATAAACAAAATAAATTAAAATAAACCAAAACACACGCTTTTTTGGGCCCACATATTCCAGCACAACATAGGAGTATTTTACTTCCATATGCCGAGACATATCATCACAGCAATTTCTATTTAAGGTTAATTGCGCATTTTCAACAGACTACAAATATTAACATAGCTAATAATATTAGACAATAAAAAACATCCTGTTTTTTACTTCTCATCAGTAAAGTGTAAAGCGTGTAAGCAACTAAAGTAAAGCCATATAAACTTAGCGAAACACTACAGCATGAAGAACTATGCACAACTTCACCTCTATCCTAAAAACATCATTAAGTCAGAAGCATATGGCGTAGAAAGTGCCGCCATTAGAAGTACAGGATTTAATTATTATTTCTTTTGTGTTTCTTTTCATTTGTTATTATTTTTCTTTTGAGCTTTTTGTTTTAAATTTCTTATATTATACCCACACAATGGATTCACTACCATCGCTTATAGATGATGTTCCCGAATTGCAAACCATTCCAATCAAGGATAAATTGCGGAGAACCGAAATACCCAGGAGACCAGCAAAATTTCAGCCTCCGTTCGAAGCAGCACCCGCGTCTAACCGCGTCCAAACACTAGCAAAGGGCCCAGGCATCAGGGTACACACAAACCTACAACTACCTCCTACTAGCACTAAGCCTCATACTGACATGAAGCTTCCCACGGGTATCAAGCCTCGTACATTCATCAGGCCTCTCATTAACATCGAGCCTCCCACAGGCATCAAGTTTCCCACAGGCATCAGGCCTCTCACAGGCACCAAAAGAAATAGGCCAGTCGAGGAATTCAGCAAGGCTCCTAGCAATGTAAAACAAGCAAGACTCAACGAGTCAGAAACAAGCCAACCATCAATCGGAAAACAGCTACCAGATAAACCACCAGCAAATCTTATTGCGGAGCCACACCTGTGGGAAAAAATCCGCCTAAACACCATTCCTTGGTTCAAAATACTGGCAGCAAAAAAATGTTTCCGAAGGGACACTGATGAAGGCAACACGCTACGCTTCATAAAAGTGTCAGACGGAAAAATTCGTATTCTCCTGCAGTTTAAAAAGCGTAAGTCAATACAAGGTTTTTTTTTAAATAAAATGGTGACAGATTTTTTAACTGAGTCAGCATGCAAATCAAGGCCAAATTTAACACATCAGAAAACAACAACGCAACTTTGTTAAAAGCTCTTTATTAAGACACCACCTTTTATTTGAGGCTAGAGGATGTTCCGTCCAGGAACAAAAAATACGTCAAAATTAAAAAATATATTCTAAAACTCACTTAAATATCCCGCCACGGTACAAGTTCACTCCAAGAGCTATTCCAGCTCAGCCCATCGCCACAATATATGCTTTAAGCATTAACAATAAGAATCTAAAACTATAAACAACACATATATTAAAACAAATTCAACAAATGGTAAAAGTCTCAGATAATTTTAAATGATTTAAAAATAATCTGAGACTTTTAAATAAAACAATACTTACGCTCGTGGAATCTATCCACCACAAGCCACAGGAGTTCGTCTAGCATTTCTGAAAATACAAAAACATTTATTATTGATAAATAAATATTAAAAGCAAAACACGTACCACCCGTAGACAGCAGGCTGCCACCAAGTCGTTTGACATCTCCAAAATGGCACGAGAAAATTATTCTCATTAGACTATGATGACGTCACTGGGTGACCAAATATATGTAAATCTCAAAGAATGACGCGGCCGTCATTGGCAGCGCCACCGACAGACATAATTCCTATTGTGTTTCTGCCTATAAATAGCGAGCTGCTGGGCCCAGAAAACACTTGCGATTTCACCAAGCCACAAGACAGATCGGTAGCTCTGACACCAGTTTAAGTCTTGATTAACCAAAACGGGCGATATTAACTCTAATTACTGCTAACTTTTTATTTCCTTTTTGCAGTTTTTTTCAGGCAGTATTGAAGCCTGACAATAGAGCAGATAAGTGAAGCTCATTTTTAATTTTTCACTTGTTCAGTACTAATTTTATCCTTATATTTCCAGGATAAATTCCAAAAAAAGGCACATCATCAGACGGAATTTCTGCATATCGCAGTGATTGTCGCCATTTAATATTTGGTTTGCTTTTTCTTTGAATTTCATTTGAATGTTGTTTTGATTTTTTATATTATTTAGATTCCTAGTTAAGTAGGATAAGCAAGTATTTCATAAGGCATAATTTGTGAATTAATAAAGAATTGACATTTAACCATAAATTTTTTTCAGTATTATCCTTTCAACCGGCACCTCCCCTTTTTATGTAAAACCCATATTGGGACTTCACAGATACCATAGAGAAATCTCAATAAAATGTACACGGTAAATAGCCAAAGAAATGGTAGTTTTTAAAATAGGATTAGGTGACTTTTGTGTGACTTTTTTTTTAAATTGCCCTCAAAGATTTTGGTACATTTTATTATTTTGAACTTAACGGAAGTTAGTATTTTTTTTTGGCGCAATGGTATGAGGTGCGGAATCAAATCTGTTTGCATTGAATGGGCCCAACATTCAACTAAATAGAAAAAAAAATCATCAAGTTATCTCATTATTCAAGTCACTATGACCAAAAATGTGTTCGAATTATTAGTTTTGTGAAAAATCAATTAAATTTCTTTGATTACTAACGTATTCCTTTTATTTAATTTCAGAGCTGCGTTGGAGTTGTTCACCTACGAGGCCACAGGACTAGGTGGAGGTAATTCATTTTCAGCCTTTTATGCCAGGTTTGCTGATCAATGGGATATAGTTGTGGCGACGCATTCGTTTCAGACCGTACAGCCGATAGTGGCTAAAACAGCTGTAAATAAATAAAATATAAAAGTACTTTGAAACATGTTGGTTGATGAGAGAAGGGAGATTAGTGAGGTATGCGATTAAATTAAAATATTGTAAAAAAACAAAAATGTAAATAGTCTTTGAAAGTTTTTCATGAGAGACAAATAAAAAAGAACAGAAAAATAAACATCTTGTAAATTATAAAAAAACCAAACGACTTATCAAAAAAAAATAAACAATTCAAACATGGAAAAATCAACGGATGCTTTCTTTGGTATTAATTTTTGGGAGATAAACTTCTCCTTCCATAGTTGGCACTCCAGTAAGTCAGCGTGGACAAAACCGCCTTGCTTGTACATTAAATATCGAGACGACCCAGTGACAGGGAAGTACCTTCGGCAGACGGCATGTATTTAATTCAGACGACGCTGGCACTAAATGTGCCATACCATACCTTGTTCCGCTACTAGAAGACATCTCTTACTGTCGTAACCTGATAATCTGGTGTCTGACGTTATCACTGAAGACAATCTGTGGTAGAAAGTCCTTCGACTTCCATCGAGTCGACATAGCTCCGATTTGGCCTACGTAACTCCATTGGTGGGGTACAAGCCAAACATTCCAGGTGCTTACAGCAGATCAGTTCTCTGCCGAAGATATTCGCTGCGCCCTAGTTTCAACTAGAACTCAAGAACAACTCTCCACTTCTCTATCGAAGTAATTAGCTGTGTTCTAGTTTCGACTAGAACTACCAACTCAAGAACAACTCTCCAGTTCTC
Organism: Dioctria linearis; assembly: GCA_963930735.1. Lineage (NCBI taxonomy): Eukaryota > Metazoa > Arthropoda > Insecta > Diptera > Asilidae > Dioctria > Dioctria linearis. Next base: position 96,214,808 of record OZ005742.1, read on the forward strand.
TATCGAAGTCATTGGCTGTGCTCTAGTTTCGGCCAGAGCTACTAACTCTAGGACGATCCTTCAGTTCTCTGCCGAAGATATTAGCTACCCTGCGGCTTCAGTCCGAGTTACTACTCATCCGAAGACGCTACTCTTATAGTCTCTATGCCGGTTAGGGGGTTCGGCATAATTAAGAAATACAATGCATCGCCCAAACAGTCATTAAGAAGAATAAATATTTTAAAAAGAAAAGTTGGAAATACTTACGTTGTTGAAGTAAAATGCTATGAAAATTATATATTTGTAAGTTGTTCCGGAAATGTTTGTTATTATTTAAAAGGCGCAAGAGGCATCTTTTAGCTTTAGATGATTTATGTTTGGAAAGGCGTCCGTTAAATGGACAATAGTAAAAAGACATTAAGACAATTTGGCCTTGAATGGTTTGAACTACCTAAAGTACAGTGATACGCAAAATTGCTAATTCATGACCCAGATTTTGGTTCCGAAGTACAAGAAAGAACAGAAAGGTCTATCAGATGAGTTAAGAGAAGTAAGAGTTTAAAGTATCTTTTTTATAATTATTGTCTTTGTTGAACTCATGTTATTTTAAAAGAAAAGCTTCTGCTTTTCATTTTATATTAAAAATATAAATAAAAATTATAATCTGATAAAAATGGCCAGAATAATTTTTATTAATTATTATTCTACAAATCAAAAGAGAATATTTAAAAACCATACAGCTCTATATCCACTTTTGCTTATCCGATCCCGGCTATTGAATCCTTAGATAGTGCGCCCGCATTTCTGAACACCCTGTATAAAAATAAGCTAATTGAGAATCGAATTCAAAAGGAAACAACAATTCGAATCAAAATCGTAAAGGCAGACCAGTAAGAAATTTTTTTGATTATAGATTTCCTTTAGCGAAGTACATAGTGACCAAAAGCCAAGTAAGAATATGCTCAGCATTTTAGAAAGTAAGGAATAGATAAAAAAAAACACGTAAAAAATATTGAAGAGATTTTGTGATATCTTTCCTTCCTTTTTGAAGTCCTGCATTTAATCAATTAAAACAGAGGCAATTAAATCCAGGCGTGAAACATAAAAAGCACACAAAGAACAAAGATTTAAAGTTTAATTACGTGGAAAGCAGTGAATGGAAGCATTCATTACTTAAAGGCGTTTGGCAAGAGTTAGCAGGTTAATAGGAAGCTCTCATTTATCATATATAGGAAATGGTTGAAAGGTCTGTGAAGTATTGGGGCGCTTTCATTAATCATCTTTTGTCCTTCCAGAAAGGAAAAATATAGTCCCTTTTATATTATGGAAAATTTAAGATATCTTTACACTCATAGCACTAATCTATTTCTGTGCCATGTCTCTGTATGTGTCTTAAAACTCATTTATATAGAAATCTGTAACGAAAATTGTCGCTATAATTTACAAGTTTTGTCTTTTTGTTTCTTGTTCACTTCATTTCATTTGGGAGCATAGGACATAGCGACTCCCTTCCAGCTGATTCTAATCTAAGTCCTCCTTTTGACCTCTGCCCAGGTATTTCACTTTCGTTTATTCATTAATAACCGTCCTTCTCTATGTATCTGTTCATTTTACTGCATTTAAATTTCCTGTGGATTCCATTTTAATTCATTACAATTAATTATTATTATAGACCTTCTAAGTACCAGTATGTGTCCTATGCACTTTCATTTTGATTTGTTTTATCTAGATCGCTGTTGATTCTAGGTATATGATTGGCCAGAAAGCCGAACTTGTGATTTATCTTAGTAAGAATATCTTGTATATAATCTTTAAGCATTTCCTTATAAAAATTTGGATGTATTAGTAGCTTGCTTTTTAACATGCCATGTTCGTTGCGCAGATTAGAAGTGATTTCACGGAGCAGTTGAATATTCTAAGTTTGATATTGGTTGTAAAACTAGGGGGTTTTGACATTGGAAAGATTCTTGCGTAATATGGTCTTGTAGTAATTATATGGTAGTTGGCTTCCGACTCTTATCAGTTGGTTTCTGACTTCTACTCTATTATAATGTTGTTGTTGTTGATGTTATTTGTCGTGCTGATTTTTATTTTTGCCGTCAATTTATTCTTAGGTCAAACTCTCATAAATTTTTAGAATATACATATGTACCTGTAAATCTTACTCTGCGTGTCGTTAAATGACAGACACAAATGCACCATTCCGATCCGGTTCTCATAATTGTCAAATTTGCTTCTATTAGGCATACATGTAATTATACAATACAAATAAGCTCAAAATAACTCGAAATGGACCGAATCGAAACGGAGATGGGGAGCAAATTTCAACTTTGACGTATAACATAACCTAGAAAAATCATATGTAAAGATATGTTTATGCCCAAAGATGGATGAAAGGGCTTTTGTTGAGGAAAAAAAAACGTGAATTATAAAAAAATGTTACATGGATGAATGTACAGCGGAAAAACAAAATGTGCCAACATTTTAAAGTCAAGTCTTCGCAACCGAGCCACTGACTTATAACAATGGACTGAGCCATTGCCATTTTCCTATCAGAAAGAATGGCACAAGTTTTATATATTTCTCTTTCGCGCTATAGCAGAGTTGGAGTTATCAATATAAAGTACCGCTTATTGAACGTTTTCTTATGCCATTTCTTGTTTTTATGTTGGCTGCAGATGCAATCACCTCAGAAAGAATAAGGTAAAGATAGTTATACCATGTTCCGTCCCTTTTGCCTACGCGCAGTATTCAGGTAAAAATAACTTTTGAAAATTAAAATCGGAATGAGCTTAATTTCTTATAAGTGATTAAAATATCACTTGGTAACAAGAAAATATATTTTTTTTAATCCGATTTTCGGGTGTCAAATTTCATCTGATTGGTTGAGTTTTACATTTTTTTTATGTAGTAAACGTTTTAAATGGTGCTCTCACGGTAATATACAGAAACATAATATTTGTGCCACATAAATTAGCTAATCGCTCAGTGCAGTGTTATAAATCAGTGAACCGAACGGAACAATTGCGCTCATTTTTCCCCTTCCGCCGAGCAGCTGGAATAGGCTGGATAAAATCGAATCGGTATAAAGGAATTGTGTTTGGCACTTAGGTCTTCTAACCGGCTTGTTAATGTTTACCTAATTCCTTTTGTTTGTGTGTTGGCTTTTCTCATTACTTAGTCTAGTTTTGCTGAATAGTAGGCGTGAGATTGTGTATATTCGGTATCGAGAATACTTTTACGTTTATACTTAACGTATGTACAGGGGAGCTTGCCATTTGGCTGACCGTTTCGCTATTCGATGCACTGCGGTCGATTTATCTATTCATCTATGTCTTCCACAACACCATTGCTGATTATGACGCGGCGTTGCCAGACCTACCTTTATCTAGTTAATTTTTGTTTTTAATTACTACTTTATAGTGCAACAACTGGATAACCATCATTTCACAACTTAGTCCTTTATTATCAAATAGGAGTTATCGATACCCATGTTGATACCTAGCAATAATAAGAATTATCTTGATTTTGATCTTATTAGTTATCGGTTAACCATTATTTATTAACTTCTTCTTTCTGGTTATGGAAAACAAATTTGATGTACGAAGTTGCTTGCAATTGCAGTTTTTGATAGCTGTAATTGTCATGCAACATGAACATGAATGTCATGGTCGCGAAGAAAGCACTAAAAAATAACAAGACCTAGAATCTGGAAAGGAAAAGAGGAATGATAAATATTTTCGTAAATCATGTAACCACGCAATTCCATTTTGCAAATTATCAAAACACATGAAAAAAAATATTTATAAAGAAATCGTGCAACAACGAATGAGATTGCTTACATAAGGATAATTTCATTCCAGAAATTATCGTGAACAACAGTGGTTTGTAAGCTGTAATCGTCCGTAAGAAAATTATCGTTAAGTTTAAAAGTCAACTTGTAGTAAAGTGCGTAAAGATTGACCCATAATTGACGTATACGAAAGTAAAGTTACTTACGTAAGGCGAGCGCACTTTAAATTAAATAGCGGTACACGAAATAATATTAAGCGTCCGGAAAGATATTTTGATTAAGTATACATATATGTCAAATTCCCGTAATTCAAGTGCTTCTTACGTACGCATCTGTTTATACTCATTTTGGGCAAGCTAACGTACGTACAATCTATTACATTAATTTCCATTTGCATTTTTTTTTGCTTTTTGCACTTTTTAAAATAGAAAAAGTTAAATGTTAAGTTAATAATCCTTACTGTGCGTTTATTTATGGTAAAAATGTTAATCGTATTTAAGTAAATTTCATAAATTTTCGTAAAGTTTTTACGTCCATTTTGGGCCAGCGTTATGATATTGTGGCACCATCTTCATTTGCCGATAATTCTACTTGCGGCAGCATCGTCGTAAACACATGAATTAATCATCTTTGACGTTTTGTGTGATGTTCGTATTTCTTAATTCTCTCGAATTCATCTTGGACCGAACATAGCGTCTAAAAGCACTGTAGCTCATAAAGTCTTTTTGTTAATTTAATATTAATAAATATTTATAGTGGTGTTATTTAAATACTCTTTATTTTATTGGCGAAATACCCACGATTGGTGACCCCAAAAATAAAAACACGCAGTAAAATTTGGGCAGTGTGCGGTTCTTAGAACACATACACGCCGCCATTACAATGCATGACGAAAATGCAAGCGGCATTGGACAGAATTTGGAAAATGCAAACACAAGTTAAGCAGGAGGAAAACTCAACTCTAAATTCTACGCAAAACGCTTCCCCGAGTCTTTTATTCATTCATTATGGATTCAGGGGTTGCCCAACCAGTGTAAGGTGTATTTTATCAGCAAGCACAGAAGTTGAGTTGACAAAGTTGGCAGGAATACCTGATCATATATTGGAACGCAGTTGTCCCTCAGAAAAAGTGGATGCTATTAACACATCCCATTTCAATTTCACACAAACATACACTGGCACGCAACAACAGATTAACAGTCTTGAACAACAACTACATAAAATAACTGCAGCGTGAAAAATTCAAACGCTGCCTACACAATCGTCACAATCAAGATCGTGTAATAGATTACGAGAATTTTCTCGCTCAGACACTTCATGTAATACTAATCGAGATGTCTGCTTCGCTGAACAAGCTCGCAGGTGCACGTAGCCTTACAGCTTCAAAATAGATCCGAAAGTATCACAAAATACTAAATAAGCTGTCTTTGTCATGACAGTTTCTCTGTAAATAGCCTCTCAATCGAACGTCGTCTTTGTATTAAAGACAAGCATTCTAATCAGCAATTTTTAATCAATTCCAGGTCATCAGTGTTTGTGGTTCCAACCTCCATAGTTGATAAAATTTTTTCTGCACACACTTATCCTTTACGCAGTAAACTCAACCGAAATCAAAACATTCGGTCAAAGTACTCTTAAACGCAACTTGGGCTTGCGTCAACAATTTTCGTAAACTCAGCAAGCAACCTAACAATAAATGGAGAAATGTTCCAGGTATTTAACTTCGACATTTCCTCCGTTTAGGATTAATCATCCTACATACAAAAATTCAAAGATACCACAAAGGACAACAGCCAAACATGCAAACCAGTGTCCACTATATGTCATCACATTACGACTACAAGTCCAGTAGTTGCTGAGCGTCCACGTCATTTAGCAGGCGACAAATTTAAAGCAGCTCGCGATGAATTTGATTTCACGTTGAAACAGGGACTCATTCGTCCTTCCAACAGCCCATGGGCATCACCACTCCATGTCGTTCAGAAGAAAACGGGAAGTTGGAGAACTTGGGGTGACTACCGCAAACTAAACGCACAAATTGTACCTGATCGATACCCGATAGCACACGTACAGGATGTTGCAGAACGTTTACATGGAAAGACCGTTTCTAGTATACTAGAATGTATACATTGGATTTGAGCCGAGCTTATCATGAAATTCCTATAGCAGAGGAAAACTTCGCCAAAACTGAAGTGATTACAAATTTTGGCCTTTTCGAGTTTGTTGTAATGCCTTTCGAACTAAGCAGTGCCACACAAACTTTCCAGAGGCTAATGGACAACATTTACAGGGACCTTGTCTATGTCTACTATTATATAGATGACATACTTATTATGTGTCAGAAACACAGCAACAGCATCGAGAAAACTTGCAAACAGTTTTACAAAGACTCCAACAGAATGGTTTAACAATCAACAACAATGACGCAAAAAAGAACGATAAACGTCCGGTTCCTTGGACTGCTGAAACAGAAACTGCGTTTGAAATGTGCAAGAAAAAACTGACTCAAGCAACCACTTAGCACATCCGACACCGAACACATCCAGCCTAGCACTCTCTGCAGATGCATCGGATGTAGCTTTCGGAGCGGATTTGGAACAAAAGGATGAAGAAGACTCCACTTGTGGTCTCCAAATATTTTCTAGAAACTTTCAAAGGCTATGGAGAAGTATAGTGTTTACGACAAGGAACTCCTGGCAATATATTCCGCTATTAAATTTTTTGGACACACGCTGGAATATTAAAGTTTTGTTATCAAAACGGACCATAAACAAATAATATTTACTTTTCAACAAATATAAGATAAAGCTTCACCCAGATAGCTTTGACATCTTCTTTTATTTCTCAGTTTTTATCGGAAATCGTGCATGTGCCTGGGAGCGAAAACGATGTTGCTGATGCGCTTTCTCGTTTGAATGCGATCAGTATGCCTTCGACGGTGGACTCTTTGGAACTACAAAATGAACAAACTAAGGACGACGAGGTGAACGATTTGCTTAATACTTCAACATCACTGCGCCTGGAGAAACTTCTCATCGATTCTTCTGCATCTGCTTACTGCCACATATCCTCAGGCGTCAACAGAGCTTACATTCCAGCGGTTTTACGTAAAAAGGTTTTCGCTAATGTTCACGGATTATCTCATTCTGGCGGGAGGACCACCTTACAACAGCTCAAACAGAAAATTGTCCGGCCCAACATGAGAAGGGATGTATTACATTGGACACGTACACGTTCCGTTTGCCAACGAGGTAAAGTGCAGAGACACCAGAAAAATCTTCGGAAAACATAACTGTAAATCAACGTTTCGAGCACATACACTTAGACGTAGTTATCATGCCGCAGGTACGTGGTTATAGATATTGTCTATCAATGATCGACAGGTTTTCACGATGGCCAGAAGTGGTCCCAATAAAGGATATAACAGCGAATACAATTGCCACCGCCTTTTACGAAAATTGGATCGCACACTACGGGACTCCAAAAACAATCACCACTCACCAGGGCTCACAGTTTGAATCTGCGCTCTTCAAAGCTTTAGCGTAACTTACAAGAGCAAAACAACACGACTCCCTATCACCAGACATCCGATTGCACCACACGCTTAAGGCAGTTTTAATGTTTCACAGCGCTTCTTGGTTAGGCATATGGCCTACAGTACTGCTACGACTAAGAACAAGCTACAAATAGGATATTCAAGCTTCAACAGCTAAGTATTTGTACGGAGCACCCTTCCGCATTCCCGGAGAATTTTTCTCCAGTCTGGAAATGAAACCTGATCCCCAAGTTTTCATCGAAAAATTCCGAGAACATATGATGGAAATCCGACCTAGAGCAACAAGTCATCATATTAAGCCAAATGCCTTCTTCCTCAAGGATCTCTACACTTGCACGCACGTTTTTGTTCGTACAGACGCTGTCAGAGCCCCATTGGAACGCCCGTATACTGGACCTCATCGAGTGATTGAAAGATTAGATGACTACGTTTTCATAATAGAAATAAATGGAAAGGAGACATTCATCTCTTTCGAGCGCATCAAGCCCGCCTTCATTAACAGAGATGACAATTCGCTAAATCAGAAATCATCAGAACAACAGTCAAGGAGTAATTTGAGTCAACTTTTACGCACTTACTCCAGAATTCGTAACGATCAAAATCAACAATTGTCGGAACAGCAATCAAGGGATATTTGGACTCAACCTTTATGCACTTACTCCAGGATTCGTAACGCGTTAAATTGTATTAACTCTTCAACACCTGACCTCGTCACTGAGGAGGGGGTAGCTGTGGCTCCATCGTTATTTGCCGATAATTCAACTTGTGGCAGCACCGTCGTAAAAACATGAATTATTCATCTTTGACGTTTTAGATTATGTTCGTACTTCTTAATTCTCTCGTTTTCATCGTGGACCGAACATAGGGTCTAAAAACATTATAGCTCTTAAAGCCTCTCTTTAAATAAATATTAATGAATATTTGTAGTGGTGTTATTTAAATACTGCAATATGCAGACTGGTAGCGTCATCTGGTTTACTTAGTTGTCGATGTGAACGATGAGTAGAGTGGGTTTGTTGCGATGAAGTCAAGAAGTTGAGTTGTGACCGTTTTGGTGAACAGTTTCTTTCCGCAATGTATATGATATAAAGTAATTTTCGAAATGTTAGCCGTGTTTTTGTTTATTATAGACTAAATTCACGAAATCGAGCAAGTTAAGAAAAGAGAAAATGAAACAAATCTTTCCTACCGTATTTAGTGGGAGTGTGTCGGTCATTTGTTAAGTTTTTCTTTCTTTCGTTTTTCCGACTTCTGCTGCATTTCCTTTGCACAATTAATTTTATTCACATATACACATTTATATATTTTCCTTCTGATGAAAGTATTTCTTTTTACTTAAGAATATATTCATGGTGTCATCAAGTCAGAAAGCATTTATACAGTTCAATTCAATTCAATTCAATTTCAATTCAATAATTTATTTAATGTATACAACAAGATATCTTTTGATTATGCATACGAGATATAAAATGGAGAGACATAAATAAAAAAGAAAAAAAAATTACAAAAATTTAAGTTATTTACATCTATGTGCTTACAATTATCAGACTAATATAAAGATGAAGAATAAGAAAAAGAAAAGAAAAAGAATAGAAAAATGAAGATATGATAAAAATCAACCTACAGTTGTCTTAGGAGCGGACTCAGCTTGTGCATTCGCGACCTCGAACCACTTCAGTGGACATTAAATGATGAACTAATTTCTCTCTGAAAATCCTCGTCGAGCCAATCGTTCTAATATCATTGGGAAGAAAGTTCCATTTACGTGCAATGTGGACAAAGTAAGAGCATTGCCCAACTAGTGTTCGGAATCGGGGTATAAGTAGGCTGAAGTGGCGGTGCGAATGCAAGAAACCCAGGTGTTCGAATAAGTACAATGGTGAACGTGTGGTTATTAGACGATGTAAAGGCTGAATTACAATGGACGCAACGGAACGCAACTGAACGGAGAGAAATGTTAAACAGGTTTTCTTTGTACGCTTTTCAAATGGAGTTGCGCACAGTGGACGGACGAAAACGCAGTCGTACGCAGCAAGTTTAATAAAATCTGAAATTAACGCAACTGAACGGATAAACATAACCTCAAATTAGCTTTGGGATTGTTTATTTTGTTCCGTCCAGGTAAGTGTGCAATAAGCATAGAAGAAATGGAAAATAATGCCCAACAAAACGCCGAAATTTGGAGGAAAATTGCCGTTCAACTTGAAAGAACCGGTAAGTAAAGGAGTAGAATTACTATCTAAATAAATTTCACAACGGATTTTTATTATTTAAGATGAAACATCTATTAAAAGGTGGAGAAGCTTGAGGGACCGATTCGTTAGAGAAAGCCGTAAATTTTCTGCCCCATCTAGGAGTGCGCGAATGGATTACGCTACTTGGGAGCTGTACGAGGGATTAACCTTCCCGAAAGATCATTTGCTACCTAGGAAGTAAGTAATGAATAAATATCGAATAAAATATCGAACAACGGTGATTTTTTCGTAGACCAGGGAAGACGACTCAAGTGGAGCGAATAATTCTCCGTTCTTAAGTGTGAACGACTCATTCTATAGCGAGCTTGATGTCTTATCTCAGGAAAGCAGTTCGTCTCAAGCAAAAAGGTCATACACTCCCACACAAAAAAAAGGACGACCGGCAGCACTGCAAATTTCACAGGGCTATTCCAAAGTGCAGTAGATGCATTCAAAAGTCCATGTAAGCCCGAAACGGATACTGCCATGCAGACATTCATGAGGGCGATGGCCACCAAATTGAAAAATTTACCTCCCATATTACAGAAAAATGCGGTTCTAAAAATTTCAGAATATGTGGTGAAATTAGAGATTGTTCACATGGGGCTTTCCGATGAAATGCCAGAATCAGTTTAATATTTTTCAATGTACCTAACGCTAATGCTGTGTCCAAAGTTATTGAGTTATTCAAGATGCATATAACAAAATTTATAACAAAATGCATGAATTAAAAAAATTAATTAATTGATTCTTGGAATGATACGCTTCCTTCGTTCAAGAAGTAATCTGCAAGTGTTCTTCGTAGCTGAAAGGTACTAACAGCTGCATTCGAAGATCGGAAGGTAATGGACTTAAATTGTTGTCGTTACCTTCAAGCTCTCTCCTCCATTCACCAGGTTGTAGGACCCCATTCTCATCCTCCCAGTCAACAAAAGTTGGTCCACAATACTGGGATCTATCATTCAGCATAATCAAATTATGCAGTGCCAATGTTGCTAAAGTTATTCGTTCAGCAATAGGTAGACTGCATTCTAAGGATTCTAAGGATTTCCAAATACGGATTCCAAAAGTCATCCACTATATCTTTATAAACGTGCTCTTTAGATTCCGATACATATATAGGTGCCAGGCTTTCCCAAATTACATTGAATGTCTACAAAAAAATTTTGTGGACTGTAGATTCTCCCATTTGGAATGACCACGCCAAAACTGATGTGAGGTGCTTTGAGATAAGAAACTAAAATTTTCAAAATTATGCTATCAATAAAAATACGATACTGAACGATTTACCTTAAGCTTACTGCCAACCGGCATTCAGGATCTTTGGATCTTTTTAATTGAAGTTTTGGTTAACCGAGATTTCAACAATGTCAACAATAATTCGTACACTGGTCTTTTCATTCTAGTTTGTTTAAAAACCTCCTCTGGATCATTTTCTTTCATGTTCCTAAAGACATCTTTGTAATACCTCGTAGCCTCTCTATTCCTATTTATTTTCCTGACCCACCATTTTCTTTTAGTCAGTTTTTTTTTCTTCTCGTCAATTTCTAATATTTTACACATTATAAAGAGCAAATTCAACATGAAAAAAAGTTTTTTTATTTTATCCAAATTTGTTTATAAATTTTGGGTCAAACGTCACTGTCAATTTCAATTAACCATGCGTCCATTGTAAGCAGCTAACCTTGACGTCCGTTTTACTGCGTAAATTTGAAATTTCTCTCCGTTCAGTTGCGTTCCGTTGCATCCATTGTAATTCAGCCTTAAGAAACTTAGCGCAGTGACATCACGATAAGCATTCAACGAACACCCTAGAACTGAGGGCATATATTGTGATACATGCTCAAAGCGACGTAGTCCATAAACAAAACGCACACAATCGTTGAATGCTACATTAAGCTTACAATTACAGGCTGCATCGAGGGAAGAGAAGATAGTGCTGCAGTAAACAAAATGAGGGACAAGCAGAGCCTTGACCAGTTTGAGTCGCAGACCAACTGACAATAACCTCCCTGAGAGCCATAACCTGCGGAGGCCACCATAGATTTTTCGGACTATGCTATGAACTTGAGCGCAGCAAGTTAGTTAGCTGTTAAGTGCAACTCCAAGGCTAGTAACCTTTTCGGAGAAAGGTATTATCTCATTATTCAGTAGTATGGGAGGCAATAACTCCGTGTCTAGTACCCCACTATAGAAGGCTATGCAGGTCGACTTCTTCGGATTGAGCAAGAGCCGGTTAGATTCAGCCCAAGCGGATATTCGATTTAGATCGCCATTAATGCGAGCAACACAGTCCTCCTGCAATCCAATAGGTCTAGACAGATTGAGCAGCACGTCATCAGCATATATGTATATGCAAATTCGCATCCATTACCACATGCGAAAGATCATTTATAAACAATGTAAAGAGTAGAGGACCTATAATGGATCCTTGCAAAACTCTAGAATTGATGGGAGGGAAGTTGGATTTAACTCCATCAACTAGGACTTGTTGGAAGCGATTGGACAAAAACTCGCTGATCATTCTAATTGCAGTTCGGGAGAAAAAGAATTTATCATGTAACTTGTATAGAAGAAGTGTGTGGTCAACGCTGTCGAAGATTTTACCAGACTTCCAACTGAAGAGCATGTCATTCCGATCGATAAAATTAATTATTTGCGTGGCCATTAACTTCTCCAAAACTTTCGCTAGGAAGCATAGTATACTTATAGGACGAAAGTCGCTCGGACCGTTAGGAGCAGAGTTCTTTGCCAGTGGTAATACTACCGAATTTTTCCACTTACGAGGAAATTGAGAGTACGTGAGGCAAGAATTGTATATGTATAGCAGAGAGCTACATATAACTGGAAGGAGAAGCTTAATAAATCTAGGTGGGATACTATCATCACCAGTGGCATCAGATTTGATACCTTCAATGGCCTCTAACATCTCAGAAACTGTTACACATCGGAAGCTGAAGTTTACTGATTGTTCTACAAGGTTTAAAGGAGCTGCATGAGCAACTATTGGAGGAGCGAGCGTAGACGTTATGAAAAAATTATTAAGAGCGTTTGGATCTATGCAACACGTTGATTTATCGCTACCATGAATACCCCATTTACGCAGATTAGACCATAGACAGTTGCTTACAAATCGACGGCTGTTAAACCACAGTTTCATTGGTCAAGTGTTCAAGTCAAAAAATCAAAGCATTTACAGTTGTTCGCATATTGAATGCTGATAAATCGGTATATGAAGCCAATAAATCTGTGCATGACACCTATTGATTTTTGTGTGAAGGGAGTGAACAAGACTCCGATTTATTAATAACACTGTTAATAACAGAAACAATGTGTAATCATCTAAGCTCGATTTATTTTCGTCCTTTCACCTGTTTATTTGAATGTTTATGTATATATGTATGCATCGCATTATCATCTGAATACTTTATGGAGATGTCTCATCTGCAAGAGAATAGAAAATATGGGTTTGAGTATAACCAAACTTTTACAATTGATCCACCATTCACTTATAATAACGGCATAGTTCATCGTTATTGTACAAATAGGTCAGCACCAGATTCATTCAACAACAGCGGGATGAGTCAATGCTATTCTAATTAAGATAATGCCCTGCGAGTTCGTGTACGGACCACGTTCATTTAATGATAGCGGCATAAGTTAACGCTTTTTGTCAAGCAGTATCGAGTACGGAACAGTGTTGCAACTTTACTCGGGAACAATTTTTTTTCATAGCAAACGTGCAGTTGTATCTTTGCTAGATTTCCTTTTAAACACATGGCTCTTCGTATGGGGTTTTAAATAAGTAACTCCACTTTTCCTTTGTAGAAAAACAACTTTTAGTTTACTTTACTTTCACTTCCACAACTTCACTGAAATTTCTTTAATTACAATGTACAGAATGCTATGTTACTAGTCTTGAAATTAATTACTTTACACTTGATTTTCACTGAAAAAACACTGGAGGCCATAACTTGGGTTGGGGGATCTCCAGAGTGAACTAAAGCACACTTCTCTTACAGGGCTTCACTTCAACAGCCTCGTTCAACGAACCTAAAAGAAAAGGGAAACCAATATATCATCTTACCTGCACCTAGAGTGTGCCACAAGTGCAAAGGTCCCTCGATGACCTAAAAAGGAAAGGAAAAGAATTAGAAATTTTCAACAAAATTTAAAAATTTGATTAAAAACGTGATTAAAATGAAAACAAACATTGAATTAAAAAGAACAAATATAATAATAAAATCCATCAAAAATGTACATGCTAGTCTTTCATTACATGTAAACAAAAACAGTCGGTGTTGAAAAATTTGTAAAATTGTTATTGGAAAGCAATTAAGAAGAATAGATAATTGAATCGGAAAAATATTTTAAAAACTGGAAAAGTAATAAAAAGTTCAACAGAAGTGCAAAAAAGATTGTGTTAATAAAAATGGATTATATTAAACCGGAACAATTGGGTTTGGATGGTAACCTGAAGGAAAATTGGAAAAAATATATAAGGCACTTCATAGTATATTCAACAGCAACAAAAACAGACAAGGAAACTGGAGATATACAGGTGGCGAGGTTTCTTATTTGTGCTGGATATGAAGCTATTGAGCTATTTAATACTTTTGATATGGCTGAAGATGAGAGGAAGAAATTCGACTCATTAGTAGCTACATTCGAGGAATACTGTATTCCTCGAACAAACATAATTTACGAAAGATACAAATTTTACATGAGGAACCAAAAGGAAGGTGAACCGTTTGACCATTTTCTAAAAGATATTTCATCTTTAGTTGAAAGTTGTGACTTTGGCAATTCCAAGGATAATATGCTAAGCGATAGAATAGTAATCGGACTAGCGGATTGTAACATACAGATGCAGCTGCTTAAAGTAAGTGATTTGACCTTGGATAGGGCGATTGAGACTTGCAGAATAGCTGAAATTTCTGGGGCACAAAGTAAATCAATTCGAAATGAAGCAGGTACTTCTAAATCAACGGTATATGCATTACAGAATAAAAACGGAAGTATCAAATATATATATATCTAATAAATTTAAGAGATTACACTTACAAAATAAAAATTCTTATTTTAGCAATCAGAGAAAAATAATGTAAAGGGAAATGCACCATGGATGAGCGGAAATATAATAAAAAACAGAAAGCAATTGGAATATTCGAGATGTCACTATTGTAGTGGTACACACATGAAAGGAAAATGTCCCGCTTATGGCAAAAATGCAATGTATGTCATAAAATGAATCATTTTGGAGCTGCTTGCAAAAAAAGTAATCAGGTAAATGATATGTATTGTGAAAATTCTGGTGATACTTCTAGTGAAAGTCAGTTATATGATAATGCGCTGTATAGTGATATTGACATAAATAGTATATCGTCATGTTGGACTCAGAAACTTTTAGTGCAAAATTTCTTTGTTGAATTTAAATTGGATAGTGGATCTCAAGTCAATATTCTTCCCAAAGTAATTCTTAAAAATTTTCATCCACGCCCAAAAATCGAACCCTGTAATGTAAAATTAGAAGCCTACGGTGGATTTAGATTATCAGTGCTACGACAAATTAGATGTAAGGTAAAGCATAAAGATGATTACGTGATATCCTTCATAGTAGTGAATGCAAAAATGCAACCGCTACTAGGATTAGATTCTTTCTTGCATACATATAGGCTTATTTGCGCGCATGGATTTTATTCACGATGATGAAACTAAAGAATTTATGAAACTGTATGAAGATGTTTTCACTGGTACTGGTTGATTTCCGGATAAATGTAGGATTGCAGTGAATGAGTTTGCGCAGCCCATTAGTAAACCCCAAGGCGTATACCATTAAATTTGAGACATAAGGTAAAATCTGCCCTTAGTCAAATTTGATAATTGCAGGTGAATCAAAAGCAGAATATGATAAAAATGTAGAATCAGTTCTTCAACGAGCTCAAAGTCTCAATATAAAATTTAACCCTTCAAAAGTTCGGTTTAGGAGAAATAAGGTAAAATATTTAGGACATATATTCTCCACTGAAGGTATGGCTCCAGAAGAGCAAAGAGCAAAGCTATTAAGAATATGAAGATACCTGCATCGAAAAAGGAATTGCAAAGAATTTTGGGCACTATTAATTATTTGCGCTCTTTTATACCTCATTTTGCAGAGCTAAACGCTCCTCTTAGGGAACTTTTGAAAAAATCAATTGAGTTTGTGTGGACAAACAAGCATACAGAAACATTAAATAAAATAAAAGAAGCAATTTCATGGTCGAATACCTGACGTACTTTTGATCCAAAATCTTCCGTAGTCGTTCAAGCGGACGCTTCTAAATATGGATTGGAAGGGATAACAGAAGCATAACAAGTCGTTGTCAAACTTGTAAAAAATTTAGGTCAGCGAATCTTAAGCATGAACTCTTGCCACATTCTATCCCAAATAGACCATATCAAAAACAACTAGCTACAAACATTTTGAATAAAAAGGAAAAACATTTATTGTATTTATAGATTATTTTTCTAGATTGATTTTAGAGAAACGATGAGAAAAACGTCTTACCATGTAACAAAGGTTTTCAAAGTAATATTTTCTGTTCATGGTATCCCTGAAGAGGTTCTATGTGACAAGCAACCTTTTAATTATGCATGTCAAAACTTTGCCAAAATGTGGCAATTTAAATTCACGTACACTAGCCCCCGTTATCCAAAATCCAATGGTTTAGCTGAAAAGGATGTGCATATAATAAAAACCATGCTTAAAAAATGTGATGTCGCTAATGAAGATATATCACTATCCTTATTGGAATATCGAACAACAACTTTTCCAAGAATTGGTTACTCACCCTCTCAACTACTGATGAGTAGATTATTGAGAACCAAACATCCAGTAAAGAAATCACTTCTGGATCCTATTGTAGTTGTATCAGATGAAAAACGAAAAATAGAAAAAAGCCAAAATTGACCAAAAGATATTCTATGATCGAAATGCTAGGCTTAAAGAATTAAACTTAAGAGTAGGTGAGTATGTAGTATATGGAAAAGAAAATAGAGGGGAACCTGCAGTTGTAGAAGCTAAAGCTGATACACCTCGATCCCTTATAACAAGAAATGAACAAAACCAAATATTGCGAAGGAATTCACATCATATGAGACGATCCTTTCATCCACCTGAGATAAGAATTCCAAATACATTCCCTGTTTCAGTTTCTAATCCACCACCTAATACAAGTCCACAGTCTCCAATTCAAAATCAACAGGAAGATAATATAAGAAACAGTCAGCAACAGCCAAGCTAAACAGTTAGCAACAGCCAAGCTTAGCAGCACCGTTTCAACATAATAGCAGTTATAAGACCAGATATGGTAGTACTGTAAAACAGCCAGATTAGATCTTCTAAATAAAATAAATAATAATACAATATAAAAACAAGAAGTTGCTAAGTGATTCATAATAATAATAATAGAATAAAAAAAAAAACATCTTGAGTATTCCTATTATCAAAAAAAAAAAAATTATTTTAAAAATAATTACTTTGAAAAAGGGGGGTGTTGTAATGGCATACTCATACATTGATGAATTAGAATTATACCCACTCATCCATCAGACATCTCATTGTCTATTAGATTTACGACACAGCTGAATTCGTGTATATTTTAAAGTCAAAACACGAAATCCGTCAAAACCCGATTTTACTAGGAAATTCTAGTTCTAACAAAGCGCTCTCGGTAATTCTCTTAGTAAAATCTAGAACTGACTGGTTGCTATTAGTAAATTTGCGTTACAATTGAATTCTCTCGCCATTAAACCTTGATGTTTACTAAGGATGTGTGTAATTCATAAAGATAAGTCAACTACCTTTTAAAATAATATGTAACTTTCGCAATTTCCTTTGTTATTCTTAAATTTGCTATTTTACCAAGTTCCCACAATTTCTGCTCTTCAGCAGTTTTTTTCAGACAGTAACACGATAATTAAAAGAAGGTCAAGAAGTAAATGAAAGAAAAACTGATCAAGTTAGGCAGTTAATTTTTAATCGTTAACCATAGTAGAAGCAAAGTTAATTCGTGAATAAATTTTTATTAAAATCAATAATCTTGTTTTTTTTATCGTTTGGCTTACTGTGTAATTTAACTCGCGCAGATGTGTGTGTGTGTGTATGCGCGATCGGATGTGTGTGTGGCTACGTGTGCGGGGGGCGTGTGTGTCAGTGATCTATACCTCCCCCCCCACACCACCCACCTATTGCGTATACATACTGTATGTATAAATAGCCACACCCTTAATAAACATCACGGTTTAATGGCGAGAGAATTCAATTGTAACGCAAATTTACTAAGAGAAACCAGTCAGTTCTAGATTTAACTAAGAGCTACGCTAGAATTCAGTCACAACCAGAATTAACTAAATATTCTTTAGTTAATACTAGTTCTAATAAAGCGCTCTCGTTAATTCTAGTTTTAACTGTGTTATATTATTTAAAACTAGAATTACCGAGAGCGCTTTGTTAGAACTAGAATTTCCTAGTAAAATCGGGTATTGACGGATTTCGTGTTTTCACCGTAACATATACATATATAGAGTTAAGTTCAATATATAATACAGTGTCACAGCAGAAATAATTGTACATTTTTCTTAGAGATAACTGATAAAGCTGATAATATGTAAAACCAGTTGCCATCAAGACTCTGTAGAATAAAGTCAGTAGAGTAAGCAAAGTTGTTGTTTTTAAATCAGAACATTCCTTTAAAATACCACAGAAACATACAAAGAAGCAGGAAATTATGAATAATTTTCTGCCATAACATGCACATAACACAAAATAAACATACGAGGGACAATCAACCATGCAAATAAAAGTACATGCAGAAGACTGGTGGACATTTCAGGTGAGAAAACACCCAAAACAAAGCTTACCTACACAGTTGTCCACCAATCTCAAAAACATAGAAAACCACAATAACTCCATAGCATTTTCATAAATATCTGTACGTTATGGTCTCCCACGATGAAAAATTTGCAACACACTACACAAATTATAATTAAATTAATAAAAAGCCCCTAAAATACACTTCGCGTGCGTTTGACATTTCGAGATTTAAATACACGGCGAAACTTCCTTTTTCCATGACATTTGACATGTCATACCGAAGTAAAAACGTCGCGCGATTTTAGTGGTGCCGTTCGTTTCGCGATATTTTTCGCGCGATTCGCGTAATTCGCGATTTTTATAAATTCCATTGACACTAACGAGTGCGAAAGAGAAATATCGTGCGAGCAAGTCAAGCAGCAAAAATCATGAGAGGAATTTATTGGAATGAACCGCAAAATGGCCTGTCGATAAAGTAGATCAAATTTACAAAAAAATCAATTAAATATTTATGGGAAAGATGCCAGAAAAATGCAAAATGCATTTTGGCATATACAAATAATAATCTATAACTGTAATAAAGTTATAAAAAGGTTATATTTCGAAGATTGTACTTTATGGATAATGAAATCGGGACAACATTTTTTATATAAACCGCTTCATTACTTCATTCGCTCTCTTATTTTCATTCGAGTTGTCATATAGGAAACATATGCCAAGCATAGTTTCTTGAACTAGGAATTTCCTAGGCAATTTCCTCATCAAGGTATTAGAATATTTTGTTTCTTCGGTTTTTTTTGGACTTATAGTTTTCATCAAATTGTTTCATCGACGCCACTTATAAAATTTGCTAGTAAAAATTCTGTCACCAAATTTCGTGGCAATTTGTTAGATTCTTTTGACGGATCAGCAGCGAGATTCCAGACTTCAAAGTTTAAAGGGGTTTTTATTTCACAAATATTTGTATAGAAATCATAATTTTATTGATTTTTGTTAACCAATTTGAGGTTATGGGATATATGTCATTGCATGCCACAAGGGTATAATTACTGGTCACAAAATAACCTAAACAAATTAATCATTCATAACTAATGAAACTGCTTTTTTTTCATAATAATTTTCATAAATAAATACATTAAATTGTAATTTTATTATTTTTTGCCATTTTGTGAAATACATGCCTATATAGCATATTTTGCAAATCATGCTCAGACAAAAAAATTTAAATAGAGTAAATGTGTAAGTAAAAATTAATTTTCCTGAAGTATACAGTTAAATAGATAATGCTTGAATTAGAATACACGTAGAATGAATTAAAAAACGCACGGGTTTTGTCATTGAATTATAGAAACATATTTGAGTAATTTTACATTTGTTGAAGTAAATCAATTTTGAGTTGTGCTAAATTTAATTTTAAGTATGGAATTATTGAATTCTGTTAGGATAGTGAATTTGATAATTAAAGGTGAATGACAACCAAACGATATCTTTCAATCGCTACACACCACCATTTGATTTTCAGAACAGCGTAAATTGTGGTTTGTAAACGCAACTCAACTAATGTTAATTATAGGAATTGACTATTGACTTGGTTTATAAACGTAGACTACTATATGTCAATTACAGGAATTGACATCTAGTATAAATTAAAGTTTGTTCGGTTAAACAATTTTGGTGTTCCATGTTTGTTCATCCAGTTCATTTAGGTCATTCATTACCATTGAACATTGCATTTTGGGTATTAAAAACAATTCACAATAGTTTCGCACTGTACAGGAGTGAATCTAGTACTTTTCGATATTGCATTTGTCAAGTCAAATTCCAATACTTTGCTGCAGTTAGTCAGATTTAGTACAGTGGTTACAAGTATCAATTTATTTTCTACATTTTCACGAAACTTAATTTATATTTCGCAAAAAGTAATTTCTATTTATTTAAAGTTTTAATTGAGAATTTGAATTTAAGTATATACTCAAATATACTCAAATTTAACAATGACAGAATTAAAGGCAATGTTAAACAAGGAAAAGGCGTTAAGAAGTCGTCTACAAAAAAAATCGATAATGGGAAACAGATATTACTCGAAACACACTCAAAAGGCTATTTCGAAGCAAAGCTCTTCGAAATCAGAGGAGTGTGGATGGATTATGAACAAATCGATCAATTGATCAATGAATATATCAGTGAAAACCCTCCAAAAAGCATGCCGAAATACATCCTTGAGGAAACATTTAGTAAATTAGAGACAGAGTACTGCACATATATAGGTGAGCTGTATGATGCAATCCACACAACAGAGTTGTCAGACTCCACACTTTTGTTAGCACAACAAACACGTGTGGAACAACAACAGCAACAGAATGTACTTCCAAAAATCACTCTGCCAAAATATAGCGGCAACTATGATGGCTGGCGCTCCTTCCACGATTTGTATATCGCTGTCGTACATTAATGCAAATCTTAAAGATGTTCAAAAGTTATATTATTTGAAGGGCTCATTACTCGGAGATGCACAAAAATTATTACGACATACGATTATCATGAAGATTATCTACCCGCATGGAATAAACTAAAGGCGGGGTATGAAAATAAAAACATGCTAGAAAATCATTTGCTAAAAATACTAACAAATCAACCGAAACTGAGTACAGAGACAGGTGCTGGTTAAAAATCTCTGATTGATACTACAGACGAGTGCATGCAGCAATTACGGAGCCTTCAAGTTGACACATCAAAATGGGATGTGCTACTAATTTAATTAATAGTTCAAAAGCTACCCTTCACCACACTAAGATTATGGGAAGAACATCAAGCAGCGTCACATCAGCTACCGAAATACGAACAATTCAAATCATTTTTAGACACTCGATTAAAAATACTAGAAGCAATTACAGATACGTTGGTGCCCAAGTCAAGTCAAACCAAAAGTATCAATAAACCAACTACAACAAAATCATATCACGTAGTTAACTCGACAAAATGTTCTGCATGCAATGTAGATCATTTTCTACAAAAATGTAACAAATTCCTGAGAATGGATGTGCAGAACAGAAAGAAATTCGTTGCAACAAATAGACAGTGCTACAATTGTCTATCAAAGAAGCATTCCGTAACAGACTGTTCAAGCAGGTATAGCTGTCTCAAATATAAGAAAAGGCATCATTCCACACTTCACGAGGATGTAAAGGCAAACCATTTACATCCCATAGCTGTAGAGCCAAGGAATCTACACAACAGGCCAGGCAAAGAAGGTCAGCAACCAGTACTAATACTGACTCATCACAAGTGACTCGGACCTACGTGATTAGGGAGAGATCACATGCCTTATTATCAACAGCTTTAGTTAAGGTTGAAGCTCAATCATGAAAATTAAAAACACTTTGATGTCTTATTGACTCAGGCTCAGAATGTTCCTTCATTATACAGGCGGCATGCCACAAACTACAAGCCAATTGTACGTCGACGTTGGTAATGGTAACTGGACTAGACAAATAGACAAAAGTTCAATGAGCAATGTAGACAAGCATACTAAGCTAACGCTACCATCCTGCGGTCCAAGCAAGACAACAATAGAAGAAAACTTCCTAGTGATCACCACCATAACTGATAATTTGCCAACCAAGTCAATTGCTAAAGGAAATTATCAACACCTTGACAAACTAGAATTAGCAGATCCCACCTATTGCAAGCCTGGCAAGATAGATGCCTTATTGGCTGCCAAGGTATATGCAAACATTTTACAAGAAGGAGTTGTACAATATACACATAATAGTCCAACAGCGATAAATACCATTTTCGGTTGGATATTACTAGGGACCGCAGAAAACACAACACATGAAACTCATGTCAAAACTTTCATGGCTAGTACCAATGAACTAGATATGCAGCTCAGACAATTTTGGGAAACGGAGGAGGTTTCCACGGATCGCATGCCCTTTGTTAGCATGAACAACTGTGTCAAACAATATATAAAGACACCTGCATCAGGTTAGAGACAGGAAGGTATCAAGTAAAGGCAGCTACCGTTTGTAGAGAACATGGTATCATACCTATATTAGGCAAATCTAGACAACAGGCAATCAGGCGTTTTGAGAACCTACAACGTCAATTCTCAAAAAACTCTGAATTTAAAGCATACTACGAAAAAAAATCTAGATGAATACATACAATTAAATCACATGGAGGAAGTAGATTTACCATAGGAGCAAGAGCAGCATTACTACATTCCACACCATGCTGTTTTTAAAGATAGCACCACAACTAAATTACGCGTCGTGTTTGATGCCTCAGCAAAAGCCACAAATGGAATGTCGCTAAACAAGTATCTGCTAAATGGACCAATCCTTCAGCCTATGTTGTTTACAACATTATTAAATTGGAGAATATTGAGATATTGAGAAGATGTATCGCATAATCCAAGTACATCCTGATCATCAAACTTATCAAAGAATTGTATGGCGCCCCAAAGACGGGCATACTAAAGGATTATAAATTGAAAACAGTAACCTTTGGTACCACATCAGCTCCGTACTTAGCTATCAGGACACTCCAACAACTAGTTGAAGATGAACGGCACAAGTGGTCTTTAGCGGCAGAAGCAGTACATCAAAACTTTTACGTGGATGATTTGTATCTGGAGCTGATAACTTGGATCATGCAAGGACCTTACAACATCAACTTGTTCAAATGTTAAAATCCGCCGGATTCAATTTACGGATATGGTCCAGGAATGACAATAGGTTTTTACAAGATCTTCTTCCAGAACACAGAGAGCTGAAAAACTCATTGATATTCACAGAATCTGAGTCAATAAAGACATTCGGGATACTTCACCTTCGGAATCAAACCATTGTGTGAACTTGAAATTTTAACGAAAAGAAGTATATTATCCGGAATTGCTTCACTATATGATGGTTAGCTCCAGTTGTGATAGAAGCCAAACTACTAACGCAGAACTTATGGATCATAGGAACATCATGGGATGACCCTGTAACAGACATGATAGGGCAACAATGGCGAATGATTGCAAGCAATTTCAAACGCTAGAACAAGTGCAAATCCCATGATAGGTACACTATTCTCCAGGTGCACATATCCAAATTCACGGATTTTGTGATGCTTCATCTAAGGCTTATGCTGCAGCACTAAACGTACGAGTAGAGCAAGAGAATGGTAAAACAGTGTCAGACTTACTAACGGCAAAAACTAAGGTGGCACATATTAAACCAACAACAATACCAAGACTTGAATTGAATGGTGCGTTACTACTCGTCAAGCTAATAAAAACAGTAGTACAAGTCATGCATTTTCAAAACATCGCAAAAGTTGCTTGGACAGACTCTACAATCGTGATGCGATGGAGCAAGGAGCATCCTTCAAAATGGACAATTTAAACAAGACACAATAAAATACGATCATTGGCGACATATCTCATCCGATCAAAATCCAGCAGCACGAGGTATTTCATCTAACTCCTGGTTACCAACAAATTATGGTGGCACGGTCCAAGTTGGATTACAAAAGAACAAAACAAGTGGCCAAAGCGCAATCAAATTACACAGTCAACAACACCAGAACAAAAGGCAACTAGTTTCTTGACAAAATTTTCTTGAATTAGAATACACGTAGAATGAATTAAAAAACGCACGGGTTTTGTCATTGAATTAAAGAAATATGTTTGAGTAATTTTTACATTTGTTGAAGTAAATTCTGAGTTGTGCTAAATTTAATTTTAAGTATGGAATTATTTAATTCTGTTAGGATAGTGAACTTGATAATCTAAAGTGAATGACAACCAAATGATATCTTTCAATCGCTACACTACCCACCACCATTTTGATTTTCAGAACAGCGTAAATTCCGGTTTATAAGCGCAACTCAACTAATGTTAATTATTGGAATTGACTGTTGACTTAGTTTATAAACGCAGCCCACTATATGTCAATTACAGGAATTGACATCTAGTGTAAATTAAAGTTTGTTCGGTTAAACAATTTTATTTTAAATCGGAACCATTCTTTAACCGATTATGCTTTTACTATTTGGTGGGAATTCCCGGGTAGACAATTCTATATGCGTGCACATGTTCCGATTTTTGTTCAAACAGAAACGCTGAAATGACAAAAACCGAATAAACAATTGAAAATCACAATTTTGACTTTCGTCTGAACGGAAACGCTCGAATTTCGAAAATCGGTAAACAAATTGGGAATATCACAAATACAATTGAGAATGACAAAAACAATGAGAGACTATTTTGAGGGTCACGAAATTACATACTGTTGAATTAATAGGGAGATGGAGCCGATGATCCAGGATGAAAGCTTAAGATGTAAGTTGAACAGCTCTGACTTGTGTGTATAAAAGATATATTTCAAGTGCCAGTTTTCAATATACAAAACATATGTAAGGCAAATTCAAGAAAATGATTAGTTCAAACATTCATTACTAGATGGATATCAAGTTTATGTCGTTAATAATAATTAGTTCTTATATTGCTTAATAGATGGATTTAATAGTTGATGTCGTTGTAATTAAGACTCGAACACATATTCCAACACACCTCCTCAACGTCAGCAACTTAGTCTCTCAAAACTGCATACCAAGATCTTTGAAACACTGATGATGCTTGACCTCTGACAAGCCTTTGGTAAGTGCATCAGCTGGCATGTAACTTGATGGCATGTAGTCTAGTTTCACGATTTCGTTTTTGATGGCTTCTCTGATGTAGTGATACCTGTAGTGTATGTGCTTTGTCCTGGAGTGTCTTCCGGCGTAGTGAGCAATATGTTGAGCACTCCGACTATCGTTGAATAAGTTAATTGGTTGATTAGTTGGTATTATATTTATCTCCTCAAGTAATTTTTTTAAGTATGTGGCCTCCTTTGCAGCACTGCTCAAGGCGATATATTCTGCTTCAGCGCTAGACGTCGCAACTACTCGTTGCTTCCGTTTTTCCCAGGATATGGCAGACCCTCCAAGAATAAAGGCAAATCCTGTCTGCGATTTCCTGTCATTTAGGTCTTTCGACCAATTAGAATCGACATACGCATGTAATACCTTGTTTGTCTTTTGATAACTGAGGCTTGCTGTCTGGGTTCCTTTAAGATACCTTAGCACAGAAAGTGCTGCATTCCAATGTTGCTTTCTTGGTTCTTGACAAAATTGTGCTAAAGTGTTGACACTATAGGCAATGTCTGGTCGACTGTAAATAGATAAATGCATTAGTGAGCCAATTAATTCCTGATACTTTCTTTGGTCTACGCGCTCTCTTTCCCCATCAATAGTTGGTTCATTTTGTAGTTTAAGCTTTGACTGTAAGTATAACTTCCTAGGTTTGCAATTGGTTAGGTTAAATGCTTGAAGAAGTGTTTCAATATATCCTGATTGATTGACCTTAATTGATTTTTGATCTCTTTTGATTTCAAGTCCAATAAATAAATTAGGTTCATGGATGTCACGAATGTCGAAATCTGTCTCTAGGAGTTTCTTTAAGTTTACATAAAAGGTTTCATCATCGGTCGCTATTAGTATATCATCAACGTATACAACTGCGATGGTGAGGTTGACTTTCGTTCTGTAAAAATAGATGCATTCATCGTAACTTGAGTTTTCGAATCCAATTTCTTTTAGTTTTCTATCAAGTCGTTGATTCCATTGATGTCCTGTTTGCTTTAGTCCATATATAGCCTTTTTTAACTTGCATACTTTATTCTTATTTTCTTCAGAGATAAACCCCGTCGGTTGTTCCATATATATATCTTCATTTAATTCGCCATAAAAGAAGGCTATCGAAACATCTATGTGATAAAGTCTTAAATCCTTTTCCATAGCTATGGCAAACATTAGACGTACTGAGCTACAGGAGAGAAGGTTTCCGTATAATCCACTCCAAACTCTTGTGTGTAACCTTTTGCAACTAGTCTTGCTTTACGACGTTTTATTTCACCATTTACTCCATACTTTGTCTTGAAAATCCATTTGCTGTCAATAACATTCTTATTTTCAGGACGATCTATCAAGCACCATGTATTATTCTTTATCAGAGAATCATATTCTTGATTCATAGCAAGCTTCCAATCTTCGGCATCTGATGACTTTTCAATCTCCTTTAAGGTTTTCGGATCTCTAGTTTGATTGGCTATATTCGCATTTTCCGCCAGCTTTCTAGTTGATCCCTTTTTCTTTCCTTTTTTACTTGTAGTCATTCCTTTAAAATTCTGGTTTTTATTTTTAAGTGCTGCTTGCCGCTGTGGCCTTTGGTTTTTATAATCCAGCTGGGGTACTTCTTCTTCTGTTGATACCTCTTCGATATTTGATGATATGCTGTTCACTGATGTGCGCCTTTTTTTTAATTCTTCATCTCCTATCACTTTATCTTCATCTTGTTGAAACTGTAAGGTATCATGGACTTCAGGTTTAATATCGTCGGCTTTTATTTCTTTTTCTTTGGGCACATGTTTTTTCCATTTGTCAGTATCAAGCTCAAATTCGTAGAAATTGTTTCCTTCAATCATTTCTCCTTCAACATCCTCGGTGAATCTTACATCTCGACTCTTGATAATGACTCTGGATCCTCTCTTCCATAATCTGTAAGCCTTGGAATCCTCTGCATATCCGATGATGACATATTCATCACTTCGCGGATCAAACTTTCCTCTCGAGCCTGATTTATCCAAGACGAAACACTTAGAACCGATTTCCTTCAAATGTTCTACAGATGGCTTTTTCATTGACCATAGTTCTTCTGGGGTTTGATTGATATTAATTTTTGTTGGACAACGATTTCGTAGATAGGCTGCAGTGTGAATCATTTCAGCCCACATGAACTGAGGAAAACTTGCTTTAAGTTTAAGACAACGAGCCATTTCAATTAATGTTCTATTAGCTCGCTCAGCTATTCCATTTTGTTGAGGAGTATACTCTACTGTGAATTCATGTTTAATTCCATGTTCGTACATATATTGGTTAAACGCTTTACTGCGATATTCTGTACCATTGTCGGACCTAAGAATTTTAATTTTTTCACCAGAACTATTTTCGGCAAATGCTTTGAAAATTTGAATTTATGTAGTACTTCCCTTTTTTTATTCATAAAATATATCATCGATAAAAGTTACAAAATAAAGTGACTTACTCATTGATTCAGTCCTCATAGGTCCGCATATATCTGTGTGTACGAGCTGCAGACGTTTCGTCGTACTCTTCTCTGTTCTGGCTTTAAATGGCAATCTTGTTTGCTTTCCACGTATACATGTAGTACAGTTCAGTTCGAAATTGTTAAAGCTAGGTAGTCCTGACACCATGTTATGTGCTTGTAGTAATTTTAATGAAGTTGCATTCAAATGTCCCAGTCTGTTATGCCACTTCACAAATTCGGACTATTTTACTTTTGAGATATGTGTCTCCTCAAGTAACTCAATAATTGTATATAGTCCATTTCTCCTTTTTGCTTCTATTAATGTTTCTCCGTTTAACTGGATGACAGCACTGTCTGCATGAAACCAAATTTTACATCCGTTTTGTGCTGCTTTACTGGTAGATATCAGGTTTTCCTTCAGGTCTGGAACGTATAAGGTATTATAAAATGATATTCGCTTACGTCT
Organism: Dioctria linearis; assembly: GCA_963930735.1. Taxonomy (NCBI): domain Eukaryota; kingdom Metazoa; phylum Arthropoda; class Insecta; order Diptera; family Asilidae; genus Dioctria; species Dioctria linearis. Next base: position 96,242,829 of record OZ005742.1, read on the forward strand.
TTTATTTACTTCAGTATAAATGTTTACTGTACCGATACCAAAAATTTTTACCTTATTACCATTTGCAAGTTTTACATAACCCAAAAGTCCTTCAGATAAAAAAGTAAATTTTTCTTTAACGAAACACATATATGAAGTTGCACCGCTGTCAACACACCATTTAATTGGTTGCAACTGTTGATTATCGTTTTCAGCTGAGTCCTTCAATTTTTTGCATGACAGCATGCACTCCTGACTAACGAATCCATGTTCAGCGTCATCTGTAAATTTAACTTTTTCCTTGTAAATCTTGCAATGCTTGGCTTTATGGCCTTTCCTGCCACATTTACGACAATTAAACGGAAAATATTTGGAATGACTTTGCATGTTGTTTGACCATTTATTTTTATTAGTGACTACGTTGTTATATTCTCTTACCTTCAGTGCATTGTCACAGGTTTCCCTTTTTTTGTCTCCTATTTCCAGAAGTCGAATCTTCACTGTTTGTAAGGCAGGAAAATCTTTTGCTGCATCAAAAGCTGCCTGCACATCCTTGTAGGTTTCCGGTAAGCTATCCAGCAAGATTATAACCAGCAAATCCTCGTCAATTTTCGCATCCATTTCACTCAATCTGCTTACTATTGTATTAAAATCTCGTAAATACGCGTCCATGGTTTGTGCGGTGTTCATTTTTATATTTACTAATTTCCTGAACTCCTCAGCTTTTTGTCTGGTACTTTTCCTGTCGTACGTCTCCGATAGATAATCCCAAATTCCTTTGAATGTAGCCTTACTCTTTACTAAGGCAACTATACTTGGTTCCATTGCTAGTAAGAGCTCACTCCGCGCATCTTGATCCTTATCATCCCATTTTCGCATTCATTGGCATCAGTGGCAGCCGGCCTTACTTCTTTTCCAAGAACAATTTTTAATAACCTGCTTTTATGCAGTACACCTTCTATTTGAGGTTTCCAAGTGGAATAATTTTCACCACTAAATAATGGTATCCGGCCATGAATTGTAGTTGATGACATATTTTCTTTTATTTTTCGCAATCGCAAAGTAATCCGCTCAATAGTATAATTAAATCAATACCTGTTTCAATTTCCAATTTTCTGGGCCCATAACCTGTTGAATTAATAGGGAGATGGAGCCGATGATCCAGGATGAAAGGTTAAGATGTAAGTTGAACAGCTCTGACTTGTGTGTATAAAAGATATATTTCAAGTGACAGTTTTCAATATACAAAACATATGTAAGGCAAATTCAAGAAAATGATTAGTTCAAACATTCATTACTAGATGGATATCAAGTTTATGTCGTTAATAATAATTAGTTCTTATATTGCTTAATAGATGGATTTAATAGTTGATGTCGTTGTAATTAAGACTCGAACACATATTCCAACACATACGACGGTTAATACTCAGTAGGGATCATATATCATGTTTTGCTCTGGTGAACGGTAGATACTTCGCTGTGATGTGTTTGTTTTATTGTTTTGCGGGTGCCCCAAGGAATGTTGAGACATGACACCTGTTTCTGAGTCTTTAATGGGTTAAGGTTTTTTGTATGATTTATTTCTAAGTTTTTGTGATATCTGATAATGATGCATTTGGGCAACAAGACAATATGCATTTAGGCAATTAGAGAATGCAATTATTAGAATGTGAGTTTTGAATCTGAAGAAGGTGTGGATTCATGACACCAGGAAGACTAACGGATGGACCATGAAATCAATGGGGTGTGCTTTAGTTATTCCGTATAAGATCGGCAGTGATCAATAGCACTCCGGTTTCACTCCATTCACACTTTTTTTACTGATATGCTACTATATGAACATTCATGCATTCCTTAAAATCAATTCATTCACACATTCATTTTGAATTTCTGGTCAAAAAATTATTATATTATTTTTCAAAAATGTATCGTTATGCATAATAAGTTATGCATAGTATGCTCGAAGCGGGAACGAGCAGGTAAAATTTGTTAGGGAGATACTACGGGGCCCGTGATAGGCGCCAGTATGTACATGAAGTTGTTAGCTATTCGCGAAATGAACATTTTCACAACATTAACCCATTAAACACACATTACATAAATGTACTACACTACACTATTCTATACTGTTCTATACCTGTTTAGATTTCGTAGGATATTTCCTGAAGTTATTTATGTTTACTAATTCAACTGATTTATGTACTTTTCACTGTCCATCACTGCATCTGACGAGATTTCCCAAATTCTTTTATACCTACCTCGGGCGGGCTTTATCTCTACAAGATCCCTCGGTTATGGCACCATAATTACTATTGCATTTGGCTGTCCTATTTCGCGCTATGCATTTTTATACGACTTTATTGCGGCTTTCTTCAAAAAGGTCTTTGCACACTATGATCCCGAGTTTGTTGCGGTCTGTCACTTCACCGTCGTTGCCTAACCCGAACCCTCAGCAGTTTTCTTCTTGCCTGTACTCACATTTTTTAGAAATGTTCCTGAAAAGTGAATCGACTTCTTACATGAATTTCACATTATTGATTTTTCAATTCGTCACAAATAATCGACATAATATTTGATGAAAAAATACTTGGTGTATCTTTGGATGATTTGTACTATCTATTCTTTTTAATGAGTAGTGGCGCGGAACACGTACAACAAGCGATGGGATCCTCAATTCTAAAGGGTTAAATAATTCGCTGTCGAAATAGGCAGTCGAAAAATTGGGAACTCAATTGCAACGACAGGCAGAAAGCGGCGATTGTGAAAGAAGAAGATACTAAAATTTCATTTGTTTTTTGTTTTGAGCGTTTGAAATAGATTTTTATCGAGAATATTTTATATTACATATTTTGAAAGAATTGCAGTGGACTCAAAATAAAATACATAAATTAATTAAATTAAAATCAAAGTAAATGCCAAAAATATCACAAAATTACCATTTGTATTTAAGCGCCTCGCAATATCAATCCAAATCACGTCTTTGCTGACCACTTGCCTATACTTCCTCGATGAATTTTCCTCAAAACTCATTATTTGAAATTTACCGCGGCGTGCTACCACCTAAAAAAGACAGAACTGAATGCCAATATAATAATGGTAAACGCGATTTTATATCTATAAAGATGTAATTAATTGCGATAAAAAACAATCATAATCGTAATAATCAAAACTTCGCACACTGATATGAAATTAAAAAAAAAATAACCCGCTAAGTGCGGGTCGGACTCGCGAAGGGGATACCATCGTACAAAATTTAACACTATGTACTTTTTAATTATTTTTTCAAATGAGAGTAGGCGTCATGTGAAAAAATAATGCTGTCGTTTGAAAAAATATTAATAATGCTGTCATTTGAAAAAAAAATGACTACCTATGATAATAATAATGAATGAGAATAAAACGAGGAAAAAACGCCGAAAAAATCAGGTTTCTTGTATGGGGGCCCCATTTAATTTTGAATTTTATTTATTTTTATTATTTGTTGTTATATCGCCAAGAGAAAAACACAGTCTGCGAAAGTTTCCACTGTCTACCTATTACGGTTCATGAGATACAATCTGGTGACGGACGGACAGCGAAGGCTTAGTAATAGTGTTCCCGTTGTTACCCTTTAGGTACGGAGCCCTAAAAAGTATCAACGGGCATACGCGATTTTAAAATGTTAGTTTTGAATAAAATCTAAATCTAAACTTAATACTTTATTTGGTACTATTTTCGCTAATAATAGTCTTAAGAACCGCTGAACTAGGAATGAGTTTTTTTTTGTTTCCTGGATGTCCTCCGATTCAAGGTTACCTAGAAGTAAATAGCTCGTGAAGAAACAAGTTCAGTGAGATTATTATTTAGAGATACTTAAATATCCTAACCTGTACAACCGTAGCCGTAACATACCTAACTACTTGCAAGAAAACTTTCTCTCTCCAACACCATGACAACTCAATACAAGTCACAGAGATTAATTACTCGCTATATCAGCAATGAAGCGATGTATCCATTCCACAATAAACAGCCATACGAAGCCAAAGTTAACTTAATAATAAGTGAAGTGTATTGATTGGACGTTTTAATGTGATGATTTGATCACTTCTCAATCACTATATCAGTTTTCTTCACTAGATTCAGTGTTTGGCGAGCAAGCTCAGCCTATATTTCTCACTGAGAGTACTTGGCGTCTTGCGACCGACTAAATTGTACTAGGAGCAGGGTGTGTTGGTTGTAACTGAAAACACTGATGTTCTCCCTTCACAGGTCAAAATTATACTCTGTTTATTCAATTCAAAGTCATTCAATTTATACAAAATCTTACCCTTCTTCAACATAATTTTGGTCACTTAACAGAACTAATTTTACACATAAAAAAACGTGTAGCAATATGACACAAATATAACTTACGAAAATAATGACACAAAAATAACATACGAAAATATTCTTTGTTTATTGACAAATGCATTGTGTATAACAGTGACCCATATCAGCAGGCGGATTTAGTGAGTGTCAGTACATCGTAAAAAAGTGAAAATACAAGAATCAGCTGGCCGGCGCTTGAGTGCATTTAATTGCTCAACGTATTGTTTATATTTTATTTTTAGGTCTTCATGCTTCATGCATGAAAATCAAATACTCAATGCTTATGCCATATGTGCTGATATGAGGAAGTGAAAGCGTTTAACTTATCTGAACAGAATTTCTTCATAGTTCTTTGGATCAATTGTACTTCCCGTTCTATGTAAATTCTGCCTGCATGATATGCGTGTTTTTTCGCATGTTATGTTGAAATTATCTTTTTTTATGTATGTGCTCTTGTAATGCATCTTTTTGTTAGATTGTTTTTACTATGTCTAGTTATTTCATCACAGATGCATTACAGAAGAAGCAGGCGAGATTTCCGAGTGTTGTACATTTAAAATGTACACCGCAAGAAAAGGAAGAAAGAAATAAAAAGAAATAAAAAAAACATAAAACTCTCTTTAAAACTTTCATGAACAAAAATCTAAAATATTAAAGCGCAGATTGCATGCAACGAAACGGAATGTTTTCAGATTTTACTCTGCCGCTTTTTTGAAAACCGGTTTTCATGAAATATTGACAATGTTTGGTAACATGTTGTTGCTGTAATCGACACATGTCGTTGCTGTAATCCTATGATATTTGAACGTGCTTCTGTTTACATTCGTTTTGCTCAGAAGAGATTGAGTGGGAGAACTCATGCTGCATTCTCTGATATTTTCGGGAAAAATGAAAATTTTATTAGAGAGGAACTTTATATCTCCTTTCAGCACCTTGGCCAAAGGAGAAATTTATTTTTTTCTTAAAATATACAGGTAGTGTGACCTGATGTACATTATTATGAATAGTTTGAAAGGATTTTCAAGGTATGCAATAAGATTTTGTCGTTCGGGTAATCCTACGTTGTCTCAATTTTGGTTTTTTTATCGTTGTACCAATTGTACTACAATAGTGCATAGCCAAATTTTTCTCCCCTGTTCATGCAAAAGACATTACTTGTTTCATTCTAAAACACACTAAAAAATTTCAATTTTTTTCGGTTGCTTCCTAAGAAAAATCCAAAAACAGTCTTTTCAAGATTATAGAAATTTTTCTATTGAACCGAAGGTTCTTATTCATTTTTAATATGTACTGCAACACATTTGGGGTGTGTCCCCGCCGAACACTCGAGTCGGCTCCAATCGATATAATTCTACCCAAAGTTAGATAAATCGGGTCGAGTCAGGACAGACGTGATGAAGCCTCAGCAAAACTAAACTCCTTCTAGGTCGTATATACCCATATACACTGTACACATATACACTATGTAAAATTCCATTAGAGTGGATCCGCTATAGTTTCTAGTTAAAAATCTAGTTTATATCTGGTAAGTAGCTGTCTAGTAGATTCTAAAATGAAAAGCTAATATTCAGCTACACTAACTGCCCTCTAGCTCTCACCGCATCAACTAGATTCTGGGCAGCAACAGCCAATAATCTGTTCGCTTAGGTTAGGTTAGAGTGGTACAACCTCTGCAAAAGTCATTGTGTGGTGCTTTCATGCACTCTGTTATTAACGAAGAAGCAGTGCCCCGTAATAACTGGGATAAGGTTACGTACATTATTACGGTTCCGTCTTAGCAGACATTCATTCCTCCTAGGACAAACCTTGCGACACAGCTGTCTTGAAATTGCATATGTGGTCAATTCTCGCCATTTGTTATTTGTGAGCTTACAAGCCTATACTTCTAGAATCCTCTTCACTGGTTCTACGGGCCGACCTACGGGTTCCTCTGCTAGACATATATTCATAGCTGAACCCTTTCTGGCCAGGGCATGCGCTGCCTTGTTTCCAGGTATGTCACTGTGACCGAGCGCCCACTAGAGAATAACTCTATGGTTGGCAACTAGTTTGCCGAGCTCAGAGTGCTATCGTCGCACTAGGCGCGATCTAACGGCGCTTGAGTCTAAAACTTTGATTGTAGCTTGGCTGTCAATACAAGTCCCAATGACTCGAAATTTATACACATATTATACCTAAGGGTATATTCACAACGAGGCTAGACGAAGCGAAGCGAGGCTACGCAGTTGAGCGAGGCGAGGTGAAAATGCATCTCGAGGTGTGGTTTTCCCAACAAGGTGCTGAGTTTTAGGGTAAATTGCGAAGTGAGAGCATAAATAATATCATCAGATTCTGTAGAAAATATTTTGTGTTTGTCACGTAATGCAACTAAATTGCATTTTCCACATAAGTGTCCTTTCCCCAGTTTTGCTTCCCACCCGATAAATACGAAACGTCTGGAATTTGTCTAATTTTATCATCCATATGAAAAGATACGGATTGATCCTGATAGATTCTTCTAATATATGAGAGTCAGAAAGCTTTGATTATATTAAGGAAAGATTTCAATATAAATAAAAAAAAATCCATTCTAGGGATATAAAATTAAACATTTTTTGTTTCTCCAGACCTTTCTGCAGTTTTGCTAGTATATGGGGTGACAATAACAAGCTTTAGAGTTTGCGGAATTCAAGCATTCACATATATGAAAAATTTACATACTGATCCTTATAGATTCTTCCAGTATGTAAGAATGAGTAAAGAACTGTTCAAGTAAAAATAGTCTAAGACCAATTCTTATGATCCCCTAGATAAATGCCCGTATAAAATTTCGTATGGTCACCGATCTATGCAAGTTTGATTTTTGAAGTTGTTTTTCGCATATATTTCTAGAACAGTAAGTCGGACCGAAAGAATGATTACAAAAATTTTTACAGGATTTCGTATTCTGAAGAAGTTTTTAGTACAAAGTCTAGGAATGATCGTTTTCACGTTATATGTAAAAAACCTAAATTTGTATATGGCAGCATCAAAAAGGGGTTTCCCAATTTAGTCAACTTTTGAAATTTTATTTAGTACTACTATAAAAACAACATGTACCAAATTTCAGCTTTCTATGTCAACGCGTTTTCAGGCAGCGTCCAAACATATAGTGGAAAAGGAAATTTTTGTATGGCAACCCCACGAAGGAGATGCCCGATTTGTTTCAGCTTTCTAGTGAACGCGCTCTCGAGTTATCGTGAGCACAGACATGCAAAAATCAAAATAGTTTTTAATAATATTCGTGTGTGTCCAATCCATTTTGCTCTACCATCATTATTTCGAGATGTAACAAACGGAATGACAAATTAAGTATACCGTTTAGATTTCATCTAGGGTATACAAAGTATATACGAATATGCCAGCTATCAAAATTTCTTTCTCGAGCAAGATACCTCGATGTGTCTCGCCACATCGCGCGTTGCCACACCGTTGCTATGAATGCTCCATAGTACAGCGTACAACCATTTGATTTCTTCAACTCTTGATATAGCCTCGCTTCGCCTCGCCTAGCTTCGTTGTGCACGTACCCTAATGCAGAAATTGACGGGATAGACTTTCTGAGCATGCAGGTTACAGTCCGCAAAGCTTTCAAAACAAGTGACAGCTTTCCAAAAGTACATCTTTCCATCTGATGGTGATGATATGAATTAAAAACGCCAAATTGTATGTAAAATATATGAGAATAAGAAATTTTTGCCTTTACCATGGTTAATATTATTGTCTTTATTTCCTTTAGTATTACACATAATAATAGAGTTTTTCAAAATAAACAGAAAAGCTCCGATCTTGGTTACAAATTGAGTTTTCCAATAATATCATAGTTCCGGTAGTTATTCTTCTCTGAAAATAGCAATTTTCAAATGGAAATACATTAGTAACCAAAACTTTTTACTGGTTTTGCTTCCATTACTTCTTCTTCCACCCCAAGATTACTACGTTATTATAAACTAAACTTCGCAAATTTCATGAATTCCACGTTATGAACTAAGTTTATGATTTTTCTCAAACTACGTGCAATTTTGATCATGACAATACGCACAGATTTAACGCAAAGTTCTACTAACTTTTCGTGTTTTTTAGGATTTCAGTGGTAACCCCTCTTAATAAAGCAAGTTTTTACATTAACAAAACTACAGTACCCAGTACCGTTATGATAATTTATTTTCATACTTTATAAAATGTTTACTGCTGAGCATATCTAAATTGGAATTAACTGTGAGACATTGATATTTTGTATTACCCAATTAACTACTCCGAGTTATTATCATTAATTAGTATATATGCTCCGGAATATCCAATCCGCTCTAGGTACTTGCTGTATACACCTTATCACATAACGAACTGTGGAAATTATAAAGTTTTGTTCCTCAATTTCTAATAAATTTTCATCAATGGTTGATATTACTTCGCCAAGAGATAATTTTAGGCCCTGAATTTTTGATAATCCTAGAAGTATTAACCCTTCTTAGAATTAATTAGTATAGATTACTGTATATGTCTAAGATATTGTAATCGGTAGACAAATAAAATAAATAAATAAAATGGTGCAATAAAGTCTATACGCTTAAACTGCCCATGGAAAAACGTTGTCTAACGAAC